>OW052182.1:0-415000 GCA_932526625.1 Rhingia campestris
TCTGGCTAGCTCTCTGTCAAGTCTTCGTTTAAATTCATGTTAATGCTTATGCTAATCTTTATGTTCAACACTCTGTTAATGCTACTGTTACTATTACTGTTCATTTTTATGTTATTATTTCTATTAAGCTTTCTGCAAAATCTCGGTTAATATTGCTGTTAAACTTTCCGTCACGAACAGTGTGTTAATCTAAACTGCTAAAATCAAACATTCCCTTTGTGTGTTCGTTCGCCATCACAAATGTAATAATCTTTTTTATAACTGATCTTAATCATCTGTTAATCATCTGTTAATCATCTCTTAATCATCTGTTAATCATCGCTTAATCATCTGTTAATCATCGCTTAATCATCTGTTAATCATCTCTTAATCATCTGTTAATCATCGCTTAATCATCTGTTAATCATTGCTTAATCATCTGTTAATCATCTGTTAATCATCGTTTAATCATCTCTTAATTGTCTGTTAATCATCTGTTAATTGTCTGTTAATCATCTCTTAATTGTCTGTTTATCATCTCTTAATTGTCTGTTAAACGTCTGTTAATTGTCTGTTAAACGTCTGTTAACTCTCTGTTAACTCTCTGTTAACTCTCTGTTAAACGTCTGTTAACTCTATGTTAAACGTCTGTTAACTCTCTGTTAAGTGTCTGTTAACTCTCTGTTAAGTGTCTGTTAACTCTCTGTTAAGTGTCTGTAAAGTGTCTGTTAAGTGTCTGTTAACTCTCTGTTAAACGTCTGTTAACTCTCTGTTAACTCTCTGTTAAGTGTCTGTTAACTCTCTGTTAAACTTCTGTTAAGTGTCTGTTAACTCTCTGTTAAACTTCTGTTAAGTGTCTGTTAACTCTCTGTTAAGTGTCTGTTAACTCTCTGTTAAACTTCTGTTAACTCTCTGTTAAACTTCTGTTAAGTCTCTGTTAACCTTCTGTCAACTATCTGTCAATGTTAACCTTCTGTCAACTATCTGTCATGTGTCAAACTGTCAACTACCTGTCTTAGTTAAACTGCTGTCAACTAACTGTCATATGTCAAAACTTATGTACACTAGCTGTCAAATAGCTGTCCATGTTAAACTTCTGTAATATGTCAAAACTTATGTACACTATCTGCCAACTATCTGTCTATGTTAACCATCTGTCAACTAACTGTCATATGTCAAAACTTATGTACACTATCTGTCAACTATCTGTCCATATTAAAGTTCTGTCATATGTAAAACTTATGTACATTATCTGCCGACTATCTGTCTATGTTAAACTTCTGTCAACCATCTGCCATATGTCTACCTATGTACACTATCTGTAAACTCTCCATCAATGTTCTCTATCAATTTTCTATTAATATGTCTGTAATGTTTCTGTTTATACATCTAGTTAATTAACTCTCAATATACATACTAAAACATTTGCAGTAAACTGTCTATTAATATGCACGTTAACATTCACTTTGCTGTAAAATTCATGTTAAATATTATGGCATCCTTCTGTCAACGTTTCTATTAATCTTTATGTTAAACTCTCTTATCATTTTTCTGTTAATCTCTTATCATGTTTCTGTTAATCTCTTGTCATGTTTCTATTAATCTCTTGTCATGTTTCTGTTATTCTCTTGTCATGTTTCTGTTAATCTCTTGTCATGTTTCTGTTAAACTATCTTGTCATGTTTCTGTTAATATTCTGGCTAGCTCTCTGTCAAGTCTTCGTTTAAATTCATGTTAATGCTTATGCTAATCTTTATGTTCAACACTCTGTTAATGCTACTGTTACTATTACTGTTCATTTTTATGTTATTATTTCTATTAAGCTTTCTGCAAAATCTCGGTTAATATTGCTGTTAAACTTTCCGTCACGAACAGTGTGTTAATCTAAACTGCTAAAATCAAACATTCCCTTTGTGTGTTCGTTCGCCATCACAAATGTAATAATCTTTTTTATAACTGATCTTAATCATCTGTTAATCATCTGTTAATCATCTCTTAATCATCTGTTAATCATCGCTTAATCATCTGTTAATCATCGCTTAATCATCTGTTAATCATCTCTTAATCATCTGTTAATCATCGCTTAATCATCTGTTAATCATTGCTTAATCATCTGTTAATCATCTGTTAATCATCGTTTAATCATCTCTTAATTGTCTGTTAATCATCTGTTAATTGTCTGTTAATCATCTCTTAATTGTCTGTTTATCATCTCTTAATTGTCTGTTAAACGTCTGTTAATTGTCTGTTAAACGTCTGTTAACTCTCTGTTAACTCTCTGTTAACTCTCTGTTAAACGTCTGTTAACTCTATGTTAAACGTCTGTTAACTCTCTGTTAAGTGTCTGTTAACTCTCTGTTAAGTGTCTGTTAACTCTCTGTTAAGTGTCTGTAAAGTGTCTGTTAAGTGTCTGTTAACTCTCTGTTAAACGTCTGTTAACTCTCTGTTAACTCTCTGTTAAGTGTCTGTTAACTCTCTGTTAAACTTCTGTTAAGTGTCTGTTAACTCTCTGTTAAACTTCTGTTAAGTGTCTGTTAACTCTCTGTTAAGTGTCTGTTAACTCTCTGTTAAACTTCTGTTAACTCTCTGTTAAACTTCTGTTAAGTCTCTGTTAACCTTCTGTCAACTATCTGTCAATGTTAACCTTCTGTCAACTATCTGTCATGTGTCAAACTGTCAACTACCTGTCTTAGTTAAACTGCTGTCAACTAACTGTCATATGTCAAAACTTATGTACACTAGCTGTCAAATAGCTGTCCATGTTAAACTTCTGTAATATGTCAAAACTTATGTACACTATCTGCCAACTATCTGTCTATGTTAACCATCTGTCAACTAACTGTCATATGTCAAAACTTATGTACACTATCTGTCAACTATCTGTCCATATTAAAGTTCTGTCATATGTAAAACTTATGTACATTATCTGCCGACTATCTGTCTATGTTAAACTTCTGTCAACCATCTGCCATATGTCTACCTATGTACACTATCTGTAAACTCTCCATCAATGTTCTCTATCAATTTTCTATTAATATGTCTGTAATGTTTCTGTTTATACATCTAGTTAATTAACTCTCAATATACATACTAAAACATTTGCAGTAAACTGTCTATTAATATGCACGTTAACATTCACTTTGCTGTAAAATTCATGTTAAATATTATGGCATCCTTCTGTCAACGTTTCTATTAATCTTTATGTTAAACTCTCTTATCATTTTTCTGTTAATCTCTTATCATGTTTCTGTTAATCTCTTGTCATGTTTCTATTAATCTCTTGTCATGTTTCTGTTATTCTCTTGTCATGTTTCTGTTAATCTCTTGTCATGTTTCTGTTAAACTATCTTGTCATGTTTCTGTTAATATTCTGGCTAGCTCTCTGTCAAGTCTTCGTTTAAATTCATGTTAATGCTTATGCTAATCTTTATGTTCAACACTCTGTTAATGCTACTGTTACTATTACTGTTCATTTTTATGTTATTATTTCTATTAAGCTTTCTGCAAAATCTCGGTTAATATTGCTGTTAAACTTTCCGTCACGAACAGTGTGTTAATCTAAACTGCTAAAATCAAACATTCCCTTTGTGTGTTCGTTCGCCATCACAAATGTAATAATCTTTTTTATAACTGATCTTAATCATCTGTTAATCATCTGTTAATCATCTCTTAATCATCTGTTAATCATCGCTTAATCATCTGTTAATCATCGCTTAATCATCTGTTAATCATCTCTTAATCATCTGTTAATCATCGCTTAATCATCTGTTAATCATTGCTTAATCATCTGTTAATCATCTGTTAATCATCGTTTAATCATCTCTTAATTGTCTGTTAATCATCTGTTAATTGTCTGTTAATCATCTCTTAATTGTCTGTTTATCATCTCTTAATTGTCTGTTAAACGTCTGTTAATTGTCTGTTAAACGTCTGTTAACTCTCTGTTAACTCTCTGTTAACTCTCTGTTAAACGTCTGTTAACTCTATGTTAAACGTCTGTTAACTCTCTGTTAAGTGTCTGTTAACTCTCTGTTAAGTGTCTGTAAAGTGTCTGTTAAGTGTCTGTTAACTCTCTGTTAAACGTCTGTTAACTCTCTGTTAACTCTCTGTTAAGTGTCTGTTAACTCTCTGTTAAACTTCTGTTAAGTGTCTGTTAACTCTCTGTTAAACTTCTGTTAAGTGTCTGTTAACTCTCTGTTAAGTGTCTGTTAACTCTCTGTTAAACTTCTGTTAACTCTCTGTTAAACTTCTGTTAAGTCTCTGTTAACCTTCTGTCAACTATCTGTCAATGTTAACCTTCTGTCAACTATCTGTCATGTGTCAAACTGTCAACTACCTGTCTTAGTTAAACTGCTGTCAACTAACTGTCATATGTCAAAACTTATGTACACTAGCTGTCAAATAGCTGTCCATGTTAAACTTCTGTAATATGTCAAAACTTATGTACACTATCTGCCAACTATCTGTCTATGTTAACCATCTGTCAACTAACTGTCATATGTCAAAACTTATGTACACTATCTGTCAACTATCTGTCCATATTAAAGTTCTGTCATATGTAAAACTTATGTACATTATCTGCCGACTATCTGTCTATGTTAAACTTCTGTCAACCATCTGCCATATGTCTACCTATGTACACTATCTGTAAACTCTCCATCAATGTTCTCTATCAATTTTCTATTAATATGTCTGTAATGTTTCTGTTTATACATCTAGTTAATTAACTCTCAATATACATACTAAAACATTTGCAGTAAACTGTCTATTAATATGCACGTTAACATTCACTTTGCTGTAAAATTCATGTTAAATATTATGGCATCCTTCTGTCAACGTTTCTATTAATCTTTATGTTAAACTCTCTTATCATTTTTCTGTTAATCTCTTATCATGTTTCTGTTAATCTCTTGTCATGTTTCTATTAATCTCTTGTCATGTTTCTGTTATTCTCTTGTCATGTTTCTGTTAATCTCTTGTCATGTTTCTGTTAAACTATCTTGTCATGTTTCTGTTAATATTCTGGCTAGCTCTCTGTCAAGTCTTCGTTTAAATTCATGTTAATGCTTATGCTAATCTTTATGTTCAACACTCTGTTAATGCTACTGTTACTATTACTGTTCATTTTTATGTTATTATTTCTATTAAGCTTTCTGCAAAATCTCGGTTAATATTGCTGTTAAACTTTCCGTCACGAACAGTGTGTTAATCTAAACTGCTAAAATCAAACATTCCCTTTGTGTGTTCGTTCGCCATCACAAATGTAATAATCTTTTTTATAACTGATCTTAATCTACTAATAAGTCTCTGTTAACTCTCTATCAATATTATGCCAATATGTCTGAAATGTTTCTGTTGACAAATCTGGTAAATCCTCTCTTAATATGCATGCTAATATTTCTGATAAATTGTGTACTCTATTATTCTATTATATAGATGGAGTATTATATTTGGCATTTCTATTAATTTTGACATTAAATTCAATGTGCTTGTATTTTTGATTATTATTTAGACAGAAGCACATATAGAAAACGTCTGTCCTGTGAATTGTACATATTCCCCACTTACCCACATCAATCCCAACTTACCTCATCCATACTTACCCTACTCCATTGCCAACATACAACCATCCTCTTTTACTACCTACCCTTTCAACCACTCCACCATCCACTCATCGCCCACCACACTCTTCACTCCACACCCCACTCCCCAAGACTTCATAATCATCATATCATCATATGACCATTTAACTAAAGTTTACAAGTTCAAAATCATTTCTTGTACAATGCTTGTAACAAGTTGAACATTTCAGGCCCCTGGTGGTATTCAGCGTAACAACCCCTCTCCAACTCACACTTTTCTTGCACTAACACTGGTCCGCTATCATCATTTTAACAACACCACACAATTTTCTTCTCGGATTGGGAAGACAAATTCCCCTAGTGCAAGATTGTTAACATAAAAATCAAAAGAGTTTTCATCTGCTAAATCAAAAGCGTAGACTATCGCAGACTCTTACTTGCGTCAAAAAAAGCAAAAGCTGTGATCTGCAACCAAGTTATTGATTACCCATACATTAGGTTTACTTGCGCACTAACGCAACGCTTAATAACATTGGCCGTTACCGCAACCTTTATGTTTTGGCGATATATTGCAATTCAAATGCCATGTTCTCGCACACCACAGGCACTCTGTACCTTAAACAAAGAAAAATTGCATTGAGGATTAGTAATCATACCTGCCTATCATAAATAAATTATTTATACCAAATATGAAGAAATTCCTACACTACAGGACAAGTTAAGGCAAAATGACACAATGAACTGACAAATTGCTTAAGGATTACTACAGCAAACATGACCAAAAACTAAACCAACAATTCCATTTTCATTTTTACAACAGTAAACATCAATGATACTCCGAGTCATATTGGATCGGAAAATTAGTTCGATATCAAGCAAACAAACGCCACTCATATGGCATCAAACCCCAACCAATAATTAATTTTACTGATTCATTCATCTAAACTCACATACGAGCTATATTACAGTGCGCAAGCTCTACTTAACGGCATTCACTGACATTTACAACATTCACTACATTCACAACATTCACTAATTTATAATGGTGCATGTTAATCTTTGTATCAAAACCCAACCAATAATTCATTTTACTGATTCATTCATCTAAACTCACATACGAGCTATATTACAGTGCGCAAGCTCTACTTAACGGCATCCACTGACATTCACAACATTCACTAAAATTCCCAACATTCACACATTCATAACATTCACAACATTCACTAATATTCACAACATTCACTAATTTATAATGGTACATGTTAATCTTTGTACGCCAAATGCTTCAAACATGGTTTAAACTTTTTCCATTAGAAATCAACAACATCACTGTTAAAAGAACACATTAATATTGTTTAAATTCATAATATGGCCTCTCATACATTCAACTCCTACCTACTGTTAACATTTATTTATTCTCCAATGAGAAATGCACTTATACTTATGTCTTTCACAAAATAACTGTCAACTCTTGAAACATTGTTGATTGTAGTTATATTGGTGGAAATTCCTCTTCTGAAAGTTTCTTCTATTGTCTTCCAAAATTCTGATATTACGTTGCGAACACTGTGCCAGTAAGCTGCAATTGCCTGTCTTGTAAGTCATTCAAATCCAAAAATCCTATGGATTATATCTCTAAGCTCATCGGAACATATGCCGTTATATTGACTGTATCAATTGACAAGTCTTCGCTGTGCCACATTTCGCAGATTTGTAGTAAAGGAAAAATCGTCTATAATCTAACTTAAACTGGGTTATCCCATATATAAATTCGCCTTTATTGCTCACAGCACCACCTCTCTCATTCCCATCATTTCAACAATCAACTCGCAAAGTCACAGCACCATCTCTCTTATTCCCATTGCTTCAGCTTTTTTCAACATTCTGGTTGATGGTATATATATAGGTAATACCTACCTCATAAATCTACTAGTTTGATATATGTTGTGTACCATTTTCTTCTCGACTAGGCGTTGGACACGAGTAAAAGATATTCTTTTGACCTCCTTCCACTTACTGTACGACTTCTTCTCCTACTCACTCAATTAATCTTAATATCGTATGTAAAGTCTTCTCTTTCTTGCAATAGCAGACATCAGTGATCATGGTCGTGATGAGAATGAGCTTCTCATTCTTGCAATACCAGACGTCAGCGATCATAAAGCATAAACCTTGTCACATAATATGTATGCGTCTGCAATCGTGGGCCAAACTTTATTCTCAGAATCTCAGCTATATACTTCTTTGCCTGCATTCTTAATCTAACTTAAACTGGGTTATCCCATATATAAATTCGCCTTTATTGCTCACAGCACCACCTCTCTCATTCCCATCATTTCAACAATCCACTCACAAAGTCACAACACCATCTCTCTTATTCCCATTGCTTCAGCTTTTTTCAACATATTTGTCTGCAAACTTGTTTGTTTTCTCCTGGTCCTTGTCTGGCTTGTCACATGCTGATGCTTGGCGTTGGGGTAGGTGCGTACAAATCAGCACAGTAGTATGTTTTATTTATTGTTCGCTTGACAGCTGCTTTCCTTCTCGATTTGATTAGTTTCTTGCGGTATTCATATGCGCAACCGTAAACCATTGTACAACCTACTGCATACTCTCAAAATCGTATATCCAGTCTTCCCAAGCTCCCAATTCCACGTCCACAGCCATGATAATAAAGAGATTCAATATCATTTTGCCATAGGTATTTATATTAACTTTAATCAATTCAGAATGATTATTCTTTTTCAGAAAAGTAATAAAAAAAAAACTTAAATAAACCTATAATATCGGGTAATTTTACTGAAATCAAAATCATTTTCATGACAGATCGAAGCAAAATCAGCAGTTTCACGCATATCTGAGTGCCCATGCGTAAATTTTTAACTTGCTTCGTCAGTCATTTCCCCTTCAATGTCACGTGACTAAAATGGTCGATTGACCAATAAGAACCCGAGACACGGCCATTCACAATGCCAACTAGTTCCCATTGTTTCAGCCGATATGGATGTAATCGTTAATCATAGGTTTGATGTGTTTTGTTTTTATTCGCGCGTACTTACACTATCTTATATCATACCATATCCCATAGGGGTTTATATGTTTCTATGCAAGTTAAAGTATATAGAGAAATAATTGAGGTAGGTTAAAGTATATGTATCGACTCAGAATCGCTAGCTGAGTCAATTAAGCCATGTATGCCTGTCCGTCCATCTGTACGTCACCGATTTTTAGGATTTAATTTAGAAAAAACAATGCCAATGTTGTTAATGAGCCATTAGGTCAGCCGCATCTGATGTTCTAGGTTCCTCGCACCCTTAATTACTTACTTACTTAAGTGGCGCTACAGTCCGGGATGAACCTGGGCCCCAACCAACATGCCTCTCCGATTAGCCCGGTCCTTAGCTAACTGTCTCTAGTTGCGCACTTCAAGTTGGTTGAGGTCGGTTTCTACTTGTGCGCGCCACTTAAGGCGAGGTCTTAATCTACTGCGTCCGACGTCTGGCTGGGAATCGAAGACTGCGAGCCGGAGTATTGGTGTCCATTCGTTCTACATGTCCTAGCCATCTTAAACGTCCAATGCGGAGTTTTTTGACCAGGGGTATGTCGCTGTTCAGCTCGTATAGTTTGTGATTGAATCTTCGTCTCCATAGCCCGTCATCGCAAACGGTACCCAAGAATTTTCTTCTTAGCCCGAAGACACAGCGATTGGCAAGAGTAATTCTTCGTTTGATTTCTGACGAGATGTTGTTGTCAGAGTTAATAATAATCCTTTTTTGGTATCGAATGTGTCGGTGAGGTCGTTTCCGACCCTAATGGAGCATCGAGAATTCTCCATCGTCATACTACACAAACGGACGAGTTTGGGCGGTATACCAAAACTAGACATGGCTCTGTATAGTTCGTCTCTATAAATGCTGTCGTATGCGGCTTTAAAATCGATAAATAGGTATATTAGTTTTGATACATAGCTTGTAACATAAAGAAATAATTCAGCTAGTTATACCTCAAAGTTTTCAGTAAAAAAAAATTTTTCAGTCAAATTCTAAGGAAATTTCAAAATGCAAAAGCATTAATAAAGTTAATATGAACAATTCGTCTATACATCATTTTTACCCACGCGTTTTCCTACAAAAATCATTTGTACCTATACTCCACCGCTAGACGGTTGACGTTGTTTTTTGTCGTACCACAAAACATTTTGATAAACAGTCGGAACAAGATGTTGTGACAACGTCATTTTCAATATTTTATCGCCATAAAGCCTACAATTTGGGGATATTAATTTAAGGATGGGATGGGATAGCGAATTAAACGATCCGCACAGCGGATTGCATTCTTCTCAAATGTTTTATTTTAGAAATGTATTGTCATACGAAATTTGCGTACCTACTTACGGAAAGGTTTTAAGTAAAAATTAATGTAAATTATTTGTACAAAAACAGACCTATTAAAATAATTATTTGTACATTATCTTCACATATAAAATATGTACTTGCAAATCTCTAAAGCACGATCAATAGAACATACAGCATTGCGTTGACAGTTAAAACTTCTGTGTAACTGCAGAGAAACGTGTTCTACATTGCCCAGCTCAGGCTCATAAGGCAAACAGAAAAACACATTCGAACAGCATTTTTCTCGTGAAACACAAATAAGTGTACTTTACTGTTATTTGTTTTACTGATTGAAATTATTATACGAATCGTTTAAAGCTAATTTACAGAGTTTTCATTATTACATATTATTTATTCGACTTTATGTTATATTAACATGTATATACATTCACTAAAACTATAATTATAAAACATTGACTTACTTTCATTATAAATACTCAATTATTTTGATAATAGTGTAAGATTACCAAATTTAGTTGATTTGAAGCTTAAAAAATTATTTACATTATTATATGCAAAATCATGTTTCAAATATATCTGATCCACAATACATTCAAGTTCAGAAACATGAATTATCATTTTTAAATACACAAACATATTACAATTAAATTTAGTAAAAAAAAATATATTTACTGATATTCTTCAGTATTAACTATTTCAAAATCACTACTTTCATCATCTGAGAGCTCTCGTCTATTTGCTGGTCCAACATTGAGTGAGTCATATATCCGATTATTATTTGTCATACTTGCCCATGAGACTATCCCTGATACTATGTTTGGCAAAATGCTGTTCGTTATTATCAGCGACTGTGTTTGTGGAATTATTTGAGGCATTAATCCCGTATTTTCTGCGAATTGGTGCGTTTGTGATTTAAATTCCAGATTTGAGCAATTAGGAAACGTTAACCCTTTCGATAGGCTGTCTTCATCCGACGAAGATGTTGATATGGATGAGTCTTTTTTAAAATGTCCTTTTTTAAATTCGATTTGTGAAAAATTAGGGGGTCTTTCTTTCACATTGATTGGTACACCAATGCTTAATGCGTCATCTTCATCAGTCGAATTTTCATCTATTTCTGGTATACAATCTGGAATAAGCAAATCCGATGGAATCTCTTCACTTTTTTCCTCCACATCTTCAATTGCAAAGCTAATATTAGACTGATCACTAGCACCCTCTAAAAGGGACATATTTGCTTCGTTTACTTCTGGTAAAAAATCATCAATTTCGTTTTCGTTTACTTTGGCTGGCCAATCAAAACCTAAAATATTTGATTAACTAATTGTAAAATTGTATACATATATTTATAATTTACTTACTTGTTTCTTTTAGGTTCACTATTTTGAAATTGTATTTTGTTGACAATAAGACTGATATAATTAAACAGACCAGCACCACGCTAGAGCCTGAAAGGAGGTGTCCCACCACTGCCAATGATCCTAACAAAATGGATGCAACTACACAAAAAATTGTAGGATTTTCTTCGCGCATAGACTTTACACGTTGTACAAATGCATTAGCTTTTATTTGTAGATCCTCTGATGGAATTATCTCCGCCATGAATTTGATTTTATAAAACCAAAACGAAGTAATTAACAGGACCAACATTCCTAAGGGTTTTATTTGTAACCTTAAAATACAAATTAAATGAATTAATATAAATTCGCATAACGAATAATTAGATAATACATTTTCCAAATCATATTTGCAAAATTGCATTATGTATATGTGCATGTTGTATAATTTTAAAATTGAACTTTTTGATATTAACTCAGTCATCGACAGTACGGACTTAGAAACGAATAGTGTTTTTTAAGCTTATTTCTTTTTTCCTTGCATTAAAATAATTGTTTGGCATATGTATATAACTACCTAGCTAGGTACGTAATTTTTTTTTATTCAAAAGAAATTTTATTTATTGAAATAGATATTTTTTTTAAGACGAGGAAATAAGTATGACCCGAAGGTAAATGCCGTAAAAGCAAGCTGCCTTTGAACATAGTAAACAAATTGGAAAAGTTAAGTTCCAAAACTATATGATTAAACCTTGCCAATAAATTATTTTATCAAACTAAAACCGACTACAGTATATTATGTTCAATTACGTACATATACCTACGAAAACATAATTTGAAATCATCCGTGAAAGTTAAAAGAAAGTTTAAGGAAATGTTAAAATATTGTGAGCGTTATTGACCTTCCCTATTCAATTTATTTTTTGTTGTTTGAAGTGTTATCCCTCAAAAATAAGAATACCATATGAACCCGTGCCATCGGTTTTATTTTTTGAAGGATTAGGATATAGGCACTGACCCCTAAAATGCCTTTTACACGTTGTTGATTTTAGGTTTACCTTTAAAAGGTGTTTAAATTATAGAATTATTAATTGAAGCTGTTTCCGCCGATGTTGGCGAGGCAACGCGAGCACAGCTTGCGTAATAATGTACATAAAATATTAAAATATGAATATTTTAAATCATAAATTAGTAACTTACCAGGTAATCAAAATAAATCCCATAAATCCTGCTAAAGCAGTGTGTATAATCAAACGTTTTGCGGTTGGTTTTATCGTTGCTAGCATTTTATATTTTTATGTGCAATTCTCGCTTGTAGTTGATATATAATATGTAATCATGTAGAGATATCAAACGTACTTCTTTACTTTTAATATGAAAGTCCTAATATGGAAGTGACATTATTCGTTTTAATAAAAAGATAATACCGGCTACTCTCTCTACACAGAAAATTATATCTATTATTACGGAATTAATCCAGCAAAACGCAAAAATGAGTTCACAGCAGCAAAATCAACACATTGGTAAATAATACGTTGTTTATAAATTTATTTTCAAGACAACAATCTGAGTTACATAAAATATGAAGAAAACAAAATATATTTATGTATGTTTGTGATAAAATGATCTGATGTTATACAGAATACGTTTTTAGACTTAATCACACAAACTACGCCTTATTAACAAAAAAAAAAGCACAACATGTACGTGTACATACGCACAAATTTCACACCAATAAGTTAAACATATATATTATTTACACCACAGCAATTAGAGCGACAAATATGTTGTTATTCGCACTTTGTTTTAAATGTATTTTTAATTAATTGAACAAAAAAATATTTTTAGCAAACGTTCTTGTTATGAATGGTGGTCGGAGGAGCAATATAAAAAATGACAATGAATGTCAGCTGTTACTGCATATAGATCTACTACATTTAGATATGGATTGAAATGTACATCTCAGAGAATAGAATGTAGGTGTTGCCATCTTTAAAAAAATCTTTTAAAATATTATAGTACATCCCATGTCACTTGTATAATCAACGTCCTCTAAAAGTGCAGCACTTAACAAATGCATATAACACATTTTCCGCAGGGCCAAGTCCCTCTAAGTTGCAAATACGTATAGTGGGTAATAAGTAGGTGTTGGTTTTACAATTATTGAATAAGATTGTAATTGAACGATTTTGTTAAACTCAATTTTGTCTAACTTCACGAAACTAAAATACAAAGAGTGAGATATAGTGGCAATCTTATATGTTAGAGTTAGCAGACTAGTTTTCTCATGGCGTTTTCCATTGGGAAAAAAATCAATTTTTTTTTTGATCTGAAGACCGATTTTGACAGTTGTTGTGTTCCATTGGGCGAAAAAATTGATTTTTTTTTTTGATCAGAGATCAATTTTGCAAATCTGAATTTTTCGGCAGATTTACCAATACCAATACAAATGATAGCTGTCAGTTTGACAAGAGTGATTTTCATTTTTTACTTCGGTTGTGAAAAAGAAGAGTGCTTTGGGTTTAGATTTTAATAATGGATATAGACACAGAAAAGAAAGTTATACATGTACTATTAAATTCATCTAGTTCGTCTTCGGAAAAATATGATTTTCAAATGTTTGTTGTTTTTAATGTTGGCAGCTACACCGACGCTAACTTCACAGACACGAAATGACACCAATACAATGACAAAAAAAAATTTGAATCTTGTTCCATTGACACTCAAAAAGATCAAATTTCAGATCAAAATCTAGATTTCCCTATGGAAAACGCCATCACATTTGACAGGATTCATAAATTTTATTTATACTGGCAATTAACGATGTAAGTGCTTGTATTCGAAATGATATGAAATTTTTCAAAAGTGTAGGAGATCTAAACGATTCGCTTTCATTACAAACGGATTTAAATAGTTTTACCATATGGTGTCTCAATAAACGGTTTGAATCTGAACCCTACTGAACATATTTCATTTTCACGAAGACGTGCTCCATCCAATTTTAATTATACTCCGTCCTGGCACACTCTCTGTCGTGTAGACAGTTTTAAAGATCTCGGTGTTCATTTTGATCCTAAATTGGAGTTTAATAAACACATTGACCTCATCGTCAATAAATCCAACTCTATGTTAGGATTTATTAAAAGTTGGTCAAAGAGTTTAATGACCCTTATGTCACTCTCTCGCTCTTTAACTGTCTAGTTCGCCCTCACTTGGAGTATGCCTCACAAGTTTGAACACCCAACGTAAATTCATAAGATTTGCTTTGAGAGGACTTCGATGGGATGGTCTTCACGATTTGTCTCCGTACAGGTGCCTTTGTTTCAACGTAGACTTAATAATGACATGGCTTTCTTGCACCAGTTATTATCAGGACAAATTGATGCTCCTGATCTTTTAAGTGCTATTGGTTTTAATACGCAGGGAGGTTCCTACAACCTGCGTATAGATTAAATATATTACATATACCTAGCCATAAACACAACTATGGTATGCATGAGGCTATTAGTCGCATGAGTAGAGTTTACAATAAAAATACCGTTGTAGTTGAACTGCATGTTAGTAAAAGTAGTTTAATAAATACCCTGCGCAATTGCATGCTAGAGTCGGTATAAGTGTATGTAAATTTTTTTTTGTTAGGTAATAATGCGTATAGCTAAATTGTAATTTCTTCGTTTACTGATTTTGTTAGTGATGCTAAACTTAAAAACTTCTATGTTCTTGTTA
Source organism: Rhingia campestris (assembly GCA_932526625.1). Lineage (NCBI taxonomy): Eukaryota > Metazoa > Arthropoda > Insecta > Diptera > Syrphidae > Rhingia > Rhingia campestris. Next base: position 14,980 of record OW052182.1, read on the forward strand.
TTAAAGCTTACCCAGCTCACTGAGGAGCAGATAATTTCATTCGCCAGATAATTTCTATATACCTAGAGTGTGCTATACGCCTATTGGAAAATGTATTTTTGTGGTATCTGACTGTTAGGTGTTATCTGATTGCTAATCTAGAGATTTAAAAAATCGGACCAAAAGGATTCGTAGGGAAAACCACTAAAACAGAGGAAGCGGAATATTGCAAATTTAATGCCAAAATGAACGTATTTGCTCAATGAGAATGTAGTATAACAATTGAAAATTCTCCTTCGGGCTATTCAAAATGTAAACGAACCGGGAAATAGGTATCCATTAGTAGCTCTAAGGATTCTTTGCTTGAAGTCGTTCAAGTGCCAAGTGCAATTGGATAGGATTTTTCGGATTCTAGACGCCTCGGGAATCTCTTCTTTTTTATTACATAAGAGACTCCAGGATTTGCGTTTGGAATTGCTGTTCCTTTTTGTATGTTTATAGGGTCACTTCTACCTAAGCTTTCCTAGATTTTCAGACCACCATGGAGGTTTTTGTTTCCCTCTAGGTTTCCTTAATGGACAAGAGGATGACAGTAAATCGTTGAAAGCGGATGTTAACTTATCAACAAGTTGATCAAGCTCCTGGGTACTTCTAGGAGGTCTAGGTTGAGCAGGGGATACTAGTCTTTTCATAGTTTCGGTCACACTTGACGTTAAGTGTGATGCAATCAATAATGCAAAAACCATGACGAGAGTGAGCGGTTACATAATTTAGGTATTCAGACTAATAGCGATTTAGATCTTGATCTCAGATTTGAGATGTTTCCTGTCCCAATCGAACATAAACGAGAGCAATTCTATCCCATAGTACTTGTATGAAAATACTGTTTCAAATAACTCTGTTATAGTTAGATAGTACTTCCAAATAACAAATAAAATGTTAGCATTTGAATTTGATTTCTTTATTTAGGACCAATAGTATTACTACATTAATTGTATTACTACAAAAGTTTAAATACGTTATTATAGTTTACATTTAAATTAATTTCAATATTAGTTTAATTCTGCAAACATCCACAAATTATATTTACTAGTTTTCACGAAAAAAAAAACAGAAAATGTATCAATACGAGAATCGCTAAACTTTTAAATGTTCCTTATCGCAAATTTAGAAAACAATAGTCGCATGTATTAACTTGGTACATTTATATTGTTTTAAATAAGTACACTAAATTAACGTTGAACCATTTTTGTTACATTATATTTTATTTATCATTAAAGTTATTATTTTAAGAAATGTATTATTAATATTTGTTAAATGTTTTATTCTTCTGCGAGTTACATAGTGCAACGATTTTCACACTCTGGGCATCGATTAGACAAATGTTGCGCGACTAATTACACACCCTCTAGATTTACGAATTTTATAAAAACATGCAGAAATCTATTTTATTGCCAATTAAACGTGCATATCTAATGGCAATACTGTCAATTCTATAAGATTTTGAAATTAAAAAAAAAACATTTGTATTTAATAACTAAAATAATAGATCAGCAAAATGTAAATAAATTATGAAATATTCATAAAATTTCTTACTGGGTCATTTAAATTGCGGTCTGAACGGGGAAATAGTACATTCGTTTCAAGCCTTCATACACATACATCTCGAAAGTATTTGCAATTTCACTTATATTTAATTGGGTTTAATTTTGTTTTTATAATGGGATGACGAATTTAATTACTTGTCGGAATCATTTAACGTTGTAAACGTAGCAAACTTACAAGTGGTAAATGAACTGGTATGGGAAAACTTTTACAACACTATCGAAAATTTAGCGCACGAATTGAAACGCTATTGTGACAATGATCGGTCACATCAACAAAGAAAACAAGTGAAATTATAATGTTCACATTTGGTTCTACGAAAACTTTAATTAAAATAAAAATATTTTTGGAAAAACTTGTTTTGTGTTAAAACGAAGGTAATTCTTAATCAAGTATTACAAGTTTGTGACGTATTCTGAACAAATGCAATTGTTTTTTTTTTAAACATAAGATGGGTCATTTGTTTTCAAACGATGAATAAGCTTTGCGGTTTAATAATTTTTAGAAATAGAATTTACAAGCACATTGAAGCTTGTTATCATTAATTTAATATTTTTACATATTTGTTTCATTGGTTTAGGACGAGTTCGGCTTTTTAAGGGTTAGAAATTTTTCGTTTTGCATTGATGTGATTTTTCTCATGAGTTTATAATTGAAGAATCGCTACTTATACATTAATATACGGGATAAATTATAAAAAAAATTACACCTAATAAATAAATTCGATGGATGGTTGCATATAGTATTACAAATGTTTTTCATATATAATCAATAAATTTTAATCATAGAATAATAGTTGCATATTGAGGGATCTTATATTTTCAATTAATAGTAAAATATATTTCTTAAATATGAATATTTACTCATTAATTTACATATATTTTACTTAAAACAGATCCCCGCACAATAACATTTACTTAATGCGTTCTCGTATGAAAATTCTTAAAAATGAGAGCAAAGGAATAAATAAATGAATGTTTTACATTACCGTTTTTCGTAGACTTGCGTCTCTACCTTTGAAACGTAATTTTTACATAAAAAAAACAAACAAAAATATATAAATAAAACAATGTGAACTTGAAAATATATTGTCAGATAAGATTTAAAAGGTGAAGTGGAATTTTATGAATTTATTTAAGAATTTGATAATGAAATTTATATTAACACAATTATTTATTACATAGTAGTTTTTTTTTTTAATTTCTTATATAAAGATGTCAGACTTTGCAATTAATATGCACCTTTCCGCTTTTTAATTTGTAATAGTTTTAGGTATCTAAATTTGCGTTTCATTTGAATAAAGTAATTTTGAAAATGCAAAAAATAATGTTATATATATATATTATATACCCCTTAATAATAATTTCGCTAATTAAGATGTTATTTGCCATACATACATCTTCATATAATACAGACGTATCAATACAGGTTTCAATTTATTTCAAAATAAAATGGTTGCCGAATATAATAATTTACATAAATATTTGTATCACAGATAAATTGCCAATTCATTTTAATTGTTGACACTAAGCTTAATTAAAATTCTTTGAGGAATAAACCATTAATGTTTCAGTTAGGAAAAATATAACTCGAAATAAAATCAGTCTAAATTAAGTTAAATTTACCGTTTTATGTAAACATGGCACGCTATATGCTTAGATAAAAATAGTTTAAAATTGTTCATCGGACGCTTGGCGTATTTTCACAACGTTTTTTGTTTATCAGTATTGCACTCCGGATTTCATCCAAATGGTATTTGATAAAACAAAAATATACTTTACTTATTAAAAAAAGCGTTCTTACCATGCAGCAGAGTAATTGATAAATATGCACTTAACGTTAGGTATTTAAAAATGTTTGTAATTCATTATGCTATATAACTTTAATTTGTTTCAACTCGAACTCCCTCGGGATCTTTGCGATGGCGATCCTCACTCTTCCACGAACTCACTGGAATATGTGGTGCTGGCAGGCAATTTCGTAGAGACTGTACCAGTTGAATAGTATCCAGGAGAGCTAATTATTTTATTGTTTATAATACAAAAAAAAAACATTTGTTTCTTAAGGTAAATATATAAAAAAAATGTTAAAAATTTAAATAACATAGAATTAATGAGAACAATGGATAAGAACACAAAGACTACGCCGTATGTAGCGTGCACAAGTAGAAACCGACTTCAACTAGTTTTTAGATACAAAGAAAGCGCATTTGCCGTGAATGTTGAATGTCAATTCCACGGCGGACTGAAGCGTCACTTAAGAAGATGAAATATCGCAAACTGTAAGCATATATTTATGTTTGCTCAACCAACTAGAAAACTTGGATCTGTGTAAATATCAATGTTTCTTTTAGATTTTTGAATTATTATGCAGTGTTATTATAAAGTGTTTTTTAGACATCATTTAGAAGAACCCATCGGCTAAATATGTTGTATGTTGTTAATGCATTTTTTCATTATGCAGTTATCATTATTCATTCTTCTAACTTCTGGAATTTCAGAAACCATTGAAGATTGATGTTGTTTTATCTTACACATGTTTCGCAATTTACCAAATACATACACTCCTTCAGAAGCTATTTTGTTGTTCCATTGCAAGACTTCAGAATGAGTGGATTTTTTACCATCGGAAAACGTCATTAAAAACGTATTTCAGATCTCGAAAATAATGTCAAGGCTCTTTCTGAGCCTACAAGGTATGTTTCGGTACAATGCTATTTTATTACTGCCGTTTCCGTACAAAACAAATAAGTAAACGAGAAAGCTATTAAGGACACACGGGCGGAATCGCGGAATACAATTTTTGGGTTCCCCTATCATCGAAATTTAGAATCAATTTAAATCTAGAGTGGAGGGTGCACGACTGGGTCGTACTCAACTTTCTTTTTCTTGTGAGGTAACAGTAAGTTCAAATACAAATATATTATATATTTTATATTTTTTTCTGAAATTTCAACCTTGAGATTTTGATTGACTCTTACATAAAGATGATAGCGGAACCCAAAGAAGGGGTTTTGGGTCTGCCGTAATGGCATCTCCAGCCTAATCAACTTGACCGATTTGTTTTCCAAACTCCATATCTTAGCCATTAGTTCCAACAAACTACATACCAATTTTTTCCGAGCTTGTTGAGCTGACAAATTGTATCTATTGTATCTATAAGTCCAAGTCTATTACAATTTGTGAATAGTATGACTGAATAAATAAAAACCTTAATCTAATCAGCAAGTCTCCTTCATTATCGAATTCGGGTTCAAAGACAAGATAGCGTCTTTTGAATCACAAAGTAGTAATTTAGATGTTTTGCATTCGACTAGATTTTTTTTTAATTTACGATTTTCAAAATATTGCCTAAATAAAAAAAACCATTATTCAGATTTTCTTAAAAAAAAACTGCAGTATGCCTTTTTTGACCGAATTCTGGTTATGTAAAACCGTTATAATGGAGGTACCGATAGGCCAGGACCTCCAATCGATTGAAGATTTTGAATGGCAATTTTGAGAAGCTATGTGTTCAAATCACAATGCACTAATCACGCTTTAAGAGAACGTGCCTAAAAGCTTTATATGGATGAAATAAAAAAACGTTCAAATTAGACAGACATGAATAGTCTTTTCAGCTTGCAATTCTGAGGCGATCCAAGATATGCCCATCAAAATAATATAGACCTATTGATATTTTGTACTTACTTTTTTGCAAGCTTTCACTTTGCTTGCCATATGGTTTACACATTGAAGGTCGAATATATGTCTTCATTCGAGACATATTTTTCATCAGTTCCGAAAATGCTCGAACAATCTTTTCCTGTCCTACCATTTGTCCTTCACGACAATCATGACCTCCCCATGCGCCATTATGTAGTGCTAGCAAGTCTTTATTAGATTCCAACGATTCTAGATTTGAGCTAGAATAACCAAAAACATGACAACTATTACAAACAAATTATGTAGGTATATACAAATATATTACCGTAAGACGTCAATATTTTTTTGATTTTGCTCGGTAAGAGACGATACTGATGGCGAAGGTGGTGGTAGATGAGGGGATGAATTGGAATGTTGATGTAGATTATTTCCTATATTCATAAAAATTCAATGACACATCTTCCATTTTTTGTTTGTCAATGTCTTAATATTATGTATATTCAATAGTAGTTTTATTAAATTAAATGCCTTCCGAAAATTATTAAAGTATTTTTTGAAAATGTTTTGTTTTTAATATATGGATAGTTTTAAAGAAGGGATATTGTAATCACTTGGTATTGATATATGCATTATACATATATGATACGTAAATAATATTTATATTGAACTACTACACACCTTGAACTGAAATATTCACGTTCCCAGCCACAATTGGAATGCTTTGCTCATAATGTTTTTTATCCAATTGTTGAAGAACACGCTGTTTTTCAATTGCAGACAAATTGCTGAATTTGTCCAGATTTTGTTGAGCCATCACTCGATTTTGTTGTTGTATTATAGCTGCGGTAATTTGATGTTGTTGCTGTTGTTGTTGCTGTTGCAATTGTTGTTGATGATGCTGATGATGGTTATTAATTTGGGTTTGAATATTTTGTTTTGTTAAGTGGCTAACTGATTGAGGAACTTTTGTATTATTATGACTTTTGCTTAAGTCAACCTCTCCGCCTGCTGTGTGTGGTGGTGGCATATGCTGTATGAACTCTGGAGAAACGCTAGCATATGGTTGTTCCATGAATGGCATAGGTGTCATTGTCAGATGACTTTTGTAATACCTGCAAGCTGGACTCGGACATGATTGCACAACCTCCACAATGAATTCCTTTTCCATTCCAAAATTATCTCTACCAATAGTATAAGATTCAACTACAGCACGAACTGTTGCCTCAACACTCAAGTGCAGCCCGTGAGGACCAGACATATGCTTAAGCATAACAGCGTTTGCAAAATGCTCAAATGGAAGAACTATTTTCCCATTCTCCCGCAAAATTAATCTTCCTTGACCATCAAGTGTGAGGCGGTTTGCTAGAATTCTAATAAATAACATTTATATTATATTAGTTTGTTCAATATTTCAAATAATTATCATACTTACTGTAAATAAGCGGCACTTGGTAGCATAGCACTATCCTTCAGTTCTGAAAAGCATTGCAATAATTCAACACTTGGATTCCAGCCCTTATTTTGAAGATAAAGTTGCAACAACATATATAACTTTTCAGTGACATATCCAACACCTTGCAAATTTGTATGTTGAACCTCAGATGGTAGTTGACCATGGGTGATTGACACGGTTGTGCTAGATGTGCTAGCCGATCCACAGTTTGCACTTCCCGCAACGGGAACTTTAGAAAGTGCCGCTTTCATTGTTTCTGATAGGTCCATCTTGTAATTGTCAGGATAATAATTTTTTACATGATCCTTGATGTATTCGGAAGAATTTAATGTATAATGTGAGAAAAATTACGGATTGTGGAACTTTACCAGGTTGTTCATGTCTGCGTGATACTACCCTTATATTTGGTTTTGCTAGTGAGTTTAATACCTTTTCCAAGAGATTTATGAAGATGTGTCTACGTAGGAATGGTGTTTTCCGACTTTTATAGTGGATCCATTAAATTTGGCAGACAAAATCGACGGACCAGTAATTCAGAAATTCGAAAATCTACTTGTTAGTATATAAAATATGTAATAGCGTAGTAAGCGATATAAAAACATTACGAAACATTATTTGTTTAAATAAATTTCAAATAAAAAGTAGACGGCAGAGTTTGTCACTGAAATATCAACAAAAGATGTAAATAAAGTTCGCAGGTACTAAACTGCAATGCAATAGAAAAATTTACAACTTGGGTGGGACTGGCACCACTTCCAAAATTCAAAGTTCGAAGTTCGAATTTCGAATTGGAAGCATCCAGGCTATATTAATAAACGTCGTAAACATTTCAAACGCTATATTGTGACATATAATCATTCACACTCAGAGATTGCAGAATGACACTTTTTTGAATAACTACATTAGTTACGTCTGCTACGTAACTGAGGTAGTTAATGTAGTTAAACGTAGTTAACGTAGTAAAATGTACTACATGTGCAAATGTAGTTGGGGTTGCCTGTTTCACAGAAAAATGTATTTCCCCCAAAATAATTAAAAAAAAAGCGTCTTAATTTTCTGAACTTATCCGTGAATTTGTGAAATCAAAATAAATGAAAAAGAAATAAAAAAAAACGTGAAACCAATTCCAACGACATGTAATGGTCGCATGCTCATGAAATCTAAAATTTAACGTGTTATAAGTAGATTTCATACGTAAAAATGAAGGTAGTAAATGAAACAAATCTAATGTTTTTTTTCCGATTTACTAACTACGCGTAGTAAAAGTAATCAAATAGATTACATGTACCTCACGTAAGCTACACTACCATCTCTGCACCCAACGCAAGTCCTAAAGGCCTGCTCAGAATGCATATCTGTAGCTGGTATCTTGCATCGCTGTCAAAAGAGAGATACATTTCTTGCATGAAGTTGCCCTCTATTCAACTTCAAGCTACAGATTCATGAAGATACACATTGTGTAAGCGCTTACGGGTTGCCTTGTTATTAACTTTTCACTCAGCTACAGATATGCATTCTGAGCAGGCCTTAAAGTTTAATGGCGGGCAACTTCACGCTACAGATTCGCGTTTGACACCTCAACATTTGCACGTGTTGGTTCTCGTTTTCATTGTATCTACGGCGACTAGGTTTCTTTTATCGTAATCCAATTTTTCATCTATTAAAGTTTTGTCAATCGAACATTTTGACCAATGAGAAAAGAGCTTCATCTAAGATATCTTATATTACGTTCTCACTGAGGTTCAAATGAGATTATTTGCATTTTCACCAAAAAGGTGTTCTCACTAAGTTTTCGAATTACGTTTGACAACAGGCGTTTGAAAACAGAGGAAGCGGGATATGCAAAGACTTCGGTTCCGGATTCAAATGTTATCGACTCCGAAATTAAAATGGAAAACTCCAAGGTGGTTCTGGACGAAATAATAGCAGCAAATACAGAGCAATAAATGTACCATCAATTGTTGTATATATAGCAAACTGAAATAATACTTTTTTCGGAAGAAAGTTTCCAATGTTTACATTTTTACAATCAACCCTTCCTTTTTTGTCACATGAATCCCATCCAATTTGACATTTTAGCTGTTCCATTCCAATGAAAAAAGGTTTGTTCGTTTGTTTGACCTCGTATTTTTTCATATTAGAAACCACATTTCCCACAAATGTGATAGTATTATCATTTCTGAAATCCCGAACACGGCCATTTGTTGTCCTTCAATTTTTAAGCTGTCATATTATTTTATCTTTTTTTTATTTGACGAATTTAGCTAACATTGAAAATGAGGTATTAAGACAGTGATATACGTATATTTTGTATATGTATCAGCATTAGCAACAATGAAATAAAATTACTAATCGGAAAACACGATTAACGACAATGTGGATGTTGCGTTATCAATGTTTTCAGCCATTATCGATATATTTGCACAACTCAAACGATAACTTATTTTTAACAACGAAAACGCCATAATAACATCAGAGAGCATGTGTGTTTTTTAAACAACTGTCAAATACGGCATGAGCAACAAACTAGTTATTAAATAAAACTCATTGAAGCGTTGTAAATAATAGTATATAAATTTATATAAAAAATCATCATGAAAATAAAAGTAATAAGTCGAAATCCTGACGATTATATGCGAGAAACAAAAAACGATTTGCACAAAGGTACTGTTTATATTCTTTTGATTTGATACTGGTAATGAATTAAATCTTTAAACAAAATTTAGTCCAACGCAACTACGACCCTTCGTTACACCCACTTGAATCGGCCAGAGAATATGTGAGAGCACTTAACGCCACCAAGCTTGATAAGATTTTTGCTAAACCATTTGTGGGAAATCTTAGTGGACATCGGGATGGAGTCTCTTGCTTCGGAAAACATCCAAAACAACTTTCAACACTGGTCAGCGGTGCATATGATGGAGAAATATGTGTTTGGGACCTAGCTAATAAATGTATTGTAAGGAACATTGTAGCACATAGCGGGTTTGTGCGTGGTATAGCATTTTCCGTGGATGGGACTAGCTTCTTTACTGCAGGCGATGATAAATCTGTTAAACAATGGAACTCAATAAATCCACAAATAGGTGAAAATGAGGAACCAATGAACACCTTCCTTTCACGGACTATTATTACTGGCATATCGCATAATATTAAAGAAAATGTATTTGCGACATGTGGTGAAGTTTGCACTATATGGGATGTCTCCAGAAATGATCCACTAAAAACACTAAATTGGGGAATGGATACCCTTCATTCAATAGCCTTTAACCCAGTTGAGACATCATTACTTTCAGCATGTGCTAGTGATAGAAGCATCATTTTATATGACAAACGTGAAGGTCATCCTATTCGGAAAGTCGTTCTTACAATGAAAAGCAATAAACTCTCATGGAATCCAATGCAAGCATTTAATTTTACAGTTGCTAGTGAAGATTGCAAGTATGTTTTATGGAATAATTATAAAAATTGTATTGTTTTTCAAAAATAACATGCTTTTTCAGTTTATACACATTTGACACCCGACAATTGAGTAATCCAGTTAAAATTCATTATGATCATGTTTCGGCAGTTACAGATGTAGACTATTCACCTACAGGAAAGGAATTTGTTACTGGAAGTTACGATAAAACTGTGCGTATTTACGATGTTCACAAAAGCCACTCTAGAGAAATATATCATACAAAGCGAATGCAACGCATTGCATGCATTGCCTGGAGCTTGGATAATAGATACGTGTTTTCTGGTTCAGATGAAATGAACATTCGGATGTGGAAGGCCAAGGCATCTGAAAAATTAGGTGTTATAAGACCGCGCGAGCGGTCAAACTTTAATTATCAAGAGTCATTAAAGGAGAAGTATGCTGCACATCCGCAAATTAAACGCATAGCTCGCCACAGGCAGGTACCACGTCATGTAATCAATGCTCAAAAGAAGATGCGAGCAATCAAAAATAAGGAACAACAAAAAGAAGCGAACATTCGCGTTCATTCTAAACCAAATTCAAAACCTTTTGTTGCGGAGAAAAAAAAACTGGTTATAAGGGAGGATATTTAATGTAAACGATGTATGTATCATTTTTTCAATAAAAGTTTATTTTCATTTAAGGAGTTCCTGTTCCACGTTCTTGTCAATTGATTGCAAGGGAGTAGGTATGTTAATTATGTATTTTGTAAGCCAAACAAAACATTACCTAAACAATGTTATTGGTTGGGTCAGAAAGTGTTCTGAGGGAAACTATCATGGTCATTAGCATATATTATCTAAATAGTAGAAATACAAATTGTTGGCGCACCAGGGTTGTAATGATACTATTCTTTCATCTTTCATGGATGTGTGTATTCCTCAGGTGATAGCTTTATTATTAAATTGCCTTCTTAGCCCGAATGAATGAACAGCGATGGCCAAAGTAATTATGTCTTTTATTTCTGACGAGACTTTGGTGTCCCTTCAAAGGCGCGCGACTAAAATGGTCGATTGACTAATGAGAACAGTGCTTCATCAAGAAATATTACTTAATCCGAAATCCGGAAAACGGCCAATGTTTCTGCATTGAAGTATATAAAATCCTAAGAGTGATATAACATTTTCTAAAGATCTAGTTTTTTGTGATATTTCTAGTATTAGGTTATTTTTTGCCCTGACAGCCACATATTTCCTATTGTAAAAATTCCAAGGCACAAAACTCTTAAATGCTAAACATTTTTATATTAAAACCATATAATCGAAACAACAAAACATAACTAGACCTTAAAAATATTGGGTTCAATTCAGACTCATGAAACAAATAGCAAAACCAGAACACAGTGTGTTTTCTTACGAAACACAACACGTGAATAAAATTCTTGGGTTTCCTTCATATTCCCCGATTGCTCTGTTTTCCTCCATATATTTCTTGTTCCTTTAACGACTGCAGCACAATTCGTGAAATATAATTGGTTGGTACCGAATGGCATTCTGGATAAAAAGCATTAGTTCAGAAGGATGCGGTCAAATTGGGCTTAGAAAATACAACGAGACCATGTATATGCAACAAAATGGGGCACATCGACAATTTGGATAGAACGTCACAATTAACAACTACTTCACAAGTTGAAATTAATCGAACGTTTATTAAAAAAAAAACAACTGTTATGAATACAGCATATTTAATTAATTTTAACAAATTGTTTAATAGTTTGGGCAAAGATATAAATTAAGATCTTTGATAAGTCTCAAAAGGAGTGTTTTAAAAATCTGATTTTACTTCTCCAACTTTACTTTCGGTATCAGACCCAATGTTGTGTTCGCGACCTTGCTCGATGTCGTTTTCAGCCTCGTTTTCATTGAGCATCTCCGTTAGTACTTCAACTAAACTCTTAGTTTCCTCAAGCATTTGGCGTGATGTGTTTAATTCAGTTTCAAGTCCTTCAATGCGCTCATGCAAATATTGATTTTCAAGTAACGTAGCTTCAAGAGCTTCTCTTCTTTTTTCTGCCAACAATTCAAAATAAGAGCTTCCAGGGACATCAGCGTCGGTTAAGTCTTTAGCAGTGACACCTTTATCTTCCGCAGATGTTTGTGTGCATTTTGTGTCTATTTTCTTTCTTTTAGCGTTGTCCGTCACAGATGTCGTCAATTCGGTAACCCTAAATTTAAAATAAAGTTTATATAATCAATATTATTTTATTAATGTTAAAAATGCGTTGCATCTAATTTGTATTGAAATCACACATACGCTTTTAGTCGGCTAATTTTGTCAATTAAAGGTCTTCCGGCCAGGTTTTCTTTATCAGTCGCACCGCTTTGTAAAATTTTTAACGTTTTTCTTGTATTTTTTAAATTTTCCTATATGATATAAAACAGAAAGATATACAAACAACAAAACAGGAAAAGTCAATTATAAAACAAAATGTTTCATGTAAAATAAAACAGAGAAAGTCAAACAGGTCATACCTGCTGTTCTGAAGCGGATTCAATTTTTATAAACACTTTTTTTGTCGAAACATTAGACATTTTATAATGTTCTGATATTTTTACTTAGCAAAATTGCTGCTTTTAAATAAATGACTTTAAATGTTCGTGAATATGTATGACTCTAAATTATATTCAACTAAAGACGCCAACATTAATTTGAAGCGGGAAAAAAAACAAATAAACGTGAAGTGATGTGAAGTAGGATGCATTTCATTGCTGCATCCAGCTAAATAATTAGGGATATTCGTGCAATGTCGGAAAGTCGTCGTAACGTTATAAATGTGGAAAACTTACGACGTGGATGCAATTAACTGTCAAAATTGTTTCCCTTTTTAACTATAGAGGCAGTTGTCTGCGCTCCGTAGTATTAATCCTTGAACCACTCACATAAATATCTGTCAAGTTCGCATATGTTTTGCTTTTTTGAAACGAACTATGAAATTCCACTCTTATATTAAAATTGAGATCTAACTTATTTTGTGTGCACTAAATACTGTTAAATTTAATTCAACAATTTGTCGACTATCAAATTTAACAGAAATTTAACTGTCAAGTGCGCATATGTTTTGCTTTTTTGAAACGAACTATGAAATTCCACTCTTATATTAAAATTGAGATCTAACTTATTTTGTGTGCACTAAATACTGTTAAATTTAATTCAACAATTTGTCGACTGTCAAATTTAACAGTTTTGTCATAAAAAAACGATATTTAAGTCACCCGGGGTTTAGATTGTGGAGTATGGAAATTACAATTTCTATTATTTATATATTATATGTGCTTTTAACATTCAGGTCACGAGTAAACCTGAATGTTTTTTTTGGCAATATGGCAGGTAATTTCATCCCAGCAGTAAGAATCACCCACCACTTAAAAGTTGCGCAAACACTCACAAAATTTTGACCATGACAGCAACTATGATTTTCATACATACTAACCAATTTAGTGATTTGCATGCGCAAACCATTTTTTTGCATGCAATTGCAGCCTTTTTTTAAATGTAGTTTGATTCATTAAAGTTGATACCCCAAGAAAAAAAGTGTGCGTAGAGAGCTACGCGACAAAAGTGAAACTTCGTACTACTGCTGAGGATAGGATAGGATCAGTGGCTCTAATATCAGTGTAAATCGGAGGTTATCATTTAAAACAATCCAATTATACCAATATACGAAAGATTTTTTTTCAAGAAATCGCACACATACACTTGCATAATTCTCTCGCTTCTCGCTCTTCTCTACCGAGAACGTACGAGAACGGGTATAGATGTGCGTGAATGCTCTATCCTTCTCTCTCTCGTGCTCCCCTCCCAAAGTACCATTTATTTCATTCGCACACATTCATTCCCCAATGGTGTCGGTTTTTGTAACATAGGAAATCGCAAGGCGCCATAAGAAGTGTTTCACTTCAAAAAATTAACCTAACTATGGTATGACAAAACATTTCTCCTCCATTTTTTCTGCATATAAAAAAGTGAAAATTGAACATACATTTACGCTCATTTTGGCATTAAATTTGCAAATACGGTCGAATTTTACTGAATTTCACATACGAATTCGAAGTTCCGTACTGTAATAATACCATCACATTTGTAGGAAATATGGTTATTAATATGGTGGTGGACTGCTCTAATTGGTCAATCGGCCATTTTAGTCACGTGACATTTGAGGGGATATTAAGGGGCGTAACAATTTGAACAGAATCCTGTCGAGATGAACAAGGAAATATTGTAGTTGAGACACAGTCGATGCTGAGGATATGGAAGAACCACTTCTGCAGACTGTTAAACGGCGATGACGAACAACATTCCGCTGTCAGGCAGAACGAACCATTCAATATTGGCAACGACAGCGAAAACTGCCAACCACCCGACCTGAGTGAAGTGAGGATAGCGATATCTAAACTCAAGCTTAATAAGGCTGCCGGAAATGACGGCCTTCCCGCTGAGCTATATAAGGCCGGCGGAGATGACTTGGTAAGTAACATCCACCAACTCATAAGCCAAATCTGGTCGGATGAAAATATGCCTGAAGAATGGAACCCCAGCATCGTTTGCCCGATCCACAAAAAAGGAGACCCTCTGAACTGCGCCAACTACAGAGGCATAAGTCTCCTCAACATCGCCTACAAGATCCTATCTGCCGTAATATGTGAACGCCTGAAACCGTTTACCAACAACCTGATTGGCCCTTATCAGTGTGGTTTTAGGCCAGGAAAGTCCACAACCGATCAAATTTTCACACTTCGGCAGATCCTGGAAAAAACTCAAGAAGTCCAAATCGATACCCACCACCTATTCATCGATTTCAAAGCCGCATATGACAGCATTTATAGAGACGAACTGTACAGAGCCATGTCTAGTTTTGGTATACCGCCCAAACTCGTCCGTTTGTGTAGGATGACGATAGAGAATTCTCGCTGCTCCATCAGGGTCGGAAACGACCTCACCGACACATTCGATACCAAAAAAGGATTTAGGCAAGGCGATGCGCTGTCATGTGACTTCTTTAATCTGATTCTTGAGAGAATTGTGCAAAACTCCAAAGCCAACACCAGAGGCACAATTTTCCAAAAGTCGGTGCAACTACTAGCATACGCTGACGATATTGACATCATTGGCAGGACTCAACGTGATGTCATAGCCACGTTTGCTAGTATAGAGAAGGAAGCGGCGAAAATGGGTTTAGCAGTAAATGAGGGTAAGACTAAGTATATGCTGTCATCACGAAAGGACTCACAACATCGACGAATTGGACAGAACGTCACCATTGACAGATATAACTTTGAGGTAGTACGGGACTTTGTCTACCTCGGCTCCGCTATTAGCTCTGACAACAACATCTCGTCAGAAATTAAACGAAGAATTACTCTTGCCAACCGCTGTTTCTTCGGGCTAAGAAGGCAATTTAGTAGTAAAGCCCTCACTCGAACTACTAAGGAAACCCTATATAAGACCCTGATCATCCCAGTCCTGCTCTACGGCGCTGAAGCATGGACCGTATCAAAAGCGGATGAAGAAATCCTTGGTAGGTTCGAGAGGAAAATTCTTCGAAAAATCTTCGGTCCCGTTTGCGTTGACGGGCTATGGAGACGAAGATTCAACCAAGAACTATACGAGCTGTACAGCGACATGCCCCTGGTCAAAAAACTCCGCATTGGACGTTTAAGGTGGCTAGGACATGTAGAACGAATGGACACCAATACTCCGGCTCGCAGAGTCTTCGATTCCCAGCCAGACGTCGGACGCAGTAGAGGAAGACCTCGCCTTAAGTGGCGCGCACAAGTGGAAACCGACCTCAACCAACTTGGAGTGCGCAACTGGAGGCAGTTAGCTAAGGACCGGGCTAATTGGAGAGGCATGTTGGTTGAGGCCCAGGTTCATTCCGGACTGTAGCGCCACTTAAGTAAGTAAGTAGTAACAATTTGAAAATGTACGCATGGACACCCAGATATGAGTGAAACAGCCGATTTTGCGTCGAACTGTCATGAAGGTGTTTTTGATTTCAGTAGCATTTCCTAATATTATGGGTTTATTGAGGTTATTTCTTACTTTTTGTTGAAGAATAATTATTCTGAATAGTTCAAAGTAAATAAAAATCGTTTAATGTGGAAAAACGGAATTGCATAATAAGGGTTGCTATAGTTTGACATTTACCTTGCCATTCATTAATGGCGTTTTCCATTGGGAAATCTTGATTTTGATCTGAAATTTGATCTTTTTGAGTGTCAATGGAACACGATTCAGATTTATTTGTTTGTTGTCATTGTATTGGTGTCATTTCGTGTCTGTGAAGTTAGCGTCGGTGTAGCTGCCAACATTAAAAACATAACAGACATTTGAAAATACAGAAATTATCTTCATTTAATTCATTCAATCAATTTAATAGTGCACGTATAACTTTCTTTTCTGTGTCTATATCCATTATTAATATCTAAACCCAAAGCACTCTTGTTTTTCACAACCGAAGTAAAAAATCAAAATGAAAATCACTCTTGTCAAACTTACAGCTATCATTTGTATTGGTATTGGTAAATCTGCCGAAAAATTCAGATTTGCAAAATTGATCTCTGATCAAAAAAAAATCAATTTTTTCGCCCAATGGAACACAACAACTGTCAAAATCGGTCTTCAGATCAAAAAAAAAAATTGATTTTTTTCCAATGGAAAACGCCATAAGATTTTGCGTTCCACATAGCCTCACCTCATTTTGCAGTTGAAATTTAAAATCCGGAACACGGCCAATGTTTACAACGACTTTCCGAAGTTGCATGAATACCCCTAATCTAATTTACTAAAGACTATTTTTGCTTGTTTACAATACAAATGTAAACTATAAAGCCCAGTACGCAGCTCGCGCTAAATTTAATAAATAAATATCTTAATATCTCCCATACAAAAATCTCTACATAGACATTTTATCAGTGCAGTACGCAGCTCGCTAGATAAAATCTTAACTTCATAAAGATGGGACACATAAAATGTAGGTAGGGTATAACAATATTATGTGTTATATGAAAAGTGTTATACTCGGCGGCCCTCTCAACTCTCTTTCTGGGGACAGTCCACGCTCACGCAACTTCGTTGCTCCGCTCAGGGTATGTACAGTCGTCAGGCAGGCGCCTTAGTCAACAGTTTTTTTGTTAAAATATTTTTATTTGTTATGTTTTTTTCAACATGGCAATTCTGCGTACACCACAGCAGAAATAAAAAAAAAGTGTCAAACTACATACAATTTGTATGGAATTATAACCCAAAAAGTGCAATTTTGTTTTATGAATAACTTTTAAACTAAATGTGAGCGACAATTTTTAAAAACATATAAATGATCAGTGCGCAGAGACGAATCGATTTGTAAAAAAAAAGTGCAAAAAGTGAAAGGCAGCTAAAGTAAATTTATACCCTCATTTGAACTCCAGTGAGAATATATGTTAAAGTGTCTCTTTTCAATTTTGACATTCCCCAATATTGTCGTATACATGAACTTCACAATTTTGTTTCTGGATACGTTCACCCTTCGAAAATTTCCCTGAACACCTTTCAATGTAATGTCATCGTTCTGTCACCAACGACATTTAATTTTCAAACGAAAACGATTTTTTGTCCGTCTAAAGTTAAGCAGGTGTTTCATTTAATTAAGTATTAATAATTTGGTATCATAATTTCAATGTTGTAACATATATATTATATATGTGAGTTTTTATTTGCTCTATAATTAAATGGCCACAAATCGCGAGCCAAATGTTGGTTTTCGTGAGGTAGGTACAACTGAAAGTGATGCAACGCATATTCGTTTACGGAGCGATAGGCACGCAAGTGAACTAATTACTTGTTTGAGCTGTGGAATCTTATTCTACGCTACGTCTATCATAGACGTTTTTGAACATTTCAGTGAAAATTTACACACACATTACTTTGGAGATTGTTTATACTGTCGTGGCAAAGTGCATACGTATAAAAAGCAAGGCCAGCTTATATATTTTCACAACTGCTTAAGCTGGAAGTGAGGTTGCGAGAGGTAATTGTTACACTACTCTACTGTTATCTCTTATAATAATACAAAACAAAATGCAAGAGAGTGACTCGAACGCCGAAGGAGATTATTCTGATTACTCAGGTGGAGGTGGGGATGATGATAGCAGCATAAGCTCAAAAACTACAGGAACAGGAAAGCGCTGGTCCCGATCCGAAGATACTCTTCTTAAAAAGTTAGTTTCTCAATATGGAGAAAAGTGGGATATTATTGCACCATTATTCAAAGATCGCTCCGATACTCAAATTCAGCAGAGGTGGGCCAAAGTACTAAATCCTGATTTAATAAAAGGCCCCTGGACAAGAGAAGAAGATGATAAGGTTATAGAGTTGGTACGACGATATGGGCCAAAAAAATGGACTCTCATTGCTCGTTATTTAAATGGTCGAATTGGTAAACAATGTCGTGAAAGATGGCACAATCATCTTAATCCAAATATTAAGAAAACGGCTTGGACAGAGGACGAAGATAAAATAATTTATCAGGCTCATATACAATATGGAAATCAATGGGCTAAAATAGCAAAACTTTTGCCTGGTCGAACGGATAATGCTATAAAAAACCATTGGAACTCAACAATGAGGCGAAAGTATGAGTATAGCGAAGGCGGAAGACAGAAGCAACACCAACATCGAATAGTACCAGATCTTAACAATTCTCGCTCTAATTTAAAATCACTCATAAAAAATGGATGTGTATCCAACGCAACAGCATCAGGGAATTATAGCCAGCATGAAAAGTCGCTCCAATCATCGCTTATTGATCGAATTCATAATAATGCGAAGACAAAAATTTCCCAAAAAGCTCAACAAAGCAAACCACCAAATATTTTAAAAAAATCTCGTCAACTGCAAATTGTAGAATCTTCTACACAATCAATACCTTACTCACACCAAAATCTGATAAAACTACCTGATTCTCCAGTGATGACTCCTATGAAGCCTTTGGCTTTTTCTCCCAGTCAATTCCTCAACTCTCCATGTTTGACAACATTCGATGACATGAACCTACGAGCCAGTACACCAGTTCGCAAAACTTTCAACAGGGTTGGAATGGAAATTAAAAAGGAACATGAAAATTCATCGATTGAAACACCACATAAAAGTAAAATCATACATTGTGTTATTGGTCTTTTATAAACTAAACTTGTGATTTTTATTTTTTTTTATTAGGCTTACTTGGGCCGAGAACTCCCACACCTTTTAAAGATGCATTAGCAGCAATGGGAAAAAAACGTAAGGGCGACAGATACGTTCCGCCCAGTCCTTCCAGTCTTGTGGAAGATCTTGCAGAAATAATATACGACGAACAGCTGAATGACACCCAAGGTTCACAAAATACTAATAAAATTGAATTAAAAAATGGCGTGGAACAGATTATTCAACCAACAAAAAAGGCAAGGAAATCACTCAGCGCGAGTTGGGAAAACGATATTAAAATTGAAAAGAAGCTGCCATATGAAACAGAGACCCCAAGTAAATTTCTTACTTCCACAAATTCCATTGTATTTTCGCCGCCAAGTATACTAAAAGATACACTTGGTGACTCTGAACTCCTCATGGATACATCAGACGCCAAAAAAGAAAACAAAAGCCCAAAGCATGTTGTTCAAAAGTACCTCGATCCAAAGTGGGAGAAACTCGCTTGTGGACAAACGAAGGATCAGCAATTCATGGTTCAGCAAGCACACATGTGTCTTAAAAATCTTTCTTTAATTCCACGGTCTCTCAACTTTGAAAAACAGAAGTAAGAGTAACTTTTTAGATTAAGCATAAGTCTGTACCTCCATCGTTTTGGGATGCTGCGCATATCCAACCCATTTCATACTATGTGTGGGCTTACTATTTTCTGTTCACAATTAACATGATAACAATATAATTTATACCAATTGCATCTTATATACTTCAGATCTGTAAATAATCAAAATATAAATAGTAAAAACTTGGAGAACATTTTGAGAACCATTTCAGGCCATCAAGTGCATTCGCAGGCATTTCAGGGTAGATAAACACAAACAATTCGATAATTCATTTATTTTCGGCATAAGATTAAAGTGTAGATACATTTTGATGTACCCAGCTGATTTTCAATAAAAACAATTACTTAAGAAAATACCTACCTTTTTAACATTGTACACGGAAACATTTTTTATAACATGTATTTAATTTAAATTACTAATAAATATATCATACAAATTTAACTTTTAAAATTATATTAAGATCAGAAACTTTAATAAACATTTTTAAGAGTCAAACATTTTGCTTGTCTAAATATAACATTATATTGCTACAAAAATTTCAAGTGACTAAAGAAATATTATTATTTCTCAACCAATTATACGCTATAGGGGGTATATTAGTTTTATTGCATAATTTGTAACATAGGGGAATAATTTTGATAGATATACCTTAAAGTATGTATATGGATTTACTCGGGTAATATTTATATAAACATTTCGTCAATGGATCATTTAAACCCAGCCCCATTTTTTGGGGACTTTTTCCCAAAGCAAAACCGTCGTTTTTTGTTAAACCATAAAATATTTAGATATACTATCAGTACAAGATGTGTTGAAATTGTCATGTTCTATATTACATCCCCATGAAGTTTTTAGCGCCACGCCCCTTTTTGGGATATTAATTCAACTAACACTAAAACCTACACCAACATCAAAACAAAACTTGTGACTGATTTCTGCAACATTCGAGGTTTAGGAATTTGGGATACGTCAATTTCTTACTCATTTTTTCTCCGTGGGCTGGTGGAAATCTTCATAGACACGAGCACGTGCCCACTGTAGTGTGAGATTTATACTCACTAAACCAGCACCTTTTTTTATTTGTTTTGTAACTAAGTATTCGACTTACCCTGGGTTTAGATTTGCAGTCATTAAATTTATTAATTCTTTAATTGTGTTAGTTTTGTGAGTGTATGTGTAACTTTCAAGTGGTGATGGGTTCTAACCCGGGGTTTAGATTTGCTTGTAGTAAATTAAACTTGCATGGTACCTATTTATATGTATGTGTTAGTGTATCTGTACACGAGAGCTCTTCCTTGCAGGTTGTTGGAACATTTTGCTTGCAAGTTAGGTCGACAACTCCATGAATGTAATGGCGTTTTCCATTGGGAAAAAAATCAATTTTTTTTTTTATCTGAAGCTGTCAAAACACCGATTTTGACAGTTGTTGTGTTCCATTGGGCAAAAAAAATAATTTTTTTTTGATCTTAGATCAATTTTGCAAATCTGTATTTTTCGGCAGATTTACCAATACAAATGATAGCTGTCAGTTTGACTAGAGTGATTTTCATTTTGATTTATTACTTTGGTTGTGAAAAACAAGAGTGCTTTGCGTTTGGATTTATTAATGGATATAGTAGACACAGAAAATAATGTTATACGTGAGTGAACTATTAAATTCATCTAGTTCGACTTCGTCTTCGGCAAGTGATGAAGATAATTTCTGTATTTGAAATTTTTGTTATGTTTTAAATTTTGGCAGCTACACCGACGCTAACTTCACAGACACGAAATGGCACCAATACAATGACAAAAAAAATCTGAATCGTGTTCCATTGACACTCAAAAAGATCAAATTTCAGATCAATCTATATTTCCCAATGGAAAACGCCATAAATTTGACATTTGGGTATGATTTGTATGTTCAGTAGAGTTATCGCCGGAGTATGACATGCCAGGTGATTTCATGACTGTAATTTCATGCATGCAGTTAGAACCCATCACCACTTGAAAGTTACACATACTCACAAAACTAACACAAAACCACACTGGTACAATTCCCATATTTGTATATATATTTGTAGCTTGTTATCAAGATTAAGCTTCGAATATTTTTTCCATTCATTAACCTCGTTGAGGGCGTTTTGTAACTTCATGTTTGTTTCCTCTATTGTTGTTCCAACTGCTAGTAAAGCGTTGCTCCTTTTTATATCGTTTGTTTGTGGGATATCACGTGTAAATAGGAGGTACAAGAGTGGTCCAAAGAGCTTCCTTGGGGTACTCCTGCTATTATTTCTTTGAACTCTATATATTATAGCGTTTTCGATTGGGATACAAAAAGCACTCTTTTTATACTCTTGAGCACTTTTATAGATCTATTTTTTCGTTTTCGATTGGGATACAAAAAGCACTCGTTTTTTTACCTAGAGTACTTTTGATGAATCTGGATTCCAAGTCAGATTTACACCAACATGCACCAACACAAAAACATTTAACATCTGACTTAATATGTCAATTTGAAGTTTGCATTTCGCAGTTTGATGATTAAAAAGTGATTATAATTAGAAATTAAAATATTTTTGGATAATCATGTTCTAAAATTCGTAAGCTTTGTTTTTTCACCAACTCGCCAATGGTTGAGTTTATAAAAAAGCCGCAATGAGTAAAAGAAAATTTCAAATGATGGTTTACATTGATAGCTAATAGCTATAATGCGGCCTAAAGATAAACAATAAGCTGTCAAATGGCAGAGTTACCTCTTTAATGTTCGATTGGGACGGGTAAAAATCCCAATCGAAAACGCTATTAGTTTTCAAGTTTCGCACGGAAGAGTCTAGTCAAGATACGACTCGAGTATTTTATATAACTGTTCAAGCAGAACTTATTGTCTTAATTTGTATTGAAGGCCTCTATGCCAAACAATGTCAAAAGCTTGCGACACGTCAAGCAAATTTTCTTATCTTCGAAAGCTTTCTCAATTACATCAGTAATTCGATGTAGGTTAGGTTTAAAGGGCTGTTGACACTCAGGTGAGTCGTCATACTCGCATAGGGCTACGTGGGCCCATAGTGATACGTAGTGTACCTGAAAAGAATATTTAAAAGATATAGTGAGCATGATAATTAGGTTGTGATCTGCGTTGTTCCATCCGCTTCAAGCAGATATTTGCTCTATCCCGAATTGCAGCAGAAACGGACGATCTGCGCTATAGGTTTCGTTAATAGCTCCGTTAGGTCCTCGTAGTAGAGATCGCAGGACAATGGCAGAGTAGGTGTGGGATGTCCTCCTTGACTTCTGGGTCGCGCCATTTTCTGCATAGTTGGTGTGAGTCAGCTAGTCCGATTCTTTGAGAGTGCTATAGAAATGAAAGCTCTGTTTAGAGCTATTAGCTTGTTTGACTTGCTACCACTTATTTCCGGCCAAAGGTCTTATGGTGTGTTTGCAAGTGTTAATGTTTTGCCACCTGGATTTTATTGCCTGTTTTTTTTAGAAGCAAGTGGGGGTCTAACCCTGCTGTCATAAGAAGATGCCGCTGGACGATCATAGTCTAGCTAACTCGTCTGCTTTCTCATTTCCTGGAATGTTATTATGTCCTGGCAGATCATTTGGACTTTATTCTGGTTACATAGAACCTTTAGCTCTGTGTGGCAGCATCCAACTATTCATGATTTCATTATGTTGGTTGCCAGAGCTTTTATGGCCGTTTGACTATCTATGTAAATGAAGATATCCTCTGGTGATATGTCCAATACTTCGAGTATGGCTAGGATCTCTGCTTGGAATACACTGCGCACGAGTTTGCAAGATTGATACTTCAGTGTTGGATACCACAGTATTTGACGACCATTCGTCTCTGCTTGGTATTCTGATTGCATAAGACACTGTTTTTGTAGCGGTGATATCCAGTTTCTTTAATAGTTCATTGACTAACAGTAGCCAAGGAGGCGGTGAAAAAACTCCTCTTGTCGTTGTTATTTTTTGGTACAATCGCCCAAAGAGGATGAAATGATGCGCTTTTTCAGCATGGTTATGATCCAGTGGCTAATGACCGTATATATATATATATATATCTGCTTCTTCAAGCATGCTGGTTTGGGGATAGATAGCCTGGATTCAAGTTATTAAGTATTTGAATATCTAGTAGTCATTCCAGAGTTTTCAATGTTTTTTTTCAATGTTTTTGTAGCGGTGATTTGATGTAACTCTAAAAAAGGCCACATATTGTGAACCTAACAGACACACAAGTTAGCTCGAATATGGACCAAGCTTATCTTCCTTGAGCTTACTATGAACTGCATCCCCATCTCGTTTTTAGAATGGTCTATGTAAGTATACATGATCTGATCTACCATGCTAGAGAGAGATAAATCGATGGAACCTCGTAACCTCGATATCATACTCATTTGGCTTATACTTGAAAGCCATATTCAGGAAAAGGGTGAAAGTTCACGAAATATATTTAAAAAGAAAAGGATTAGGGAAGTTTCATCATTTGTATCCCCAATTAGGAATGAATGAAATATATTTTTTTTGAGTATTCAAGAATGTCGTTCAAAACATTCGTTAGTTCTAGAAAAAAATGAGCATCTAATATAAGGAACTTGGATCAATTTTGTAAATTGACTCCACAACGAATGGAATGACCATTTATTTTCAAAAACAATTATGTTAATTTTTATTTAATTTTTTTTTGTTGTTGTGTTTTATTTTATCCTCTTTGTTATACCCTATCCCATAGTAGTAGTAGATTTATTGAGACTTCAGTTAGTAGTATATTACACATTAATATAGATCTTATTCCCCTATGTTGTACTTTTTGAAGTATTTCCTTATATTGATTTTGACTTAGGAAATCAATTGTTGAGCAATAAAGCGGTTTTATCATTATATATTTAAAGCGCACTGTTTATTGATATTTTTTGCCTGATTCGTTTGAAGAAACCGATTTTCATAGCAATTTTTTTGCAAATCTCATTTAAATGTTTATCAAATTTTAATTGCATATCGATTACAACACCAAAATATTTAATGTCAGTTACCTGCTCAATAATATCATTGTAAATAATTTTATATTTTTGTTTGATTCTCCATTTAAAATCATAGCTTTAGTTTTTCTAACATTTAGTTTTAACTTATTCGTTTTTAAATAGTCTACTACATTTTCTAAATCATTATTCAACTGATCAATACATTCATCTACTGAGCTACCAGTCACATAAATAAGTGCATCGTCGGCAAAAAGCCTTAGCTCAGAATACTGCAAAACTTTTTCCATGTCGTTGATGAAATATATATGATGAAAAGTAACGTTCAATCCCTCCTTGAGGTATAGTCCGTACCAAATCAGTTGACCATTCTACTGCGCAGGTCTCTTAAAATTTATTTTACAATATCTTAAATTGCTCTTAAATCCTCTCTCTGCGCATTCGACCGTTGGCGAACTAGTGCAAACCAAACCAGTTGGGCATTCTACTGCGCAGGTCTCTTAAAATTTATTGTAAAATATCTGAAATTTCCCTTAAATCCTCTCTCTGCGCAATCGACCGTTAGCCAATTGATTTGGTACGGACTTTACTCCTAGTTCTATTAGCGATGGTTCTGATGTATACTCTGCCAGCCGAGTCCGTTGTTTCCTGTTTGATAAATAACTTGCGAACGATTTCAGCTCAACTCCTTCTATTCCATTTTGTTTTAGTTTTTCGATGAGTATTGGTCTTGATACAGTCTCAAATGCCCTTTGAAGATCCAGGAACACCGCTACTATTACCATCTTATTATGAACTTCTGTACATACTAGACAGTGTTCAATGAAGTTAAACATGTTCGCTCAATAGAAGCATGACAGATCGTATGGGACTTAGGACTTAGAAAGAACTAGGTAACAATATAACAAGAGAGAAAAGAAGAAAGAAAAAATATAAATAAATAAATAAGCTGTGCACCAGTGATACCAAACTGCCTGAAAGGTGAAACAGAAGATTTATGTTATGAATATAATATAATTAATGAATATAATATATCAATTACAGTTATTTTTCCAATGCTATTGGAGAGTTATTATTTATAGAGGTGATAAAGAAAATATTAGGAATCCATTTACAAATTACAATGCAGGTGTATGGATAGAAATTATTAGAATGTGTACAATTCTGGATTATGACAATCATGTAAAAAGATATTAATTTATGAGATAAGCTTACATAACTAAATAATTTAAATGTATTTAATATATTTTACTCGTGTTTACATTATATGTATAAAAGTTAGTTTAAAGTAGGTTATTGGTTTGGGTGTTATTTAAATGTGTTCTTTAACTTTTTAGTTATCCTATCCCTATCCCATAGGGGTATATTAGTTTTGACATTAAGTTTGTAACATAGAGAAATAATGTTGATAAATATACCTCAAAGTATATGGATCGATTCAGAATCGCTAGCTGAGTCATCTGACTGTCCGTCCGTCCGTCTGTGTGTCTCTGGCCGACGAAGCAGAACAAGTGTAAACATTTTTGAAATCCGACCACTGCCACGCCCCCTTTTTAGAAAAACGTATATTTAAGACAAACCGTAAGGAATTTCAAAAATATGTGTGAGCAGCATATTTAGACAATCCTAATATCTTTATTCGTCTATACAAAGTTTTTTGCCAAGCCCACTTTTTGGGGGCGTTTTTAGTAAAAAAAAACGCTTTTGTCCAAATTTTAACACTTTTGAAAAAACTTTTGATGCAAATACATCCGTACTGGTAATATAAACACTTTGTCCATAGATCATTTTCACCTACGCCCACATATTTTTTTCTTACAAAACCCGGTGTATACCCCATCCCAAGGCATTAGCAATCGAAATAAGTTGTTTTTTTTTGTCGAACCACAAAAGGTTTTGATAAACTGTCTGAACAATATGTTGCGACAATGTCATTTTCTGTATTTCATCGCCATAAAGCCTACATTTTGAGGATATTAATTTTAAGGATGGGATAGGGTATTCAACGATCCGCACAGCGGATTGTAGCCTTCTCATATGTTTTTCATTTTATTTCAAAATAATCAACAGCTAAAATGAACCTACTAGCTTGTTTTTCGCACTCACTCGCTTGAAAAAGTGGTCAGAAGAGTTTTTGTGCGAGAAGCATGCAAGAGGTTTGAGAGAAGCTCGCATTTGTCGCATCAAAAATCGCTCATAAGAATACATGCGAACAGTTTTCACATACTGAAACGCTTCTCGCATCGCATCGCTTTTATTAACGTGCCCAACTCCGATTGGCTACCGCGGTACTTGAACAGAACGGATGACGCAGGAAGACACACCTAAATATTTGCCATCACCAGTAGTTTGACCCAACTTGTCGAGAAACCAACACATAATCCTGATATCCATAATATCTTTGAAAATGTCTTGGATTAATTTCTGACATCTGATCTAGACAACTATAACATCTCAATCTCTGATCCATTTGGAAACTACTTTTATAACAGCGATCTATACACAACTAAATCATCCGTAGAATCGTTGCATTTCCACGAGCGATAGCACACGCAGATTAATAGAGTTTTCGATTGTGATACAAAAAGCACTAGGGGTATTCATGCAACGTCGGAAAGTCGTCGTAAACGTTGTAAACGTGATAAAATTACGACGTGATAAATGTACTGTCAAAATTTGTATGGGAAATCTTTTCCAACAATATCGGAATTTTCTCACAGGAATTCGGTGCGTAAACTGAGATTGTAAACATTGTAAACTTTTGAAATGCTATTTTGACAGTTAATCAGTCACTTTCACACATCAAACGTATGCGATTAACTAAAAAAAATTATTGAGAACGCAAAGAGAACAATAGGAACAAAATTCTATCAATAAATAAATTACTAAAATGAGATTCCATTCAGTGGGTTATAGCATTATTTAGTGGTGCATATTTTTGGTCGTTCATGAAAAGTCGTCGTAAAATTATAATCTTTCGCATGTAATTAAATTACGACGTTGCATGAATACCCTTACTTTTTTTTTTACTCTAGAAGACTTTTTATGCAACTCGGTTCCAAGTGTTATTTACAATATGCAACAACACAAAAACATTTGACATCTGACTTATGTCAGTTTGAAGTTTGCATTTCGCAGTTTGATTTGTGTTTTTTTGTGATCAGTGAAAACTAAAAAGTGATTTTCTGCGTAAACTTTATTAAGAAATTAAAATATTTTTGAAAAATAATGTTATGAAATTCATAAGCCTTGTTTTGACACCAACTCGCCAATAGTTGGATTTATAAAAAAAACCGCAATATGAGTAAAAGAAAATTTGAAATGAGGGTTTAAATGATAGCTGTGACTGCAGCCTAAAGGGCCGACCAGAATGCGTATCTGTAGCTGGTACCTATAGCTGAGTGGAAAGTTAAAAACATGGCAACCCGTAAGCGCTTACACAATGTGTATCAGCACATCTTTTTATTTTTTTATATATTTATTAGTTTTTGAAAAACTTTTTAACATCTCTTAGAATACTAATTTATATACATGTGATTTTGTCTTACATATATCTTTAAGTCTTTTTTAAATATTTTTATATTTGTTTGATCTCTTATAAATAGTGGTAGCTGATTAAATATATGAAGTCCCTTGTAGAATATTTGGTTGTTAGTTCTTAACAGATTGACTCTTGGTATATCAAAATTTCTTCTGTTCCTCAGTATGTAGCTGTGTCTGTCCGAAACGTAGTTCAGGTTTCTTTTTAGGTATTCTGGTAACATATCGTTTTTAATTTTATATACAAATATCAAATTTCTTACGACTAATCTTTGTTTCACACTTAAAAAATTTAATGAATTTAACATGTTATTTATTGGCGTATAAACATTAACTTTTAAGATTGCTCTCATTGCACGATTTTGTAATTTTTGTAATCTCCTTTTGTCAGTGTCACTAAACATAAATAGAATGGACGCGCAGTAATCAAAGTGTGGTAGAATAATTGTATTATATACTGTTATTGCACATTTTCTATTGAGTTTTTTTCTTATTCTAAACAAAAAATTAATCTTTTTACTTATTTTCGAACAAATGAAATCGGCATGACATTTAAAATCTAACTTATGATCTATTATTGCACCAAGATATTTTATTTGTTTAACTAATTCTAGTTTCTCATTGTCAATTTTAATTTCGATATCTTCATTACTATTTAGGAACATACATTTAGATTTATTGACATTTAATTTTAGCTTTTTACTATTTAACCATACATTTAAATTACGAAGGTCTTCTTCAAGTTTTTTTTTTTATTTCATGAACATTATTACCACAGACATAAACAAGTGTATCATCTGCAAAAAGCATTACCTTACAAAATTTTAGGACGCTAGACATATCATTTACATATAACAGGAACAGCACAACTCCAAGGATTGAGCCCTGAGGAACACCTATCTCCACAAACTTCGCACTTGATATTTCATTGTCAATTTTCGTAAATTGTTGTCTATTTGAAAGATATGTCGTAAACCATTTAAGCTCATTATCTTTTACACCATAACTTTTTAAGTTGTCTGATAGAATGTCATGATCAACTGTCTCAAATGCTCTCTGAAAATCGAGAAACACTGCACAAATTTTCTCTCTTTTGTCAATTATATTTTTCCACTCGTGTATCATCCACATGAGCGCAGTTTCACAGGATCTACCAGATCTAAAGCCAGATTGTTGTTCACACAATATATTATTTGTTTCAAGGTAATCAACAAATTGTTCAGATACCACTTTTTCAAATACTTTTTCAATAGTTGGTAGAATGTTTATTGGACGTAGCTTATCAGGTGTTTTGACATTTGCAACTTTTTGCACTGGTATTATCACAGATTGTTTTAAACAGAGAGGGAATTCTCCTTCGGACAGTGATCTATTTAACAGATTTAATAACTGATCACCAAACACATCTAAGTTATTTAAAAATATTGCACTATTAACCCCGTTTATATCTTTTTTATTGTTCATCTTTTTTAAAATATTGCACAGTTCAGCCTTGTTCTCAATTAAACGGAATTTAAAATTGCACGTAACCGGTTCTATTAGACTATTATATATCACAGATGGTATTGATTTGTTTATGTCCTTAATACTATTTATAAAGAAGTTATTCAAATAATTAGCTATTTTATTTTTGTTTTGTATGGAGTCACCGTTTACTACAATTTCTTTTATTGCACTTTTTTCTTGGCCTAGCACGAAACGTTTCAATGTTTTCCAAAGACCAATTTGATCCCCAGCTCTAGCACTAAGTTCGTTTTGAATATATTTATATTTAGAATTCTTAAGAGCTGTCTTATACTTATTTCTACACTGCACATATTTATCCCAGTTTTCCGTATTTTTTAAGTGTAACGCTTTATGATAAAGTTGAATTTTTATTTTCTTAAGTTGCCGTAGATTATCATTAAACCATTTATTTATTTGCGATGTATTTATTGCACACTCCACTGTCATATTTTTAATAATATTATTAAGTCTATTATTGAAATATTGCACTTCCTCATGTATGTTTAGATGTGGTATTGCCTCACTCATCCAATGTTGAGTAAACACTCTCTTGTCGTATTTTAGTCGCCTTATTATTTTTTTATTCTTTTCGGTTATGTCATTTCCTAAAATATCAATTAATATAGTTTCATGGTCAGTTAGTTTAAAACGTTTTTCTATTCTAGCTCTTATTGCACCATTTTCAACATTTGATATACAATAGTCTATGAAAGAACTTGTATTTGCAGTTATCCTGGTTGGTTCCTCGACCAAATGTTTTAACTGTCTGTCGTTCATAAAATTATATGCTTTATTCTTGCAACTATCGTTTTTGAAATAATTAATATTAAAGTCTCCAACGAGCAAAATATTTTTCGAATCTCTGAAGTTAACATCACACCATCGTTCTAATTCTAATACATTTATTGCTGTAACCCACATAACCTTATCGATAAAATATTCACTTAAGAAACTATAATGCACTGTATCTTTTATATAGATCATCGTCCCTCCAGTGTGTCTTGATTGTGAATATGTTATTATTGGGACGTATTCATTTATTGTAATTTCACAAGTTTGAATATCCTTTGTAATTCGCGTTTCACTGAGTAGAATTATTTCAGGAAATTCATATTCCTCAACCACCACTGCTAATTGTTCTATATTAGATGTTGCGCTTTGAATATTTAAGTACATCAAGAAAGGTTTAGTGGTAGCAACAAATAATAAGGGTATTCATGCAACGTTGTAATTTTACTACGTGCGAAAGATTGTTATTTTACGACCACGTTTCATGAACGACCTTAAAACTGCACACCATTAAACTATAACCACCTTATTCATTAGATTTCACTTAAACACATCACACACTTTTGTAACATTTTAGTGACTTATGTTGACTCAATAACATGGTTTACAATTTTTAGTCTGTAGGTAAAGAAGAATTACAATTTGAACAAACTGATCAGTGAAAGACAACTGCTAATATACAAAATATACACTTTACAATTTTTTTTCAATTTATAATTGAACCTTTGGTAACCCTAATGCTCAGCTGTTTGTGTATACAGAAATAAAAAAAAATGAATACCCTTATCAATCCATCATTATTAGGTCTGTTCCCGTACTTTTTCAGTAAAAATTAGTAAATTCTCAAATTTCTTTCTTGGAGTGGGGGTAAAGCCATTTGTTGTGAGCTTAGGATGGGCCACAGAAGCATCTTCAATGCAGGTGAGGTAGGCGCGGCACGCTCGCGGTTGCTCTGCTAAGCTCGTCGGACGGGGAAGTTCTTGCCTCCCACCATGCACCACATGCTCAACAAACTTTTTATATCGTGCCTAATCAAAAAAAAGGAAAGAAAGAGTAAAGAAAGTTACGTTACTTGATCTCGGACGGACTAAGGGACGAGAGAAGAAAAGTGAAAAGGAAGAACTGTACAATGACTTTGGCCCACTTAAAAGGATACCGCTAGGGAAAACTTCGCGAAACTAAACCTAAGCTAAACTAAACCTAAAACTAAACTTAAATTTCAAAAATAAACCCTATATCTAGAAATAAAACTACGCTACAATACCCTAATACGAAAATAAAAGGTTTCCCAAACATTTATCCTTCATAGCAGGTTCACTGGATTGAGATCCGAAATAAGCCAGTTGTTATGGCAAAATTTGGCCTACCCACCCCTCGTGTCGAAACAAAAAATTACCAAGAAGTACGGGAACGCGTTTAAGTAAAAAACAGTAAAATTATATATTTTGTATGCATTTTAAAGAACAAATGACATAAATCACCTGTCAAAACAAGCGAGTTGTAACTTTTAGAAACCAACTGACAGTTTACTGATTTTTACCAACAGAAATTTCTGCAGTAAATTTTTTTACAGATTTTTATGGAGGGGTAGTTTTTGCTCTCTCGTGAGCTGTCTCTTTTACTTATTTTTGCGTACGGGAACGGCAATAAGTAAAAATCAGTAAGAATCAGTAAATATTATTTTGTATGTTAACAGACCTATTATATTTATTGCAAACCACCACACAAAATCTCAAAATAAATTTCCAGATTGAAATTCTCGTAAACGTCAAAATGAAAATGAAATGAAAATTCCTTAGGCAGCCTCTAGGCAGGGTTCGCTCGCGCTTTAGTTAGCCGGCCTTTAGGCAACGTTGCCTAAATGTGAAAATCGATTATAAATACCGATTTTGCACTTAGGCAGTACTTAAAGGGTGCCTAAAGTTAGGCAACCTCTAAAATGATTTTATAAATACGGCTGTTTATGAATAAGGCTGTAAAATTTCAATCTCATTTCAGTAATTTATTTATTGATTGAATTGTTTTCCTATTGTTCTCTTTCCGATCTTGATATATTTTTGCAGTTTAGCAAATATGTTTGATGTCTGAAAGAAACTGGTTAAATGTAAAATTAAATTTTAAATAGCATTTCAAAAGTTTGCAACGTTTACCATCTTAGTTTACACACACCAATTCCTGTGCGAAATTTATAATATTGTTGTAAAAGATTTCTTATACAAATTGTTAGTGTTCATTTACCACGTCATAATTTTACCACGTTTACAAGACTTTCCGACCTTGCAGGAATACCCTTTGTAGGGTTGTTAACGTGTTAATATTAAGATTTGTATGTATCTCACTTTTTTGTTCTTCGTTGACTGATCACTAATCTACTTATTCAAACGCTGCGTGTAAAGTATTTATTTAACTCCACACAAATTGCAATTCAACACTAAGATTTGCATGTAATAAATTCAACTTGCATGGAATTTATATGTGTAAGTGTATCTGTACACGAGTGCTCTTGCTTGCAGGCTGAATGTTTGAAACATTTTGCTTGCAAGTTAGTTCGACAACTCCATGAATGTAAATTTGACATTTGGGTATTGCTTTCTCTTTTACATATGTGCATTTTGCGATTATATTATGTCTATCGTCAAATTTCTTCTATTTGACGTACCCTTTTTTCGACGGTGGCTTTGTCATGATTTTATTTCAAATTTCAACTAATAGGTATCATTTTTTTTATTTTAATTACCAATATCCCTTTTCAGTGGAATTATCATACCCTTTTTTGGTTTGATTTGGCTATTCAGTAGAATTATCGCCGGAGTATGACATGTCAGGTAATTTCATGCATGCAGTTAGAACCCATCACCAATTGAAAGTTGAAAGTTACATATGCACTCACAAAACTATCACCATTAAAGAAGTAAGGAATTTAGAACATGCAAATCTAAACCCCGGGTCAATTAAAATTTGTCACTGAATTGATTCATTTGAATTTTTTTCTTTGAAAGAGCAAGAAAAATATATCATTCATATATGATATAGCACTTTCTTGTTCTTGCAATTGAGCCCACTATTTGCTCTTTAAATTTAGGTGTCATTTGTGTCACTCATTGTTTGGGTAATACTAGTAAAGTAATATTGATGTGTGTTTACATTCTAAGTTTTGTAAAGCTAAAAAAATATAATTTTTAATTTCATCATTTGCATTTTAATAGCAAATATTTTCAATATGTCCACGCCACCAAAATTTCCGGGAACAGGATTAGAAGAAGTTAACATTCCCGGACAAACATTTTTAAGAGAAGCTCTTACGTCTTGTACAGATCCATTGAAAGCAATAGAGAGTTTTCAGGTAAGAATTTGTATTTATAGAATTTTTAATATAAAATCATTGATTCCAGTTAGAAAATGGAGTTCTTCTACCGTCGTTACGTCCAATGCTTCCACTTTTGGATTTGCACGGAGTTCGTCGACTTGATTTCCATACTTCGCTTATGGAGGTAGGTTCCTATTTTCATAAAAAATTATTTATATATTAAATTACATTTTATATTGTAGGAATTACGTGAAAAATTAATTGGGAGAATTAATGAATTAGGACAGAAGGATTCTCGTGAAAGGGACAAAAAGCTGAAGGAATTACTTGGAAAAAGCTTCCCGGTAGTGCGTGTAAAAGCCCTTCGCCCCGTAGTTATGTCAATACTAAGAAATACAACTCATATTGATGATAAATACCTTAGAATCTTAGTTCGTGATCGAGAATTGTATTCAGATACAGACACCGAAGTAAAAAGGCAAATTTGGAGGGATAATCAGTCCTTATTCGGAGATGAAGTATCTCCACTACTTTCTCAATATATTCGAGAAAAAGAACATGTTCTTTTTGATCACACAAATCTTAATAACCTATTTTTTCACCCATCTCCAAAATTGCGGAGACAGGGAGAAGTCGTACAGAAACTGGCCAATATGATTGGCACTAGTGTAAAATTATACGATATGGTGCTTCAATTTCTTCGAACCCTCTTTTTGCGTACGCGTAACGTTCATTATTGCACACTTCGTGCTGAATTACTTATGGCATTGCATGACCTAGAAGTACAAGATATTATTTCTGTTGACCCGTGCCATAAATTTACGTGGTGCTTGGATGCTTGTATACGGGAGAAAAATGTTGATATCAAACGTTCGCGTGAACTCCAAGGGTTTCTTGATAACATAAAACGAGGACAGGAGCAAGTACTTGGAGATCTCTCAATGACACTTTGCGACCCTTATGCAATAAATTTTCTAGCAACATCGGCTATTAAAATTTTACAGCATCTTATTAATAATGAAGGCCTCCCACGAGACAACACAATACTAATACTCCTACTGCGTATGTTAGCACTTGGTTTAAGTGCGTGGGTCATGATTGACTCACAGGATTTCAAGGAGCCCAAACTAGATAGTCAAGTTGTAACTAAATTCTTACCAGCACTGATGTCACTTATTGTTGATGACCAATGTCGCAGCCTTCATTCAAAATTGCCGCCAGATGAAAGAGAAAGTGCGCTTACTACAATTGAACATTCAGGACCTGCTCCGGATGCAGTTGAAGCTTATATTCAGGAAAGCTCTGTTGCTGCAATTTTGGCAATGTACTACACCTTGCACACTGCAAGGCAAAAAGATCGTGTTGGAGTATTACGTGTATTAGCTATTTTATCAGCATGTAAAGATGATAGAGCTTATGAGGATCCGTTTTTACACTCCTTGGTAAAAATTAACCATAACAACTTACATTACTAAAATAATGTTTTTCAGATCGCACTACTTATTCCAATGTCAGATGAGTTTAATACTGAAGATTTCTGTACTACACTCTTTGATGAATTTCTATTTGCTGGTTTAACTAGAGATAATGTAACACGACACATGTTAAAATTACTTTGGTATTATACAAATCTTGCTGCAATAATCCACATATTGTTTAATAAGGAATATTTCGTATAGGTACATACACAGCAAACTACCATCTGGTCGATTGACAACATTAATAAAGGCAATGCAGCCGACCGCCGCTCACAACGAGAATGTACATAAACTATACGAAACATTGCAAGAAAGAATTGGAACAACTGTTGAGACGCCAATAGTTGAACCACCCGAAGCTGACTTTGATTCTCCTTTAAAGAGTGTTCCAACACCAGGACCGCATTATATGCAATAATAATTATATATTTAAAAATATGAATATAGTGTAGGTATTTTATATGAATGTTTACTTTTTATTTTATGTAGTGGGGAGTTATCTATTCTATTTTAGATCTTGATCGTGATTCAGATAATAATCAGGTTCATGTACAGCGGTTTTTTCTTATACAATTCAATGTTCTTGAAAGATCACCTGGGTAAATAAAAAACACCTATTCTGATAGGTTACGTTTACAACAATGCAATGCCTACTATTCTATTGCGATTTAAAACTAATTTAAAATGTCTGCCACATCAACAATTTTGCTGTCAATTAGTTCTCGATATTCCATATAAAGTCGCTGCCATTTAGGGTGTAGTTTAAGAACGTCCAGAACAATATTTAGCAGTATGTGCTTCGGAATTCCCTGTTAGAAAAGCAATTAAATTTAAAATTATTTTTTAACATTTGTAAATATTACCAAAATTTTAAGACTTTCATCACCAAAACGTGAATAGTTCGGTCCTAGTAAATTATCCAGAAGTATTCTTATTTGTTTTTCGACGCCATTAGTTGCCAAGTGGTACGCTAACATTGAATACCAATGCTTAATTTCCTTTGGCGATTTAATAACTTCGCACAGTTTAATCTGATTCTCTATGAACATAAGCTTAGCAGTAGATTGCCAATCATCTTTATTCCTGAAAAAGATAATATGAGCTTTATTCGCCATTGCATATATATATCCATATGCACATACATCTCAGCCGCGTTTGGTGTGTAATTGTTTGATGATGACTGAATGGTCGTAAGAGGATAAGATCGAAAATTCTTTTGAAAGTCTTTTGGGATTGCTGTTCTTAGCCCAAAACGAATAGCTGGGTCTTTACAATGTAAAACCATCCAGCACTGCATGTTGGGCGAATAAGTATATGAATTACCATTCGAAAACAGCACAAATGGAATTCCGTTTTCTGTGATGCTAAATTGAATAACTTGACCATGTTTTCCGAAAATCTCTGCGCAAGTAGTGGATATCACTATTATCTTGAGTGTAATATCCCATACTCGAAGCATTCCACACTCAGTAATAACGCCTACTAGGTTTCCAAGTGGACACTATTGAATTTATGGATATGCAATTATAATATTAATTAAAACATGTTAAAAACAAACATTTTTATATTAGAGCACAAAATACTTAATATAGAATATGTACATACATTAAATGCAAAAGTAATACAGATATCATTTTACTTACAAATCCACATTGTATAGCTGGAGTTGACATGTTTATGATTGGAAATGCGGGATTTCCCGTACTTAGGCACATTATGCGCAAAGTTCCATCTTGGCTACATAGCATAACATGCCTTGTGGACAAACTTGATGCTGCTACAGGTGATCCTAACAATAAAATCAAACAAATTAAATGAAATACTATCTTAATACTATATTACGAATATATTTACCAATGTAAATTTCCCAAAGCTTTTCATTATTATTCATGGCCCAACAAATTACTTTTGTCAGTGCGCCCAAAGTGGTCGTTAATGTGTTGTTTTGAACATGAATTCTATAATCTTGTGCAGACTTATTCAGTTCAGGTTTAGATAAATGCGATGACGTGCCCTTACAACTGGTCAGATTATTGTGCGATTTAGAAGGTGTAGACACAGTTGGAAATGTTTTGAGTACATTGTGACTGACGTGTGAAGGAGTTAGCACTAGGCTTGTTTTTGTCAATCGGTTATCTAAACGACTTAAATGAAAATGACAACGTGTTTTTAAAAAGCTTGTAATTTTAAACTTACGTTTGCTCTGCCTCCGTTATTATTGGTTTCATTGAAGACATATCTGAACAACTATCAAAATTTTGTTCAGCAATAGAAGCCGTTTCACTAATAGGTCGGGAGCTGCTATTAATATGTGCACCCGATATTTCACTAAGTATAACAACAAACGGTGTAAAAAAGTGTATAATGTGTTCTAAATAGTTTACCTTGGGTCTTGATTGAGCGGTATAAACACCGGTGTTATTCTTCTTTTTCCATCAGCGGTTCGTGTTTCAGTTTGTTTATTGATAGCTTTTGCCTGGTGGAGGATTTCTGCAGAACTTGTAGTTATGGTCTGAACTAACGCTTTGGTATCATTAGTTGCAGATAGCATAGATGGTAAAATTGGGGGTCGAATTTTCTCAGGCACCATATTCAGTAATTCTGCGTTTTCTACCAGCATATCTCTAGCAGATGTATTGGTTTCAAATGAGATACCTTTACCATATATCCGCTGATAGAGTAAATTCTAAAATAAAAACAATGATATTCAGAAACATTTTGAAAAAAAGACAAAATGAAACTCACTTTATCCTCTTCTGAAAGAGGAGTCCCTAGCTCTTTTTCAGAAAACTGAAGACAGGCTACTGTACCATCTCCGCTACATGCGAGCAAAATACATTTTTCTGCGCCCCATGACAAGTCTAAAATACTGTCTTCAAAAAGGTCATGTATAACTACCAATGGTCGCTGCAATGCAGTCATCCAAACTGATAAGGATCTATCTCTTGAACCAACCGCAAGACAGCAATATTGCTGGGGTTTATTCGTTTTTGCCGCTTGACGTTTAAGAATTGAACTGTGGAAACGGACACATGTGACCGCCTTTCTATGACCCACAAAATCTTTATCACATTTCCAACCTTCTCGTTCTATTATTTGAGCTGTAGGTCCCCCACCATTCATGGCATGGGCCGAAACCAGATATTGACCATCAGGCGACCAAGACAGACGAAGAATGTGAGTAGTTCCTCCACACTCTTCAAAAGGTTCCGTTATTGTATTACTACAAGTCCAGTCAGAAGTTTTCCAAATTTTTACACTACGATCATCGCTCTGAGATGCCAAAAATTTACCAACAGGATCCCATGTTACTCCTTTTACAAGTCCGGTGTGACCCTTCAACATAGCTACCATTGTAGGTAATGCCTGTACATCCCATATTATTATCGAATTGTCTACACTACAACTAGCCAACCAGCGATCATAAGGTGACCATGCAAGATCTAAAACGTCACCGGAATGTCCACGCAAAGTTGCAATACATTTCCAACTTTCAGGGTTTTTTGTTATTCCACCAGTTCCAAATACACCGCTTGAACCCTAATACAATAATATTTAAACCAGTGTATTGATTCGATTATTGCTAATCTTTTTAAAAATGAATTTACCTTCGCTTTCTTCCATAACATTACGAGTTTGTCATCGGAACCCGAAGCCAATAGTTGTCCATTCTTTGACCATCGCACACAATTCACACATGATAAGTGACTGTCCATCTGACATAATATTTTTGGAACAGAGTTATCCATTTCAGCCTTTTCCGATAAAATTGGAAGAAGATTCCAAATGACCACTCTTCCAGAATCATTGCCTTGCCCACCTGTGGCAAATTTAAGGCACTCCTGGTGAATGTCCACTGAAAATATTGGTTTATCTACAAAAAAAACATTAGATTGCTATTATTTCAACTTAAAGATTATAAATCAGTTTGTTTATTCACTTACCATCATGATGAACCCAAGAAGGCTTCACGAGTTTCATTGCGAAAAAGTATTAAATTTAAAACTTAATTTTAA
This sequence comes from Rhingia campestris, assembly GCA_932526625.1. NCBI lineage: Eukaryota > Metazoa > Arthropoda > Insecta > Diptera > Syrphidae > Rhingia > Rhingia campestris. Next base: position 54,503 of record OW052182.1, read on the forward strand.
TTAACCCGATTTGTAACTTAATAAACAAAAACTCAAAAGGCGACAAATCGCGCGTATTGACCGGGTTTAGATTTTGGCAAAATTGTTGACAGCATTTTTGTTTGACAAAAAAGAGGCAGTTTATAGCTTTCGCAACAACGTCAGTGTCAAACTCATCGGCGTTCTCGATTGAGGTTACCAGAGGTCCGTTCGGGTTTTCATTAGCAAGAGTAAATTTGAATAATCTGATGTAAAACTTCTCAAAGCCGTACGCGTACTGAACAAATTTTAAAAAGATGATGGAAGAACAAATTTAGTCTGAATATTCTTCTCAAAGTATTAAAGATTGCTTTTATGCTGGAGTGGACATTTTTTGAAAACACATCATATAGAAGTTATTTCTTAATCGATGTCCAATCTTATAGCGTTTTCGATTGGGATACAAGAGCACTCTTTTTTTTACTCTAGAGCACTTTTTTACTCTAGATCTATTTTTTCGTTTTCGATTGGGATACAAAAAGCACTCTTTTTTTTTACTCTAGAGTACTTTTGAAGAATCTGGATTCCAAGTCAGATTTACACCAACACAAAAACATTTAACATCTGACTTATGTCAGTGTGTGTTATTTGTTATTTCTGCGAAAACTATAATTAGAAACTAAAATATTTTTGGATTATCATGTTTTAAAATTCATAAGCTTTGTTTTGACACCAACTCGCCAATGAAAAAAGCCGCAATGAGTAAAAGAAAATTTCATATGATGGTTTTCATTGATAGCTATAGCTACAATTGCGGCCTAATGGCTGGAACACAATCACGCTTTGGTGCGTTGCGTTTGGCTGACGCACCTAGTTCAACCATATGAAATCAGTTTTATCTGTCACAATGTATCTTTGCCTGGCGTTGAGCTTTAACCACAAAATGAAATACGTAAAATCTTAACGTAAAGTTGCTGCAAAGCGCCGTGGGTCAAAGTGAAGGTTGGAAAAAGTGTGTATTGTCAAAAAATTGTTGTTGTTTTCTGGGATTTTCTCTGAAAGGGTTGTGTAGTACAAGTAAATATGTCAAAGCATGCGTAAAGCACGTCGGCAAAGCGAAGCTTCAAAGTGTGATTGTGGTTTAGCCATAAAGCTTAGTACGCAGCTCGCGCAAAATGTTATCTCCCATACAAAAATCTCTACAGAGATAGAATTTAGCGAGCAAATTTATCAGTGCAGTACGCAGCTCGCGAGATAAATTCTTAACTTCATAAAGATGGGACACAAAAAATGTAGATAGGGTATAACAATATTTTGTGTTATACGAAACGTTTTATCCTCGGCGGATGACAGGTCTCCACTCATTTATCTCGCGAACTTAATGTGCGAGGCATTTAAATCGGCGAAATTTTAATAATATATAATAACAAAATGGAAGAAAATGAAAAAGAATATTGTATGGAAGAATTTCTAGAGGAAGACGAAATCTTTATTAACAAAGAATATATTAAAGAAATTAATATTATCTGTCATTTACTGACATCCTGACTCATCTATATGCTACGAATTTAGCGAGCGATTGCAGATAACAAGAGGAGATAAAATTTAGCGCGAGCTGTGTACAAACCTTAATAAAACAATAACTGCCTTATTAATAAACGCTGATAAGCTAATCAGTGACTAACTTTTGACATTTGCGCGAGTATTTCTTATGGGGAAAACTGTCAAGTTAGCAATTGTTAGCTAATCAGCTTTTATTAATAGGGGTAAGTATTTATGGGTCGCACAAATTCATATTCATAAAAAAAATCCGATTTATAAAATTAATACAGGATTTGTATTAAACAGTGAAACACAACTGCTAAAATACAAAAATACCCTGGACGATTTTGTTTAACTTACAATTGTACCTTTGGTAACCTTGATGCTTCTAGCCGTATGTCTCTGTTCACAGAAATAAAAAATAAAATAAAATACATACCCGTATGCAGGCACTATTCAACCATCAGACGCGTAAGATATGGAACCTCTATTCAACGTTGTTTAAGTTTTATGAATAAGGTTTTTGCGTTTAGACTAGAGGCATTTTAAGGAGTGCATAAATCGGAAACACACAGACGGACGGACAGACCGTCGCTTTACAGCAACGTTACGTTAAGATTTTACGGTTTTCATTTTGATGTGGAAGATCAACGCCAGGCAAAGCTACTACGTAATAAATGATCTAGTTAGTAACATTAAAAGTGTAGTTACTCGTATTGAACCCACTCAACTACCTTGTGTGTTGTGCGACTACAATATTGGTGATATCCAGGGATGGGATTTTGTTGACCTAAAAATTTGAAAAAAGGCACAATAATACACCCAAAAAGGCTAAATGCCCTTTTTTGCCTTTTTGGGTGTATTATTGTGCCTTTTTTCAAATTTAAACTAAAGATAAAAAAAATAAAAATTTGATGAAAAACCAACAGAAAATAAGAGATTATTATCAAATTAAATATTTACTAAAAACTTAATTGTAGTAGCATTGAACCACCATGAGTTTTTTAAAAATTTCAGGCAATAATCGCTTGCGATTGTCTCTTAACAGCGCCTTAAAGGAGCTGAAAGATCTCTCTACATCAGCAGAAACGAGTGGAGACCATTTGAAAAAATCGACATCGCCAACTTCAATATGTTCAGGTAGCTCACAGTCCGTGTCGCCTATTATTATGCAATTTACTTGCTTTACGGTCTCAAGTCCTTTATTGGCAGAAAAAACGGATTTGAACTTTTCTAACACATCTTTTGCGATTGCACCTTTTGCTCTTTCTAAGTCGCCTTTGATTTTGTCTAAAATCTCCAAAACTTCTCCGATCGTGTTTCCTTAATTTAATGTTAAAAAAAAAACATAAATTTAAGGATAAAGATTTTTTTGTTTTGTTTTTTTTTCTTTCGTCACGCGTGCATAGATATGTTTCACCAAAGAGTATAGAACTACATAGAGTGCACATCTCATACAACAGAAAATGGTACCATGTGGGGTTCTAATCCTTACACACACGAGCAAAGCCGACGCATAACGATTGACGAAAATTCCCATTTCGCACTTCGTCGTATGTTATGCGACGGCTTTGCTCGTGTATGTATGGGTTAAAAATGTAAACATTGGGGTGTCAATCGCGTAGTATGAGATGCACACTCTATGTTGTTCTATACTCTTTGGCTTCACACAACTCTTTTCCGATCTAGCCCGCCGACGCGTTGCCAATAGAAAGCAGATAATGAGATTATAAATTCGTATTGATACATTGTTGTGATAAGTCAATACATACAAAAAATGTAGATTCGTATGGAAAAAAAAGTAAATTTTGTAGATTTACTTTTTTTTATATTTTTGACTCTCAAAAGAGGAAAAAAATTAAAAAGAAGGGAAAAACGTAAGAAAAGGCAAAAATGAGGCAATAACAGAAGAAAAGGCAAAAAAAGGCAAAATAAAATACGTATATTTGGAATCAGGGGAACGTGAAACATGTTTGTGTAAAGTCCATATCATCATATGAATGCGCAAAAAAAAAAGGCAAAGTGAGCAAAATCCCATCCCTGGTGATATCACTTGGAGGTATGTGGATGGTGACTTACCATTCAATATCAAACATGATTTCCATTAATGACTACATCATTAATGGACTTCTATCGGTAGATTTATTTCAAATAAACAACATTCGGAATAGCTTAAATAGAATTCTGGATTTGATCTTTTTAAATAATCAAGTTAATGTTAACATTATGGAAGCATTGGATACTACTTATTCAAATAGTATTCATCATAAAGCTTTACTTTTACAATTAAATTTTATAAATTTTGCGCGGTCTAATAAAATTAATTCCGCAGTAACATATAATTTCGCCAACCAATTTTGTTGCACTCGAGAGTTATTTAAATAATAAGGGTATTCATGCAACGTCGTAATTTTATTACGTGCGAAAGATTATAATTTTACGACTACGTTTCATGAACGACCCTAAAACTGCACCATTAAATAATGCGGTAGCCCACTAAATTCAACTAATTTTAGTAATTTATTTATTGATAGAATTTTGTTCTTATTGTTCTCTTTCTGTTCTCGATAATTTTTTTTCAGTTTAGCGCATACGTTTGATGTGTGAAAGTAACTGATTAAATGTCAATATAGCATTTCAAAAGTTTACTACGTTTACCACCTCAGTTTACGCACCCAATTCCTGTAAGAAAATTCCGATATTGTTAGAAAAGATTTCCCATACAAATTTTGACAGCTCATTTATCACGTCGTAATTTTATCACGTATACAACATTTACGACGACTTTCCGACGTTGCATAAATACCCCTAATATTAGTTGGGATTAATTATTAATATCGTCCAAATTGGAAGATAATTTTAACAATTTTTTAGAAAAAATCAGTTCCGATTTTGAATTGTTTGTACCTAAAACGCGTCAAAAAATCGGTTTAAAATTCCTTGGTCAAACAAAAGATTGACAAACTTGCGAAATGTCAAGAGAAAATCGTATAAACACTTTTTAATTAACAAAACAGCCGCAAATCGTGAAATTTTTCTGAGATACAGAAAAGAATATGAATTCCTTAATAGATTAATAGGCAATATGTTTTGTCCGTTGAGTCATCGGTTAAGCGAAATAGCAATCATTTTGGAATTACATTAATTCAAAACGAAATACCTCAGGTTTACCTATGGTTATGGAGTTTGAAAATGTAAGTTCAAATGATTTGACGAGCACTTGCGATTTATTTGCTGATTTCTTTGAATCAGTATATAATAAATACCGGGTGCACTTAACGCAAAGCCATTATTTAGGTATTCCGGAGTTATTAGATGTCGGTTTGATACAATTTTCGAAAGAAGACCTAACAAACGAGTTAAATAAATTAAAATTGAACAGAAACCCTGGTCCGGACGGTATACCAGAGGTAATATTAAAAAAATTGTTTATCGTCTTTTGTCGGTCCGTTAAAAATTATATTTAACCAGTCATTATTAACTGGAAAGTTTTGAGAAGAATGGAAATATTCTTATATTAATCCAATCTATAAAAACGGTTTAAGACAAAAAGTAGAAAACTATCGACCTATATCGAAGCTTTCTGCAATTCCTAAATTGTTTGAAAGCATTGTTAAGGAGAAGCTATTCTTCGTAGTAAAAGCGGTTATCTCGAATAATCAACATGGTTTTATTCAAGGTAGATCCTGTGCTACTAATTTAACTTTGTTAACTAATTTTATATTTAACAGCTTTGAGGAACGATTACAAGTTGATATAACCTACACTGACTTTACAAAAGCCTTTGATAGAGTGCACCACACCCTACTTTTAGAAAAACTAAATTCGTTGGGTTTTCATTCCTCAATGCTTAAATGGTTCCATAATTATTTAACAAACAGAAAGCAAATGGTTAAGATCGATGGTTATACTTCTCGCGAAATCGATGTAATATCCGGTGTCACAAGGTAGCCACTTGGGCCCATTGCTGTTTATTTTTTTTTTTTAAATGACGTTCATGATATTTTAATATTTTGCAACGTTTTAACTTTCGCGGACGATTTAAAATTATATTCTCGTATAAGTAATATAACAGACTGTATCCGGTTTCAGTCTGATATAAATAGTTTGTCGGCAGTGTAATCATAACGCTATGGAGCATAACATCTCGAAATGTAAAATGTTTACAGCATTCCGTATAAATGCACCTTTAATAAGTGATTATTATATGAAAGATCTTAGACTTCAGCGTACGGAAGAAGTTAAAGGGGTCATATTTGACAAACAATTAAAATGTTCTTCTCATTATAATTACACTATAGCAAAATCAAACTCAATGTTAGGTTTTCTAAAGCGAAATTGCAAGGACTTCCGAGACGTATTTAGCCTTAAAACTATATACTGCTCGTTAGTCAGGCCGCAGTTGGAATACACATCCATCATTTGGGATTCACCATATGTAATGCAGGCACTTAGATTAGAAAGAGTTCAGAAAAATTTCACGAGGAACGCATTCCGTAAATTATTTACGTTTGAAGAATTGCCTAGTTATGATAAAAGATGTGAACAAATTGGGTTGCAAACCTTAAGTTTCAGGCGTAAAGCAAATTGTATCATGTTTGTTCGCGATATTCTGAATTATCATGTTGTTTCACCGAATTGATTTCTCTTATTAATTTGTATGCTCCCAAAGAATCGCTTAGGGAGCGAAATTTGTTAATATCGAACTCTCATAAAACAAACTATGGCAGCAATGAGCCTATTACACGATGCATATGTATGTTTAATTTGGTAAGCAACAAAATTGATTTTTGTTTGTGCCGGGTTGATTTTAAAAATTGTTTATATTCAATGGTTTTGAATTAAAACATAGATGAAGTCGCGCAACAAAAACCAGTTGTGTAAAGCGATACTTAGAGCGTAGTGCTCTGTGATGTAAAAAAAAACTGTCAAAATTTGTATGGGAAATCTTTATCAATATTTTCAATATCGGAATTTTCTCACAGGAATTGGGTGCGTAGACTATTATTTTCAAACCGAATGCATGAAATGACCTGGCAATTCAATCCAAATTTTATATCTGGCAGGAAAGTGACAGATATACGGTAATCGCAGAATTCACTACTTTTAAACAGAAAACATACCAAATGTCAAATTCATGGAGTTGTCCAAACAATCAGCCCGCAATGAAGAGCTCTCTCTCTCTTTTTTGATCAAGAGCACTTTTTATGAATCTCGATTCCAAGTGAGATTTACACCTACATGCACCAAAACAAAACCATTTGACATCTGACTTCTGTCAGTTTAACGTTTGCATTTCGCAAGATCAAGATTTATTTTTTGTGATATGTGAAAATTAAAAATTGATTTTCTGCGAAAACTATATTTAGAAATTAAAATACTTTTTGAGAATCATGTTCTAAAATTCATAAGCTTTGTTTTAAACATCAAAGCAAATCTGAAAATCCCAATCCCAATCGAAAACTCTATAAGTAAAAACATTAATCAATCTTGCAAAGAGACAACTTAAATAATGTCCATGCCTTAAAATTGTGTAATAATTGCATATGTTTTGAGTTGATCGATTTGGTACAAATTCCCCATTTTAAACATCGGTTAAATCAATCGGAATATTATATAAATAAAACAAGGAACCAATTTTGAATAGCGAAACTAAATTTTTAGTATTATCGCGTACTGCTTTGGTTTGTGTGCTCCCTAATTGTGGTTGCTGTTGCAAAACGTCAGATACTATTCATTAATGACAGTTCAATCAATGTTCGTTGAGATGTTGGAATTGGAACTAAATATCAAATTAGTTTGAATAGTTCATTTTAAAGGTGCGGATTTAAATAAATTAAGCATGCTAAATACAATAGGGGATCTAATTAGTCCTTACAGCGAATTTATCGCTAAGTTTGCTGGCACGGTGACATGTCTTCAATTCCTTTCAGGAGTTGTCTTTTTAAATGACATTCGAAAAAAAGGTTCTGCAGATGAATTCCCAGTAACACCATTTTTAGGTGGTATAGTTCTGTAAGTATAAAATATGTGTAATAATCTGAAATCGTTAGATAATAATTTGATAAGATATTTTATTAAGAGCAAGTACTTTTTTGGATAAGTATGTCTAGTCATTGTGTGGTGAAATACCATAAGGAGAAAACCTAGGAATAAATAAATGTCAATTGGCATTAAGTGGTATCACTTCTGGAGAAATAATTTGTTTATCATATCTGATTATATAGCTATATATCATATCTGATATAATAATTGCGTTTCTTTATAAACTAGTTTAACCCGTTTATAAATTGTATTTAGCCAAAAGACAAGAAATGTTGTTCAATTCGCCCTTATCACCTAGACTTTGGACTCTCTATACTCTAAGTATAGACAGAATTTAGTAGGTTGGAATCAAATATCTTCGAGAAAGATGTTTTAATCCCAGCTCGAAAATAGACTGAATAGAGTTTATTTTTTTTAAAACCAATCATCTTACGTAAAATACAATTTTTGCATAAATGTACCCCTCATCAATTATCTATTACTATGAATGTGATCATTAAAACGTCAAAATCCTAACTAATAAAACGTTTAAAATACCCACATTGCTTAAAATTGCATTGTTTCCGAATAAAAAGGATAAGAGGCCGAAACCTATTTCTTTCTATTTTTTAATCCGATTCGTTAAATCACAACTCATGTTCGATATTCGTTTAAAACATACTTCAAAATGTTATTCTTTGTCCTCGAAATTTATAAAATATTTCAAAATCATCTCTCGAAGCTGTTTATGCTGAAAATAATCAAGACCTCTGTCTGGGTAAAGCAAAATGAATTGTTAAATATCGAGTCAATTGTCACGACACTCAATAAATTCCACAGTTTAAAATTTAAGGAACTACATATTTGTTAGAATATCTTAAACGTTTTTTTTTTCTTTATATTTTACTGTAGTACGGTACTCAGTCTCAAGTATGGCGCCATTGTGGGGGATAACACAATGATTAATGTAAACTTTATTGGATTTGTCATAAATGTTATGTTTATGGTGTTCTTTTACGTTTACACGTCGAATAAAAACCGTCCCAAGATTTGGGGAAAAATCGTAGTGGCCAGCCTTTTTACAAGTGGTTGCTTTAGCTACGCAAAGTGGGAAGATCCCGAACTGGTTGAATTTCGATTTGGAATGCTGATTACAACTATATTAGTGTTGCTGGTTGGATCACCATTATTAGAACTGAGGGAGATTATAAGAAAGAAAAGCACAGAAACTTTACCATTTCCAATGATTGCAGCTGGAACTATTGTAGCAACATCATGGATGGTTTATGGAATTTCAATAAAAAACGCAGTTGTGACAGTAAGTTTATATTGGTTTTATTTGTTTATTTTATAAAGATTTTTTTTTCAGTATCAAAATGGATTTCTTCTACTTTTAAGCGCAATTCAACTGTCGCTCTTTGTGATATATCCTCGTACGCCATCTCAAGTTCGCTATAACAAAAAAGGGTTCAGTTCTCCAAAAAAGAAGGCAAAGTCTACAAAGGCAGAGTAAATAATCTTTATTGGATTTTTTATATATGCCCGCACAAACACTCCATTAGTACCTACCATTCAAAATTAAACTGAATTTATTCAACTTAGTTGTAAGAGATGATTGTACTTTTTTGACAATAAGCAAAATGTAGCTATGCAAACATTTTTAATGTGATTAATTTTGTTTAAGATCAATAAAAGACAGCAACATTAGATATAAACAATGTTTTAGTTATGAAAACATTTTTTACAATACAATCCGAATAATTTATACACAGAATGATATTAACATTCGGGCACAAATAATAATGGTAATAATTTATATAAATCCTTAGATGAGGGATATTTGGACGACACACAAGAAGGGTAGACAGATGTTCAGTCGGATAGATAGACAAAACATTTTTATTCACAGAACAATCCAATAATAGAAGGAAATTATGGGAGACATACTAATTGTGAGCAACTTTTTAAACTTTATAAGACTGTCCGGTGTGGGTTGTTTTTAGATATGAGAGTGAGATCAAATTATACAATAACAGCGGGATGCGATTTTGATCCTAACATACTGATTGCAATGTCACCGAGAATGGAAGCAGGTGATTACAGATATAGAGCATCTGGAGTAAGGTAACAACAACTAGCCATCCCATCACGAACCATGCGATTTAAATATGTTTACACATCTAAATAAATAAGCGTGAATTAAATTGATTTATTGAGGATAATTGTTTAAACATAAAATCATGTAGGTTATATGTAGGTATATTGAAATAAGAATAGCAAAGAAAACAACTTTTCGAACACGTGTTATTGATTGGTAGCTCCATTATGACTACGAATCCGTATTAAATCGCTCATCAGCAATTTCGCTAACTTCTTGAACATTATTTTCCAACGGTGCAGTCGAGTTGTAGTGTTCACCCAAACTGTACATTAGACGATGATATGTCACTACTAGGTTAGGTGAATTGAATTCGGCACCTTGGATAGTTGGTGGTCCGCTTGCTTGCAGAACCTCAATTGGTACACTCAGTATACTGGATAAAGCTTTTATCTCCAACTGGCCTCCCCATGCAGAGGTGTTCCTTATACTATCGCAGTATTTTATAAAATCATCATCAGTCAAAAGTTCTCCTGAATTGGGGTTGGTCATATAGAAAATCAAATTCTGTTTATTTTCATGAATATAGTTGGCAGTTTGATTGCGTAGTTGGGCTACAGTGAAAAACCCACGTCCAGTTAATTTGAGCTGGTGCTGAATTGCATTATATAGGCAATCTCCATCCGATGCAATAGGATAAATGCAAAGGTCCCGTTTTTTTAAAATATCAGCTAAAGTTCGATTTTCTATCATCCTTGGTCCATTTTTATTTGTTTCTTCTTGTGCGGCAATTTCAGCCTCCCGCTGTTTTTCTTCCATTGCTTTTTTATTTCGCCGCTTTTGAGCTTTAGATATGCGGGGCTGGTTTTCAATATCGTTTAACATCAATGTTGTGCGAGTTTCAGTTAAACCTGTTTGTATTTGCAATTGTGGTTCTTCTTCATTTTTTTCATTCTGAAACGTATTAAGTTCCCCTGTTTGCTTTTTTTCCAAATCTATTTCTAATCGTGCTATCTCTTCTAAAACGTCCTTACGCTTCTTCTTATCTCCTTTTGAAGCACTTTTTTTCAAAGACTGTATTGTAGACTGAAGTTCTTTTCGCTCCTTGCGATGTTTGCTGTTTAATTCTTCAAATAATTCATCTTCGGATTTCTTGCTTTCCATATTAACAATTTACGGGGTGGATTTACCAATTTTAATTGTTTTGATTGTAATTCTACGCAAAATTAAAATCTGCCGAATACCGACAGATCAATATGACAGTTTCATAAAATGACGTCTGTATGTCAAATAGTTTTATTCTGTAGAGCTGTTTGATTGTGTCTCAGAATATGCATTAAAGGGGTTCGCGAAAAATCCGAATGCGAGGTGTTACCAGAGATCACCCGGGGTTTAGATTTGCATGTAATAAATTCTTTACTTCTTTAATGGTGTTAGTTTTGTGAGTGGATGTGCAACTTTCAGTGGTGATGGGTGCTAACTGCATGCATGAATTTGCAGTCATGGAATTACCTGGCTTGTCATACTCCGGCGATAATTCTACTGAATAGACAAATCAAACCAAAAAATAATAATAATTCCACTGGAAAAGGATATTCGTAATTAAAATAAAAATTGATACCTATTGAAATAAAATTAAAACAAAGCCACCAAAAAGTTTGTCACTGATTAGCTTATCAGCGTTTATTAATAGTACCCCCTATTAATAAACTGTAGCAGTTCAATGCAAAATATAAATTAAATAAAAAAAAAAACCTGTGTGACTTGAAACTTGACAGCTACACCGTCTTCCATTTACACCAAAAAATATCAAATTTCAGATCAAAGTCCAGATTTAGCAATGGAAATCGACATTAGAAATAGCGATTTCGATTGGGATAAAAAACACTCTTTTTTGGTCTAGATCAATTTTTTCGTTTTCATTTGGGAAAATAAAAGCACTCTTTTCTTGATCTAGATCACTTTTGAAATGCATTTCGCAGTTTGATTTGTGTTTTATTAGTGTTTCTTTTTTTTATATAAAATAAGTTTATTTAAAGCAACATGGAATCAAACAGTAATATATATAATTGGAATATTCTTCCTCATAATCTCCGTCATCATGACGATAATGATAAGGGAGACGAAGATGCATCATCTGCATCAAGCAACAGTTTCTTGGATTTCCACTAAAACAATTCAACATTCATTGCTTACAACAATAGATCTGTTCCCGTACAAAATAATATTTACTGATTCTTACTGATTTTTACTGCTTTTTACTTATTGCCGTTCCGGTACGCAAAAAATAGTAAAAGAGAGAGCTCACGAGAGAGCAAAAAACGACCCCCCCATAAAAATCTGTAAATCTGTACTGCAAAAATTTCTGTTGGTAAAAAAACACTAAACTGTCAGTTGGTATCTAAAAGTGACAACTCGCTTGTTTTGACAGCTTTTTTGTGTCATTTGTTCTTTCAAAGTCATAAAAAATATATAATTTTACTGTTTTTTACTTAAACGCGTTCCCGTACTTTTTGGTAATTTTGTCTCTTTCTGAGATAATTTACCCCCACTCCAAGAACAGGAACGGGAACAGACCTGATGTAGTCATTTACATTTATCTCATTCTTCCTCAGCAAGAAGATAAACAATGAGCTGTCAAATATGACACAATACACACACACAAAAACAGATCAATTTCTTTTATGTTTGGTTGGGACAAGTAAAGATCAGAAATCTCAAAGCAAATCTGAAAATCTGTTCCCTTTGGCTTATCGACCATTTTAGTCAGAGATCAAGTAATAGTACGTTTCCACCGAACCGAAACTCGTCATTTCATTAACGAAATTCAGCATTAAAACACTTTTACGGTTCTACAAAAGACAAGATTTTCTCCTGCATATGTTATGAGGAAGTGTATAAATATGGTTTTTATATAAAAACGCCCCCAAAAAGTGGGTGTGGGTTAAAATGGTCTATAGACGAAATGTTCATATTAATATTACTAATGATTCTGCATCAACATTTTTTCGAACATTTAAAAATTTGAGCCAAAAACGTTTTTTACTGAAAACGCTCCCAAAAAGTGGGCGTGGCAAAAAACTTTATATCTTCTCAGACACTTTTTTAAAATTCCTTACGGTTTGGCCAAAAACTACTTTTTTTTTTAAAGAAGGGGGTGTGGCAGTGGGCGGATTTAAAAAATTTTAAACTTGTTCTGCTGGGAGCAACAAAGACTACGTGTACCAAATTTCATCATTCTAGCTCAAAATTTAAGGCCCAAAAACTGGTGACGTACGGACGGACGGACGGTCAGACATGGCTAAATCGACTCAGCTATCGATTTCTGAGTCGATCCATATACTTTGAGGTATATGTAGCTAAATTATTTCTCTATGTTACAAACTATGTATCAAAACTAATATACCTCTATGAGATAGGGTATAAAAATAGTGTCCCCACAAAAAAAAAAAAAAAACACATTCCAACAGTCAAAAATAAATGTTTTTTTCACTTCACCTTCTCTGACAAATCATCCGAGTACCAACCACTGCAAAGAAATGCTTATCTCAGCTCAACCATTCGGATTCGGCATAGAATTGGAATTATGAATTTCTTTGAGAAAAGATAGGCCCTGAGTACTAACTCGTGTTACCCCAAAAAAAAAAATATTGTATTTGTTTTCTTTTTTACTCAAGGAATATATTTCACTTTGAAAAGTTTTATGAATAAGGTTCTTACGTTTAAAGGGTATTTTTGTATTGTTGTGTTTCGCTGTTTAATTCGTTCTTTTTTACCTACAGACTCTGTATAACTAAATAATCGTGTTTTAGTGAATTATAATTAATAAGGGGCCCCCTTATTCATTAGATTTCACTAAAACACATCTCAACGGTTGTATAGTTATACAGTGCATAAGTATTTATACATCCTCTATTCAGGGTCGAACAATTTCTTATTTATAACATATTTCCCCATCCATAATAGTTATACAGGGTTTGTGTCAAATAAAATATCAAAAAGCTCGGCAGAGTTACCAAGGGGTCATTTTTATGGTTGCGAAACTCAGGGTGACAATTTTATTTTCTACATTTTTATAACATATTGATGACTTATGTTGACTGAATAACATCATTTACAATGTTGAGTGTGTAGGTAAAGAAGAATTACCATTTGAACAAATTAAACAGTGAAGCACAACTGCTAAAAAACATTTGATTTTTTTTAACTTACAATTGAAGCTTTGGTAACCCTGATGCTCAGCCGTCTGTGTACACAGAAATAAAAAAATGATATACCCTTATACAGGCACTATTCAACCATCAGACGCGTTTAGGATGTGCAGCCTCTATTCAACGTTGTATAAGTTTTATGAATAAGGTTTTTTGCATATAGAGGCATTTCAAGGAGTGCATAACTTTATACACTCCTTATGAATAAGGCTGGGGGTGAATAACTAACCTACCGTTGAGATGGGTTTTAGTGAATTCTAATTAATAAGGGGGTTCGCCTATAGATCATTTTAATCCACGCTCATTTGTGTGGGATGTTTTGTAAAAAAAAAAATAATTTGTAAAACATATCCCATCGAAAGCAAAAACTTTATATAGCCGATTAAGAGTATCTAAATATCTTGCTCAGAAACTTTTTAAAATTCCTTACGGTTCGACCAAAACATTTTTTAAAGGAATTTGTTTACCAAATTTCATAATTTTTTGGGTTTTCTTATCATAATCTCGAGGTCAAATATGTTCATAAAAACAATACCTTTCTCTTTATATAAGAAAGTTAGCAACTCAAGGAATATATTTTTTCTTTCTCTTTACAAAAGAAAGTTTACAAAAGAAACTCAAGGAATATATTTCACTTTGAAAAGTTTTATGAATAAGGTTCTTACGTTTAAAGGCATTTTAAGGAGTGTATTTAACTATACACCCTCACCCTCATTCATAATCTAATTATAAGTAGTGCTTAAAGTTATGCGTTCGTTTAATAGAGGCTGCATAAACTAAACGCGTATGACAGTTGACAGTTTCTCACAAATTGCTGAGCGTCAGGCTTACCAATGACATAATGTGCTTCCTTTGTAATGAGTATGGTGGAGTATATTCTACCTAAAACAAACTCTATGTTTGGTTTTATAAAACGTGGTTCTTAATACTAAGGATCCATATATCATAAAATCCATGGCCAATATGGAATCCATACTACAAGGTTCATTTAAATAGAAAAGAAAATATCCTAACAAAATTTACTGGATTTGTAATATACAAATTAGGTTTGAACATCGTAACTCCCTCCTTCACTTCACCACTTCTCGATACTCCTCACTCGAAAAAAGAAGGAACTTGAAAAAAGAAGGAACGTTTTTTTTAATTATATTTATATAGTGATATATTATCATTTATCACACCATATTAAATGATCTTTTCTTTTATCTCTGATTGACCTTTATGCATTAAATCGATAGCTACGAGAACGTTGCTTACATATTTTTATGAATCCTCGTTGAAAAGGACAGACATGGTTAAATCGACTCAGCTAGCGAATTTGTTATAGTAATGTTATATGTGTTTTGTCCACAAAACATTTTCATACCCTATCCCTATGCATAGAGACACTAATAACGGGTGATTTTTTAAGAGGTTTAGAACTTTTTTAAAAAAAAAAACACAACAAAAAATTCGAAAAAATTAATGAAATATTTATTTGAATCGATAGTTTGAACCTTGCAATTTAATGTTTAAGGATAATTTCTAGCAAATGTTGACCGCGGCTTCGTCTCAGGTAGCCCATCCGCTGAGTCCAATTTTGGCATACTCTTTCACACATATCGGCCGGTATCTCACGAATGAATGCATGGATGTTGGCTTCCAGTGCGTCAATCGAAGCGGGCTTGTCCCTATAGACATTAGCCTTGACATACCCCCACAAAAAATAATCTAATGGTGTCAAATCGCACGATCTAGGCGGCCAATTGACCGGGCCGAAACGTGAAATTAACTGTTCACCAAACTCGCCTCGCAATTGCGCCATTGTTTCGCGTACTGTGTGGCATGTGGCACCGTCTTGTTGAAACCACATATCATGCAAGTCAAGAACATCCATTTTGGGCAAAAAAAAGTTTGTTATCATCGCTCGGTAGCGTTCACCATTGACAGTAACGCTGCGATTCGCATCATCTTTGAAGAAATATGGCCCAATAATGCCGCCGGCCCATAAACCGCACCAAACAGTGGCTTTTTCGGGATGCATTGGTAGCTGTTGCAATGCTTCTGGCTGATCTTCACTCCAGATGCGGCAATTTTGCTTATTTACGTACCCATTCAACCAAAAATGAGCCTCATCGCTGAACACAATTTTTCGATAAAAAAGCGGATCCTCGGCCAGCTTTCCAAGAGCCCATTCACCAAAAATTCGGCGTTGTGGTAGGTCGGCTGGCTTTAGTTCTTGCACCAGCTGTATCTTAAAAGGCTTTACGCCCAAATCCTTCCGCAAAATTTTCCACGTAGTGCTGTAACAAAGGCCTAACTGCTGGGAACGGCGCCGAATCGACATTTCGCGGTCTTCTGTCACACTAGCTGATACGGCCGCAATATTTTCTTCACTACGCACAGTACGTAAACGTGTTGGTGGTTTAATGTCCAACAAAGTAAATTTGGTGCGAAATTTGGTCACAATCTTCCGAATAGACTGCTCAGAAGGTCGAGAATGCCGATCATAAAATGGAAGCAGCGCGCGATGAACATTTCGAACCGAGCACGAATTTTGATAGTAAAAATTGCAAACCAAACTGAAGCTGTTTGACAGTGACACAAGGTACTAAACACACGTCAGCTGTCAAAACCAGTGTTGCCAAAACCAAACCAGCTAAAAAATCACCCGTTATAACCCGTCCAACAATTTTAAGTAGTATGATGAAAGCCTATTATGTATTATCCCTGATAACAGCGTGCTAGTACAATATTGATGTGCTTATTTTCATGTACCAAATAGCCGGTAGACTCCTTATAAAAATAAGGAATACATTTAAAAGCTTAGAGAAGTTCAAATGCTTTTTTCATGTTTGCTATCCCTGCGCAGATTGTCCTTTTTTATTTCGAAATGCTTTTCTTGTGCTGGTGAAATTATAATAGGATTCGAAATAAAGTTGAAACAGAGAGATATCTTTCAGTCGTTAAAGATTGCTCAATGATATTGTATACGATTACACCGCGCCTTCCCGGGAATGAGTGGATATAAGTTTGATTAATTACTGAGACAAAAAAAAAAAACAATTATCAATATTGTATACCTATTGACTCTGTTTCGCGTAGTTACGTTGAGTTTTATATTCTGGCGCCGGTTTTATTTTGTATTTTTTACAAAACAAATAAAAGGTTGTAAAAAGGTTAGATAAATTGAAGCATTGTTTTCAACGAAGTGTGCTTTTTGAAAATTGTGTACTGTGTTTGCTTAACCTATACAATATAAAGTTGAGAATTAAAAATTCTACGAAAATTGATGTAAAAAAATGTATATCTAAATTACGAGTATGTTTTAGTTATGTGAATAGATGATATGAAAATGTAAAAAAAATACATTCCAAAATATAAAGGAAGGAAAGCAACAGATAAAAAAATGGGAATATAAGCTTAAAATGCTAAGATTGCGCACAAATTCATAAGAAATAGTATTAATAACTACAGCGTTGCATTTTTCTTAGAAAACTTTATGTGCTTTTGACTGCGAACAAAATGCATATATCGAGAAAATAACTTGTGGTGCTTATTTCTGCTGTGCGATCATTATTATTTTTATTTTATGTATATCTACTTAATAAACACTTTTTATATTTTGATAAAATTTATAATTAAAATAATATTTAGGTGAACGAATTTCCGGATTAATGGAAGGATAGTTAAAATAAATTACAGAAATAATTTTTAATAATTAGCTTAGCAAAAGTGGTGAGCATAAAGCTCAATCAACTTATGCTTCCAAAACTCCTCCCTTTCCTAGGTTTCAAAGTTATGGCTGTGAATGCAAAACAGAAAATGATTATTTTAAATTAAATAATTGACTAAATAAAATACATATACATAGCTAGTAACTTAATGAAATCAGCCATTATTTTCAAGCCAACTCTTTACACCAGAAACATATTTCAGTTGAAAAATGTTGAACAGCATTTAATTCACCGTAAAATCTAAATTAATGATTAACTCAGCAAATAATGCTCAATAATTGCTTAATCAAAGCGAGTAGATCAGAACTACTTATGATATAAATTATTATTTATATAAATTCATAAAATTGATATTAGAGACATATTAAACATTTTTAGTGTACATGCAAATCCATGGATTGATACGACTCGAGATCAGCGGTAATGGAGTATGAGCATTTATGGTTCGAATAACATAAATACATTAAAAAACAATTCAAAACCGCGGATGCAGTTAAGAGAGACGGCTATCGTCCTTTAATCAAGTTTGATAAATCAAAATTGTTTTCAATGTACTGCAAACATACTTTGCTACACCGATTCAAGACTTATTTAAGAAGCTTTCATGACTGTGAAATCGTGAGGCGGGGCTCTTAAAATACATAAACTGTTTCTACTGACGGGTTCAAAAGGCTTACTTACCACTTAGTCACTACACGTAAATATTAGAAAAGAAAATATTCACCAAAACAATAAGCTTCAAAACATACTAAATATTTACTCATATTCCTTAAATTTGTTTACCTAATTGATTTTCTGATTTTTCTTTAGTGGCTTTTTTTTGATTCCCCGTTAAATTAAGTTTAATTTTATCTAACTTGCGAACATCGTTCCTGGAGTGGCACCTCTCTATATCCTCGATCGCGCGCTTTTCTTGCTCTTTTTTCTTCTTTGTGAAAAGCCGGTGTTCTTCCTTTCTTCTATATATAAGCAGGATAAAATAAAATTATAATTTAAAGAAGCAACAAAAAAAAAGTTGTTTTTTTATAACTTTTTACAGTTTTAAGCAAATTATGATATTTTTTTTATTATTAATTGATGGTAGAGAGTTCATGGTTGTCAGTATCGTGTTATGAGTTGTGTTCACCGCACTTATTGTCTGTTTCAGGAATATCCAGAAACCCTTATTTTTGCATTCCAATTGTAAGGTATATTTAGCTGAAAACGTAAGTCATCATAGTACTCTTGCATAACCGCCATTTATTACTTTTACCAGTCGAGGTGCGTTTGGGAAGCATTTTACCATGCCAGCATACCGCGCGATTCGATAAGTAGATAATATTTGCATCTATAGCATACATAATATTAGTCTAATCTTTTGTCTGTCTGTCACCGATTTTCAGACCTTAACTTTACATCTAGGATAATAAAATCTGCTCAATATTGCGTTATTCATGCCCATTGAACAAGTGTAAAAAAATTCCCAAATCCGCCCACTGCCACAGCGACTTTTCAGAAAAAGGTTGTTTGGTTAAAAAAAGTTTCTAAACAACATATGTTTTTAGACAATGCGAACTCATTTAAAAACAACGGCAACACTTGCAAAAAGTACTTTACTTGCAAAATATGAAGTGCTTGTATTTAATCGCGCTGTATCAGTATTATTTGACATTCTCAAAACCGGTCGAGTCACTACTATAATTGAATTAAATAAATAAATCAAATCAATATGTCAACGCTTGAATCGCTTGCAAAAATTATATCAACGCAAAACTATATTAATACTTGAATTAGATGGTTATCAATGCAATAGTC
This sequence comes from Rhingia campestris, assembly GCA_932526625.1. Lineage (NCBI taxonomy): Eukaryota > Metazoa > Arthropoda > Insecta > Diptera > Syrphidae > Rhingia > Rhingia campestris. Next base: position 73,846 of record OW052182.1, read on the forward strand.
AATAATTAAGGATCTCGAGCTATTAGCAAGGTACCTAAGCATATTTTTTTTAAAACAAAACATATCTCCCACCTTTGAAAATAAATTATTACATTAAAATTCCATTTCTACACAATATATTTTGCTGGTTACTCATTTCATACTATAAACCTCATTATCTACAGAAACTTTAAGCTCCACCTAATAACAGAAGTGTCAATAAGCAAAAGTGCGAATGAACAAAATGATAAATTACCATTCTTATAACTCTTTTAGGTACCAATCTTACGTAAAACGAAAAGCAATTAATCTTTATTAAGGGAAGTATGAATTTAATATAAGAGGGAGATAGTTAAAAATTATATTTCTTTTTAATGTTCTTGCCAAATATCAGTAACTAAATTATCTCAACTGATACTCGTTTTAGTTTAGATATTAATTTTGTAACAGAAAAATTATTATGATAAGTATATTTATGGATTCTGAATCGAATTCGTATTCGATTATGTCATGTGTTTCTGTCCGTGTGGCTTTCCGGCTTAGTGTTACCGATAGCTGTGCTTTAAATTTTGAGATATGATCATGAAATTAACGCTATAATGAAATCCATGCTATTAATAATATAACTGATATACATCATACTACATACACTTACTTCTGTTGAACTCTTCTTGATATGACAGACATGCAAAACTGTCATAACCAATCGTAGCATAAACTCAAAAAGAAGTTCATATATGCATGTACATATATACGTATATTTTAAATACGAAATTATACGAGTATGTAGTTATATAGTATTAAAAAATTGGGAATACGTTATTTTTTAAATAGTTCTATAAGCAACACTTTGACAGTGAATAAAATGGAAAATATTTTGTTTGTATTTATTCAGCATTGAAATGCTTTATTCCGTTTTGGAATAAATGTTGTTTACAACATACAACATTATAAAAATAAAGTGGTTATTGCTACGTGCGTCGTGGGCGTCAACTACAAATTACCTTTCTGGCGATGTTTTTGCTATTAGTATTGTAACTAACTAACAATTAGTGTACCTACTACACCCCACTAAAATATATATTTGTCAAAAAGTGATGTTACATAATATATTAGTTCCAACAAAATTGCATATCCAGAGTCGCCGAGTAAATCAGAATAGCGGTTTGTTTGCATTTATACTAAATAAGGCAAATATTCAATTTCTCAAAACTATTCGGTCAATGAATGAAAATTGAATTAACATCTACAACCGTTTATAACAAGTTTTGTGCAGAATATTTCTTAACGGAATTTTAAGTTTTGGTCACCGGAAAATCATTTTGATTCAGACACCAATTTCCTTCAAATATTTGGAATAAAAGTTCTAATATTTGCCTATTCGTCGCTGTTGAAAAAAAACTATTGTGTATGTATGACGCATACCGGATAAGATAAGATCCAAGCTGTCGAAGCCAGAACGCGCTAACGAGGTGTTAAATTATTCATAGTGTTGTGTATTTCGTCACCATATGTTTGTTCAGCCGGAACAGGAGACGAGTATACATCAGATAATTTTCTCAGTGATCCAGAATTCTACATCAGATCACTAGATCTGGGTCAGTTGCATATCTTGGACTTGAATCCCTTGTCAAGTTGCCGCATTTCGGACTACAAACATGGAACAGTGTAACGTATTCTGAGGCGTGAGAGATAGATCTTTAATATTTGTAATAAGATCGTTCAGGCCGAACTGAGAAACAGAACCCACAGTCCAGAACATGTTTTTGACAAGCAGGCGCTTCTGGCTTTTATGCAATTTTTTACTTTTTTTGCTCTGAAGACAGCACCAAAGGCAAAAAATGACTGACAAAAACCTTTTAGGGGAGGGCAGCTAATGTTTTCAAAGACAATTGGTGGAACCCAGGCACCCAAGAATTTGGTGTTATAGAGTCCTTCCCTCAAACCTGCCCAATTTTAAATTTAAAGATTCTTCTAATAAAAATAAATCCAGTGGGCGAGTTCAACCCATTTTCTAACACAGAACACTGAAGAATTTTATTACAGAAAAGTGTTTCAAACGCCTCAGCCACACAGGCAAACGATTGAAGGATATGATATATATATATATATATATATATATATATATATATATATATATATATATATATATATAAAATTAATAGCAGTAAGCCATCGACAGAAAACAGAGGCAAACTCTTACAACTAAAATACCTTCCATTTAGCCTTTCGCCAACCTCTACGATGTTTTCAGCTCAGGTAGATGGGTATATGGGTTACATGGGCGGCTTTTCATTTTTAGAGATCGTCTGATGGATAGTAAATTTAAAACGAGTTGGTCGTACGCTACTAGTTCTTTCACAGTTAAGAATCATTTGGGACAGAAATAATTAGTTGGACTTGTTATTAATGTAAATAGTAACATAGATATTACATTAAATTCAATTTGACCAACATTTTCTTTATATAAAAACGTGGATACGAAGTAATTCGGTCAACCCGTTTAAACTGGAGAGACCATTATGGACAGACGGAATTTCAAAAACCATTTTTTTGGGTTCCCCTATCATCGTTATGTTAGAATCAATCCAAATCTCGAAGTAAAGAAGGAGAAGATCAGACTTTCTCTTCTAGCCTTACCTTGAGAAACAATTTTGCCACCTCAGATAACTTCAAAGGGTTTTGGGACAGTTGAATTTCGCAAGTCTCGCTATCCCAAGAAGAAAATATTGTTGTGTTTTCCGTCGGTAAATAATATTTTATTTTTTTTTATTTAGGTGTAAAACCGCCATATAATCACACTTCCACATAATTAATATAAATAAACGGTTTTCTGCATTTTTATCAAGCTATGATCGCAGTGAAATAGAAAGATAAGTACCCAGACGTCCGCCCATCACTCGTTATATTTCAAGCACTGCCTCATGCAACTCGTCTCATCATAATAACGTTTCATAAACAACACTACAATTGTGTAGTTAGTTTATTAATTTGCAGTATTTATGTGGTTAATATTAGGATTTTGCAAATAAACGCAACTCATTGCAAACTCATATAATGTCTGCCATTTGAAACGAGTGGTGTGTGAATGACTGGGTCGTACGCAACTTCCTCTTTTAGTGCGAGGTAACATTTATTTTTGTTATTGATATTAAACATATATAAATAACGTGGAACTGTGATTATAAGAACTTCTATTCCGGAATTTTAAGGAATCGGTGTCCATGTGTGATATTACACGATCTTGGTGGCCAATCGACCGGCCCAAAACGTGAAATTATGTGCTCACCGAAATGTTCTCTCAATAAGTCCATTGATTGATGCGATGTGTGGAAAGTGGCGCCGTCTTGCTGAAACCAAATGTCGCCGAGATCACGAGCTTCAATTTCAGGCATCAAATAGTCGGTTATCATGGTCCGAGTTGCTGCGAACGGCGCCGAATCGACTCTCCACAGTCTTCCACGGTCTCAGCTACGGCCGCTATATTTTCTTCACAGCGTGCTGGACGTGGTCTATTCGGTCGAATATTATCCAATAATGAATGCTGGGTCTCAAAATGGGTGATGGTGTTGCGAATAGTACGCTCAGTAGGCCGATTATGTTGACCATAAGTTGAGCGAAGTGCACGAAACACAGAACGTGAATTTTCATAATAAAGTTGAACAATTTGTAAATGTTGTTCACGCGTAAGTCGTTCCATTATGAAATGCCAAGCAATACTAAACAAAAATAACATGACAGCATGACACGACTCACACGTGATCTGTCAAAAAAGGCTATTGAAAAAAGTATCTCTACTTGGATCACCCGTTATATATAAAGTTGAATCAAAATCGTCAAAGCCGTTTTCGACAAAATTGAGGTTATGTATAATTTTTTATATTGCAGGTAATATTAATATAATGGCTTTATTAAAAACGCCCCCAAAAAGTGGGCGTGGTAAAAAACTTCATATGAACTGAATATAGATATTATGATTCTCTAAATACGCTTCTCAGACACTTTTTTAAAATTCCTTACGGTTTGGCCAAAAAGTAGGTTGTTTTATTTTTAAAAAGGGGGTGTGCCAGTGGGCGGATTTCAAAAATGTTCACACTTGTTCTGCTGGGAGGAACAAAGAGCACGTGTACCAAATTTCATCATTCTAGCTCAAAATTTAAGGCCCAAAAACTGGTGACGGACGGACAGACATGGCTAAATCGACTCAGCTATCGGTTCTGAGTCGATCCATATACTTTGAGGTATATGTAGCTGAATTATTTCTCTATGTTGCAAACTATGTATCAAAACTAATATACCCCTATGGGATAGGGTATAAAAACATATGAGAAGGCTACAATCCGCTGTGCGGATCGTTGAATACCCTATCCCATCCTATCTGTAAAACTAAAATCCCCAAAAAAGTGGGCATGGCTAAAAGCACGATGTGGATAAAATAGAAAAAATGATATAGTGACAACCATTTTTTTAGACTGCTTATAAAACACTTTTACGGTTGTACAAAAGACAAGGTATTCTCCTGCATATGTTATGGGGTAGTGTATAAAAATTTTTAAAATGATATATAGACGAAATGTTCATATTAATATTATTAATGATTCTGCATCAAATAATTTTTCGAAAAATTTAAAATTTGACCGAAAACAGTTTTTTATTGAAAACGCTCCCAAAAAGTGGGCGTGGCAAAAAACTTTATATAGACGTAATATAGATATTAAAATTGTCTAAATATGTTGTTCAGAAACTTTTTTAAAATTCCTTACGGTTTGGCCAAAAACTGAGTTTTTCTTAAAAGGGGGCGTGGCAGTAGGCGGATTTCAAATTTTTTTACACTTGTTCTGTAGGCACCGACGAGGATCCTATATATCAAATTTCATTATCCTAGCCCAAAAATAAAAAAAATAAAAATCAAAACAGACAGACATGGCTTAATCGACTCAGCTAGCGATTCTGAGTCGATCCATAGACTTTGAGGTATATGTAGCAAAATTATTTCTCTATGTTACAAGTATCAAGTATCAAAACTAATATACCCCTATGGGATAGGGTAAAAACATGGAGACGAGTTTGAAGAAAATCGGTCAAGCCGTTTAGGCTGGAGGGACTATTACGGATAGACGGACAGAAGGACGCAAACCACTTTTGTGGGTTCCGATATTATCGTAATATAAGAATCAATCAAAGTCAGAAAAGAAACCTCTTTTTTGGTTGCGCTATCATCGTAATCCTAGAATCAATCAAAATCTCTAGGTAGAACATTTTAACGAAAACAATAATTTTCTCTTTGTAAGATAAATTTATAAATCAATTCACTGAAATATAACAGTTTGGTCTAATATGATTTTTATCAAAAATAGAAATATAGAAATATGCCTAAGGACTCTCTGTTGCTTCTGCAGTTGGTATTCTCTTTGTGCTTTGTAAACATTTTATCATGGTCAGACGAATTCAAAGTACAGAATAGATATAACCAAAACTATTAAAATCTGTGAAAATAGAACATGATATAAAAAACGCGAAACACCTTGGATATTTTATTCATTAATGTGCTCATTTTTCTTGTGGAAAATACATATATTTTTTAATGCACAAAGGAAATTCGGATACGTCTTAGACAAGCTTTTATATTTTTATATATGACATGGGGTAACATAAGGAAATGTTAGTAAAATGTAAAATGTAAAATGTTAGACTGTGTTCTGTACAGTCTCTTGAATGTATAGCTCGTATATGTTGATGTTTATATATATGTTATATGATAATAAAATGCAAATACCAATGTGTAAATATATACGTACATTAAGTTTTATACTTATATACATTTCATTGCTAATTATTATTTGTTTATCTTATTAGATAATAAAGCTATTACGGAAAACATATGTTAATTTGTAGATAATTTCGTATAATAAATATTGTAAAATATCGAATTTATGTAATTTATGTATTTCACCTAAATATATGCTTTTAATGAAAAAAAAAACAGTTGACCTCTACAAATCTGCAATCTTGCTTACAAATTAACTACAATCAAATTTTGCAGACAAACATACTTGACCATTTATCTTGTAAAATGTGGTAAACAGTAAAAACACTCCTATCTTTGCTCAAATTGTGGGAAAAATACTAAAATACTATAGACAACTAAGCACCACCCTTAACCACCCTTATTATTTGCTAAATTGTTTTCTTAAAAGAGGGTTCCTTTTGTTTGGTTGTTATATGGTAGACAGAGATGTAAAAAAACATAAGATAATATATACGTAATATTGGACTTGGTAGTTGCCGAAATGTAATGACCTAATAAAATAATGAAAATTGCAAACGGAGGCCTTTGGATAAAGTCTTTTGTTCGGTTTTTACTGATGTAGTAAAAGTTTCGCCTCATGGTTTTTCTATTGATGAAATGATCCCTTTTTCTGTATCAAAGGGTACATACCGTGTAATATCAGTATTAATTTAACTTATAATTATAGGAACAAGTTGAGTAGTATGTAGTTTCATATATATTTAAGTAACTATGTGTTTATTTGTAGTTATTTAAATACTTTTTTTTATTTGTGGTATGTTTATCTTTATTCATTTATTCGTACATTTTTTTAATAAAAAAAAAAGGGATTTTCAATGAGAAGTACAAAAATATTTCTAGAACTACATGATTGTGGGAATTGAGGTCGAAAAAAAAAAGATAATTGAAACCCTAACAAAACAAAATAATAAACAAATCTTGGGCGCAACAGGCTCGTTGGTACCCAGGGCCTAGCTTTCTCACAACCATTCATGTGTGCGTGTGTACTTCATGCACGATGGTGGAAGCTCCTGTTTTATGCCGAATCCGAACGGCTAAGTTGAGATAAGTTATTCTTGACAATTAATACTACTCGGATGATTTGTCAGATCATCACCAGAGGAGGGCCAGTGAAAAATCATTTTGATGTTGCTACGGCTTGGAATTGAACCCAGACTCGCCACTGAGCCCCTGATCCCCTGAAATTAGTGCTAATAAAATTCAATCAATAACCTACCAAAGATTACAACTTGTGTCTTTTCTCTAAATAAAACACAAATATTGGTATTACTAACTTTAAACTAAGAGAGATATGGGGAGTGTTGGTTAAGTATACAACTACTTAATACAATGAGAAAACTAAACATTCAAAAGTAATACAATTTTCTGTTTTATTATACTTTGTTTTAACTAACAGTTTTAAAGTGTTTTTTTTAATATCTCTGGTAAATTTATCTTGAGTGTGGTTTAAGTGAATTTGCATTTTAGTGGGTTATATTTCGAGGTGGCTGCAGCCATCTTTTCTTTAAAAGCTGACCACAATCGGCGTCAACAATCTTCTTGTTGGGGCTGGTGGAAAAGATTCAATCTTCTTGACAATGTCCATGCCTTTGACCACTTTGCCAAAGACAACGTGATGGTTGTCCAATACGCAGTCTTAACGGTGCGAGGTGACAAAGAATTATGACCCGTTGACGTGAAGACCGGTGGTGGCAATTGCAAAGATCCAGGTTCGGTATGCTTCAACGTGAAGCTCTCATCATTGAGCTTGCTGCCATAGATGGGCTTGCCTCCGGTAACATGTGATTGGTGAAATCACCACTTTGGCACATGAAGTTAGGGATGACACGATGTAAGGAGCCGAATCCGCTTTCGTGTGTGTGTTGAGCCCGGAAATCTTAGCAGCAGTACACATGAGGTAAACCGATTTTATTGCTAGAGAACTGGCGACACAACAAACCGAACGCTGACTGACTCGAAACTAGATTCTAATTTACTAAACTACTAAAATGTTATACGAACAAATTATATTATTGGGCGAATCTCTCGACAAATAATTACTATCACATCTTATACGGATAACGATTAACCTATGAAAAGAAGGCCGTGCACTTATTTAAATATGTAATAAGTAACAATAACAAGTTAATACTATATAGTAACAAAATATAAGCCTCAAGGGTTAACTATAAGAGCAATCGGAAGCTAATGTCGAAATTCGTATTAGGTGATTGTAACGCCAAGGTAGGAAGAAAGGACATCTTTAGTAGTAAGAAACATATGAAATACAAGACACCTCGGCAACAGACTTGGGCACGTTTTCTTTATCCCATCCCATCCTTAAAGCCCCAAAAATTAGGCGTGGCCAAAACCTTCATATAAATTTGATACATAAATACATTATATATATATATATATATATATATATATATATTGTTCAGTTTTTTTTCAAAGAAAGTGGCAACGCCTTCGTTTTTTTCCACTATTCTACCTCTTGCGAACGCGTGACATGATTATTATACCCGGACTAATTATCTAATATTTTAATGCTATGATTGTTGGAGAAGTTCGAAAAAGTGGACACGCATACGACAATTATGTAGGTCTGTCGTTCTTTGATCGCAGCGGGAGGCTGGATAGCTGGACGGATTTAGGTTCCTTGGTCAATACTCGTAGTAATTTTTGGAATTTACATTATATATCAAAACTAGTTATACCTAATATATAAAGGCTTCTTTTAAACTTATCACGATTATTAACTTTAAATTTATTGTTTGCCTAAAAACTCGAGTAACGAATTTTTGTATTTATGCCAAATTTGAAAAATCGTGAATTTCTCGAACCGACATTTGTAACAATGTCTTATAACAACTTTTATTGAATTTTCAGTTTTAAGTTTTGGCCAATATCACAATTTTCTGCAGGTGCGTTTAATCCCCCCAAATTCAGTATTACTTATAATTTAAATTCGTATGCGCAAGGAAGTTGTCACTATTTACGACCCAGTCGTGCACCCACTACTGGTTATGTATCTAATAACAATATATTTTACCTCTTTAAATAATACGGTATTGCAATATTGTCAAGAAATTTTTTTTTTATACAACACACTAATGCGGTAAAGAAAGATATACAAAGATATATGTCACATTATCTAAAGCAATTTGTACGTCCGAAAGAGAAAATGTAAATGAAATGGAAAATTATCCTAGTCCTAGCAGCAGGTGTTACTTTTGTATATCCCAGTAACATCCCAGTACCACCACCTATGAGGTACATGTCACTTCAAATAAGAAAATTGAAAAATAAGCGATATGCTTACCTGTAAAACGAGTGCAAACTCAAAACATAACTTGCATTCGGTTCCACATTTTCTGAACGTGTATGTATAACGACGAATTTTAGTTTAAAAAAATGTAAGAGCAAATATTAAGCTTGAATTAATAACAATAATATTCTTTGGAAAGTGGGTGCAATGTCCTAGTCTTTAGTGCGTTGGATAACTAAGCAGGGGTTCACTGGTTCAAATCCGAAAAGTAACAACACCTAAGTTTTTCCACTGGCCCACCTCTTGCGAAAGTCTACAAATCATCCAAAAGTGTATATAAGCTTCTCAAATTTTCCGTTCGGAGTCGCCGTTATACAGGTAGTCATTTTGTTTGTGAAAAACATTTTATTTTGCACACTAGAAAAGAGAGAATTTAGATTTGAGAACCTGTATGAGCCTTTAATGTCAGAAATGTGGATTTGTTTTCATGGAGTAAAGTTAAGCGGCCTTAACATGGTCAATTGATTGACATCAAACATGTATATATTTGTATATGTGAGTCACACACATTTGGTGAAGTCTGATTGACGAAAATCAGATCAAGTTTGCTTTTGCATGATGAACTACATGCTGATTGATGTGTGTACGGTTTGGTTTGACGTAATTCCTTCATTTTGCTTCGCGGAAGAGAACACATTGGAAAATTGAAAGACGATGAAGACCAAGCACTCGTTTCACATCCGCATACCACAAAAACTAAACAAATTGGGTGTTGTTTTTATACTCGGAATATGGTTGACTGTTTATCCAATGAAATGTAATTTTTCAAATATAAAATATAACTTAACGGAATTGAAGATTTTGGGCAATAACGGAGTATCTTTAGGATTCATATTTTCATATTTGCATAGTACAACACAATTTTTGTCTTCTCCCTGAAAAGTAGGCAAGTAGAACACATCTTCAATACTTTTTTGATGTTTGGAGTACTTAATCAAAACATGGAACTAAACTTTCCAGACTCTATACAAAGACTAGCAAACCGCCTTATATAGATTCATGTGTTTGTTCACGTCTTTAGCTTTTAGGCCAAGTAGCCGAAACAAAAAAGCAAGTTCCTTAAGTAGATTATTTATAACAATTTCGCAGACATCTATTGTTATTTAAGCAATTTCATTCGAATATTGTCCTTAAGCATCAACGTTGTGGTTGGTTATTAGTGTACATCGTTTTCTTAAAATAAAATCGATGCCATTCAGATATATTTTTCAGCATGTTTTGAATTTTATACGTGTTATTGCAAACCTTTTTTGAGAAATTTTAACAGAAATGATGGAGACATTCCCGATTCTTGGTCGATTAGTGGAAGATACCCGGACATTCAGCAACACCAAATCTTACTGCATCAATTTGCTGTACGTAGGCTTTAGTTAATGTTATCCAGTGTATGCAAATGTTCACCTATTACATAATCACTAATTTTCTTAACAAATGCTTTACACTAAAAATTCGATTAAAATGTTCTTAATAAAAATCGTCACAACCGGTTTCTGAAATGACAAAAAGAATAAATTTGATTATTGTATTTTATCCAAGGCTGAAAAAAAAATTACAAGCATTTATTTATTCCATTTTTTGATAAATACAAATAAAACAATGTTATGATGATGCATAGCAATCCATTTTTTTATCAACAAGTTTGCACCCTAGATGAAATATTTTTTTCAAGAAAAACGGATACTTTATAAAAGTTATACATCCGGGTAGTTGTTGATGCCAAAACTGTGCACAAGTATTTCTTTTTTAGCGGAACTTGGTGGCCAATAAAATTCCAAGTTTAGTCGTCGCAATTTCCGTGTGGAGAATAAGTGTCATCTGATTTAACAATTTATTGTGTTGTTTACCTTGCGAAAAATTGAAACAACGTTAACTATTTTATATGTATTACACACACTTACCTGCATCGGTTTGCCCGTGGCTTATCTTAAAATATTGTAAATAACTTTAATAAGGTTCGTCGTGGCGAAATAAGCCAACGCCACTTAAAATTGAATGTTTCAAGAATATGTACTGATTCTTGCGAAAGAAAAATAATAATATAAATCCTTTAGTGAAGATATACACACGCTCAACATTTTATGGGGAATTTAAAGAAAATAATAACAAGAAACAGGAGAATGCATATTCGTTGTAGACACTTGGAAGACTCAAGGATAAAGTGGCATTTGAAAAGTTTAAGGAACCCCGTTCCTAACTTTTAAGAAACTTTTAAATTTTTTTAGCTTTATAGTTTTTTTTCTTCAGTTCAAACTTTGCAAATATTTCTTTTGCATTTAGCAAAAAAAATGTATAAACTATATCTAACATTAATATAGAATAGTGTGAGAGAAAAATAGGTTTGTGCAGAGAAATTTTCTTTTTCGAATGCTGTGGGGACGTATTTCTTTTCCGCAGCTTTATTTCTCTGCCTGTTAACTTGCTCCTTTCTGTCATAATTCATTATGAAAAGTAGAGCACTATTAAAAAAGTTTTTCTTTAAATTTTCCACTGGGCTCATGAATTTTGATTACATATATATCCTTGAAAGTATCACTCACAAGGGTTTAACTGCGTATAATTCAAGGGATTTTCAACGTATATCCTAAAAGAATGACATGGTTTAATATGACTAGTTACATATTTCGAACACGTTTCTTATCATTTTTATTACTCTTTAAGGAAGACAATGCGATATAATATAATGTATAAGAGCGTTACCTGGAACGTGCTTAAAACATTAAATAACCATATTTATAACCAGGCTACAAAAGAATAGTAATTTCACAAAGAGTTTATATCGTACACAATGTATGTTTCATTAATGTTGATCCATAGGTAGGGTAGATATGTTGATATATATATATATATATATTAATATATTACATCAATTGGCAAACATTTCTGTTTTGAAATGTATTTTTACTTGCTACTAATACAGCAAGTATTGCGTTCGTGAAAAATCGACCTAGAGATTTTAATCAATTTAACTTGCGATGATGGAGAAGCCCGTTGGTCTGGCAATTTAAGGCCAAAATTTAAAAATCGTTAATTTCTCGTAAACCGTATTTTCTAGTTAAAACAAATTAAAAATGATGTTACTACTGACATTTTTAACAATGTCCTAAAACCAGTTTTAGCCTAAAAGTTCCACAACTGAATTTTTTTTTTGATAGTGTGAGTTTGTCTAAATATGTGTAGTAATTCTTTTGAGTTTAACATGCATGAATGTCACTTAAAAAATTCAACTTTGTGCTAATTATTGTTAATAAAATAATTGAATTTATTCAAAAATACTTAATAATCAAAGCATTGAACTACTAAAGTCTATGCATCTTCGACGAAATAAACATTTGTTTCTTATCAGTACATAGTTTGGGAAATTGGCGTTCAGTGTAAATTATTCGATATCAAACCTGCCTGGTCGTTAACGACTTAATTTTACGCTATGTGCTTGCTGGCACCACTTCGCTTTCTTATTGGCGTTTTGCCCAACAAAATAACAAAAAAAAAAACTAACTAATCATAATTATAAATTGTGGGAAATTTAAGTTATTGGAAATTGGCTACAAATTGACAATGAAGTATGAATAATGCTGCTTTGTCTATTTTCAACACAGTATGTGTCATGTTCGATTCATACGTAGATGCGAGAATATTTTAAAAACTCGAACATTTTAACTTCAACATGGACACTTAGTATATCAATCAAATAGATCAATATTATGGTTTACTTGGATTAATGAGTTAATAACGTATTTTATTTTATTATTTAATTTTTTTATCTGTTTATGGGATTATATATATACAAAAATATATATTAAATCAATCAATCATGGATTATATATATATATATATATACAAAAATATATATTAAATCAATCAATCATGTTTAATTAATTCATTGTAAATAATTAATACGTTCGATGCTTATGTATCTACATTAAAGTCAGTTGGGTGTCAGCCAGCAATCATACTCAACAGACTCATCAAATATCTTGAGTTCTATAAAGCCAGAGTCTTTCAACTTTGCCCAAATATATTGGTTATAGTTTTGAGAAGTCTTACGAATGGGTGGGATCCGATCAGGGGGCATGGCACCTCCCATACAAAAACAAAATAGTGTGTAGTAATTCATATCTAAGCTGAATAATTAAGAAAATAATGGGCGTGGTGAAGCAAGTAGGTGTGGTACCTTCCATAGAAAGTATTTATTTAATGTCATATATCTGGAACACTTTATAAGTGAGAGCTTTAAGATTTTGCTTTAGTCCATAAGTATCGTAACGAAAATGGACGTTACAAAAAAAAAATTAAGACCAAATTTAAGACCCAAAAAATCGGTGTCACACAGAAGGACGGACGGACGGATGCGAACAGACAGACAGGCATGGCTAGATCGACTAAGTTAGCGATTCTGAGTTGATCCATATACTTTAAGGCATAACTATCAAAATGATTTCTCTACGTTGCAAACTTAATGTCAAAACTATAAGAGATGAGATAAGGTAAAGAGATTCTCACAACGGAATTAGAGTATTTCTAGAGTAAAAGGAAGGTATTTGTAATTGTGATTAATTCTGCATTATTTTAATGGATAAAAATGGTCATGATTAGATATAAGTAACTCATACGCTATGATGGCAGGATTTATTTCGTTCGATAAATTACTCGCAAAGCTCGATTTTGCTTCACTTGAGGTCGTTTCAATTATATTTCCCTCAATCAATAATAAAAACAAATGAAACGAATCATTCAAATTAAATAGGGTGATTCTGACATCTATTACATTATTTTTTTCATTTTGAGTTTTCATTTAGAAAATGTTTATTATACCCTATCCCATAGGGGGGTATATTAGTTTTGATACTTAGTTTGTAACATAGAGAAATAATTTTGCTACATATACCTCAAAGTATATGGATCGACTCAGAATCGCTAGCTGAGTCGAATTAGCCATGTCTGTCTGTCCGTCCGTCCGTCCGTCCGTCCGTCCGTCCGTCCGTCCGTCCGTCTGTCTGTTCGTCAGCGGTTTTTGGGCCTTAAATTTTGAGCTAGGATAATGAAATTTGGTATATAGGATCCTCGTCCGTGCCACCAGAACAAGTGTAAAAATTTTTGAAATCCGCCCACTGCCACGCCCCCTTTTTAGGAAAACTTATTTTTTGGCCAAACCGTAAGGAATTTCAAAAAAGTGTCTGAGTAGCATATTTAGACAATCCTAATATCTATATTTCGTTCATATAAAGTTTTTTGCCACGCCCACTTTTTGGGGGCGTTTTTAGTAAAAAACGCTTTTTGTCCAAATTTTAAAACTTTCGGAAACGAGTGGTGGGTGCACGACTGGGTCGTACGCAACTTTCTCTTTCACAGCAAGTTGGGCGTTAGATCAAATCATAAGCATTTTGATTATTGATGCTAAAATGAATGTCGAAATGTATTTATACGAATTTTTATTCCGAAATTTGAAGGAATCGATGTCAATGTGAATAATAATGATTTTTCGTTATCGGCCAAAACTGAAAATTTCGGTTAGTGATAGTTGGGCTAAAACTAATTATGTCGAATTGCTTCAAGCTATAATAGTAGTATATAAATTGAATTTCATTCAAATTGACATAATAGTTTGCGAGAAATTAACAATTTTCATTATATGGCCTAAATGACAAAATCCGTTATATGGATTTTCTCGAAAAAACTGGGTATGCAGTTTTGTTGGAGCTAATATGGTTATCGTATATATAAAGTTTAATCAAAATCGTTAGAGCCGTTTTCGAGAAAATTGATGTTATGTGTAATTTTTATATGGCAGGTGCCGTTATTAACATGGCTAAAAGCAAACAAAAAAAATGGCCTAGAATTATGACTAAAATAAGCTTGGATACGAAGTTTGAAGAAAATCGGTCGAGCCGTTTAGGCTGGGGAGACCATTACGGACAGACGGACCGACGGACCGACGGACCGACGGACCGACGGACCGACGGACCGACGGACGGAATTCCAAAAACCACTTTTTTAGGCTCCGCTATCATCGTAATGTTAGAATCAATCAAAATCTCGAGGTCGAAAATTTTCACGAAAACAATATCTTTCTCTTTGTAAGAGAAAGTTAAAAATTTTGATGCAAATACTTTCGAAATGGTAATATAAACATTTTGTCCATACATCATTTTCACCTACGCCCACATTTTGGGGGCGTTTTCTTACAAAAACCATTTGTATACCCCATCCCAAGGCATTAGCAATAGAAATACGTTGTTTTTTGTCGAACCACACAAGATTTTGAGAAACTGTCTGAGCAATATATTGTGACAATGTCATTTTCTGTATTTCATCGCCATAAGGCCTATATTTTGAGGATATTAATTTAAAGGATGGGATGGGAAAGGGGTATTCAACGATCCGCATAGCGGATTGTAGCCTCTCATATGTTTTTTTTATCGATCTGTATATAAAAGGCTTAATATTAATCTGTTAGTGAGCTTCGATGAAATTTAATTTATTGTTCAACACTTGTTTCGCTTTAAGACACCGGTTATATCCAGTGTTGTTCATTGAACTTGTCAATCGGAACTATGACGTTAAACTTCGCACACACAAATAAATGGAGAAGCTAGGTTCATGTCTTGTTAACCAATAATGAATAATATTTTTTGTTAAAGTTTCCGAGTCGAGCTATTTATCGTGGGTGCATCGATGTGTAGGCACAGTGGTATACATTGGATTGTCATAATAATTACCTATAACTTCATTTTGTTTTGTAGGTAAAATTAAAATTAACTTAAAACTTAATACCCATCCCATCTCATCCTTAAAATTAATATCCTCAAAAAGTGGGCGTGGCTAAAATATTAATGGGTATTAAATATAGAAAATGACATTGTTATAACATCTTGTATTCATGATTCTACCAAAAACCAGTTTTTTTATGGCAATATGCTAACTATATACAAATAGTTTGTTTATGAAAACGGCCTCAAAATGCGGGCGAGAGTTAAAATCATACATAGAGAAATGTACAAGCAATATTATCGAAGTATTTTCATCAAAACTTTACTTGAATTCCTTTAAAACTTTACCTTAAAAAGTATGCGGGGCTAATAGGCATTCAGATTGTCTAAATATGTTGTTCAGACGCTCTTTCAAAATTCCTATTGGTTTGTTTTTCTGCTAAAAAGTGGGCGTTAAATGGCGGATTTTGAAATTTTGTAAATTTATTCTGCTTCGTTAAATAGAGACTCTTTATATAAATTTCTTTATACCAAATTTCATCATTTTAGCTCAAAATGTAAGTGACATGACTTAATAGACTCAGCTACCGATTGTTAGCTTAATAGCGAAAATATTTTATGTTTACGGAACACCCTGTGCTCACACAATGATGGATACAAAATCAGAAACTCACCATCATCCCAATCGAACCTTTATGTGCAGTCTACGTGGTTATAGGAGTTCTGAGTTGCTTTGTGCCTCTCATTTATACTAAAAATAAGGGATGGTTTGAATTGGCAAAATGATTGGTATTGTCAAACGAAACGTTTGAATAACTTTGGAGCTCAGAACAGATACCGGAAGTTGAAGTAATGACTCAAAGGACTCTAAATTGTTTTGAGTTTTCTTGTGATTGTTATATAAAATGTTTTCTTACATATATAATATATATAGGTACATTAATATGTATATTATGCATTCGGTTTCATGAAATATTTTCGATTATTGAAATAATTTAAATTGCATGCCGCACTGTTGAAACAAAATACATTCTGCCTGGTTTAGCTCAGTAGAATATTTGAGTATTTGCCCTAGATTGAATATCACGCCTTATTATATGAGTATCTATTAAATCGATGCTCATGCATTAATTGATCATTTATGAGTCGATTAATATACTTTACGATGTGTCTTTCCGCAAACATCTCAATATGAATCAACTTTGTTTGCACTAGTTTAATATTAATCAATATTTATTTTAGCTTTATTCAAATATAAATAACCATCGCTTAATTTCAAAAAATCGGGTATAAATAAATTATCAGTTATGTAATTCTGGCCAAAATATTTATTTATTAACTCTAAGCTCGTGTAAAAAGGTAACGAAATTACAATTTGAAGTGATAATATTAAACCTATTCATCGATTATAGCGGAATTTCTTGTAACGTATATACTAAATGTTGCTGGCTAAAATTAGTAAGGCGATGAAACATATAAATCCTGGATTACACATTTTGAAATTGAAACTATATGCAACTATATATTTCTTTTAAAACTATTATGATTATGTTAATTATATAACTAAGTTTAATAACTTATTGATAGTAAAGAAACAATATGGTAAAAGGGTTTCATGAAAAATGTTTTATTTATTGGAATGCATCATGTTGAAACAGAATTTACGGTCACATTCTGCAGATATTTCAAATCGCGGTGTTATTAAGGATTTCAACTTACTCGTATATGTAAGTGGCACTTATATGAAATCGAAATGGAATTCCATTAAAAAACTGGACAGCTATATACGAGTAAGTGTACGTTTCATTTCTCTTCGTTGGTAACCGCAAAATCAGGGACATCCTAAATCTTAATCTGGCGCCAAATGTTTTATGTTCCTTACAATCTATATGAGTTCGAAGGGTGGGTTGGGGATAAGTTGATTAAGGGGTTGGCTAAGGTTAAGGTTTCCAATTTTCTCTACCTCATGTACGAAGGAAAATAACAGAAATCTTACGTCTGTAGAGTTTGTCTTTTTTCTTTGGGAATTTAGTTATACATAGAAACATATTTTTATTTAAAATTGGACATTTAGGTATTGCCGTAGTTTGGTTACAATTTCAAGTTAGTTAGGTTCCAAAGGTAAGGACTGAATTGTATTTCTTTAAACACATTTCACATGAAATAAACCATTTCTATATATTATATAAATGATAAAAATATAATTTCTTTAATTGGAAACAGAGAAAAACACTTTAAATATAAATAATCCAAAAATATGCTATCCTAAAACTGAACTTATTTTCAATAAATTACATAGCTGGAAGTAAACAAGATGTAAACCTGAATACTGATTATGAATAACAATTTACTGGTGGTTGCACAATTGGGAAGAATATGCATTTGATACTATATTAAGCTAATAAAACTTGGCACACTGTATGAAATGTGTAATAAGCCTGATATAAATTTCGGTTCATCTGGTATCACGAGAAATGCGAATTCTTGGAATTACATTTTATTTGCTTTTGCTTGTGCTTCTACTTGTGCTGGTGTATACACAAAGCTAAAGGATGATGCTGGAAAAGAGGAGGAAAATGTTTCCACGAAAAAGCAATATTTTATATTATATGACTTTAATTAAATTAAAAGGAAGAGCACAAAAAGACGATAATATGACGGTTTTTTTTCTCTTCTCTACCCCATTCTTTATTTTAACTCAAAGCCGACTAAAGATTTTATGTAAGTAGGTATACATGAAAATAAACACGTACTTCTTAAAGTTAGATTTTTTATTAATCTTTTTTCTCTGAGGATTTTAAGAAGCGTCGGCCTGCAGCCAAATACGATATAAATTAGGGAGAGGCATATTATTAGTTCACTAATTTGAAGAATCAACACTTTTAAGACTTATTAAGATAAAATCGAGATGGCGAATAGCGATAAAATAAATAATGTTTGGGAGTGCATACAATGAATTGTATTACTAATACATACCTAGTATTAGTAATATGTGTCTAAATATATCTTACGTATTAATGATATAAAGCTCATGTACATGTTTTGTTTTTTTTGTACAAAATCAGAAACGTAAACATTTTTAAACTGTATTAATATCATAAAATAAATTCACATACTATTTACCTTTCTAGTTGACATTCGTTTTTGTTATGAATGATGGATGGAGTTTTTTTTTAAGAATCTGAATGAAGGAGAGAACGAATTACTCCATACTATTATAATGACACGTTTTTCTTACGTATGTAACTGTGAGGGATAGTGCATTGCAAAAAAAACTGCTAACAAAAGAAAAAAAAAAAAGAGTGGTGGGTGCACGGCTGGGTCGTACCCAACTTTCTCTTTCACAGCGAGTTGGGCGTTAGATCATAAGCATTTTGATTATTGATGCCAAAAATTGATATAATGTCAAAATGTGATTATACTAACGTTTACTCAGAAATTTAAAGGAATCGGGGAGACCATTATGGACAGACGGACCGACGGACGGAATTCCAGAAAACACTTTTCTGGGTTCCACTATCATCGTAATGTTAGAATCAATCAAAATCTCGATCTCTTTGTAGTTCTCTTTGGCGTTTTTAATAAAATACGTTTTTCGGTCAAATTTTAAAAAAATTTCGAAAAAATGTTGGTGCAGAATCATTAGTAATATTAATATGAACATTTAGTCAATAGACCATTTTAACCCACGCCCACTTATAGGGGGCGTTTTTATATAAAAACGAGTGGTGGGTACACGACTGGGTCGTACGCAACTTTCTCTTTCACAGCGAGTTGGGTGTTAGATCAAATAGTAAGTATGCATTTTGATTATTGATGCTAAAAATGATATAAAAAATGTCGAAATGTGATTATACGAAAGTTTACTCCGAAATTTGAAGTTATCGGTGTCTATGTGAATAATAATGATTTTCCGTTATTGGCCAAAACTTAAAATTCCGTTTAGTGATAGTTGGGCTAAAACTAATTATGTGGAATTGTTTCAAACTATAATAGTAGTATATATATTAAATTTCATTCAATTTGGCATAGCAGTTTGCGAGAAATTAACAATTTTCTTTATATGGCCTAAATGACAAAATCCGTTATATGGATTTTCTCGCAAAAACTGGGTATGCAGTTTTGTTGGAACTAATATGCTTATAGTATATATAAAGTTTAATCGAAATCGTTAGAGCCGTTTTCGAGAAAATTGAGGTTATGTGTAATTTTTATATGGCAGGTACCGTTATTAACATGGCTAAAAGCAAACAAAAAAAAATGGCCAAGAATTATGACCAAAACAAACTTGGATACGAAGTTTGAAGAAGATCGGTCAAGCCGTTTAGGCTGGGGAGACCATTACGGACCGACGGACCGACGGACGGAATTCCAAAAACCACTTTTTTAGGCTCCGCTATCATCGTAATGTTAGAATCAATCAAAATCTCGAGGTCGAAAATTTTCACGAAAACAATATCTTTCTCTTTGTAAGAGAAAGTTAAAAATATTTTTAAACACTACCCCATAACATATGCAGGAGAAAAACCTTGTCTTTTGTAGAACCGTAGAACTCGTTGTGACATTGTCATTTTCTATATTTAATCCCCATCTCAAGCCGACGAAGCAGAACAAGTGTAAACATTTTTAAAAATTCGCCCACTGCCACGTTGACGAAATGTTAATATTAATATTGTTAATGATTCTGCATCAAACATTTTTTTGAAAAATTTAATATTTGACCGAAAACAGTTTTTTTTTATTGAAAACTCCCCAAAAAGTGGGCGTGGCAAAAAAATGCGTAAAGACATAATGTATATATTAAGACTGTCTAAATTTGGTGTTCAGGAACTTTTTTAAAATTTCTTACGGTTTGGCCAAAAACTGAGTTTTTCTTAAAAGGGGGCGTGGCAGTGGGCGGATTTTGGAAATTGTTACACTTGTTCTGTAGGCATGGATCCATTATACCAATTATCATTATTGGATTAAGCCATGTCTGTCTGTCCGTCCGTCCGACCGTCCGTCTGTTTTTCACCGAGTGTTGAAATTTGGTATATAGACTCTCTGGCCGACGAAGCAGAACAAGTGTAAAAAAATTTGAAATCCCCCCACTGCCACGCTCCCTTTTAAGCCAAACCGTAAGGAATTTCAAAATAGTGTCTGAGCAACATATTTAGACAATCCTAATATCTGTATTTCGTCCATAAAAAGGTTTTTTTCCACGCCCACTTTTTTGGGCGTTTTTAGTAAAAAAACGCTGTTTGTCCAAATTTTAAAAAGTTCGAAAAAACTATTGATGCAAATACTTCCGTAATGATAAAATAAACATTTATCTATCATTTCCACCTACACCCACTTTTTGGGGGCGTTTTCTTACAAAAACCATTTGTATGCCTTACCCCAAGGCATATGCAATAGAAAAACGTTGTTTTTTGTCGAACCACAAAAGGTTTTAATAAACTGTCTGAACCATATGTTGTGACAATGTCATTTTCTGTATTTCAACGCCAATGTAGGTTATACATTTTGAGAATATTAATTTTAAGGATGGGATGGGATAGGGTATTCAACGATCCGCATAACGGATTGTAGCCTTCTCATATGTTTTTATTAATAATCGAATCCCAACGCAACAAAAGCATGAGTTTACATTACAAATCGATTGATATCATTATCGTTTATGTAATTTTTAAGCCGTCAAATACAGCGACAGAACAGTGTCAACACTCTACATGTGTGTATGTTGTTCCAAACATAATTTTAGGAATATATTCATATTTCAGAAAATTAACGCATTTGTGTCTATATGTTAATAAATATGTATACAAATTTTAAAGTTACCATTTTATTTTTTATATTTTCAGGGCAACCGAATAGATCGATGGCAAGGAAGCGAAAATGTTACTACGAGTGGTTTAATCTGTTGGCCCTCACATGGATAATTTTTTCAGATATATGTTTAAATGGTACGCATAATAAAAAATTATTAAAATTATTTAACAGTAAGACAAACAATATCAAAGATCGATCTATAGGCTTTGCAAAAGCCATTGTATTCTTTGGAAAGCAAATAGCAATGTCCCGTTGTCTTGTGTTATAATGCGGCCTGGTATATGAAGTTTTACTCCCGACCCCTTTTGATATATGATATAGCAAATTATATATGATAGTAGCATTATATAGTGCGCCTTCTTTAGTAGTTTATTTCTATAATTATACTAGCTGACCCAGCAAACGTTGTTTTGTCATATAAATTATTTCTAGTGTATGCTAATTGTTAAATATTCTATTAATATACTTTAAGGTACATCTAGATTAATTAAATCTCTATGTTACAAACAATTGAATGTACGATATTTTTTGTCAGTACGTCTTTAGCCGCAATAAGCTCGATGGAACAAGCCACCTATAATTGTCCGATTGAAAAACTTGGCGTGTCCAAATCTAAGCCGCGAACGGACATTGTTTGTGCTTGTCAATTCAATTAGCACGTCTAGTTGAATCATTGCAACAGAACATTTTCGACTCGGAATGTGCCGAGTTTTCCAATAATTTTTGAATGATTAATTGCGTCCCATAGAACAGAGGCGGTGGCATACCTAGCAGATCCAGTGAATACAAAAACTCTCTGGGATTATTTACAGTTTCGTTGGCATCATAAACTGTGTCGACCAATTTGTTTGATACAAAATAGCCTGACTGCTATATCGTGTAGTTAAAATCGTCGATGTCCACATGTTTTGCTGTCAAAATAGCTCTTTCTGCCATACGATTTATATATTGTATGTGTATTCTCCGATATATGCGGTCATTTTGGGTATAAACGATGATAATTTTTTAGCACTTTAGCACTCGACGATAGTTGTTTTTAAGTTGCACACTTCGTCAGGGTTGCATTCGAATATTGAGATGCAGATCTGCCCCCGTCCAACAAAGTTGCTGCCTTGTCAAATGATGCAACAGCTTATGCGATCCCATTATTTGATCGTATTTCGGCGATAAATGTTTTGACAGTTCCACATGTCCAACCGAAACTGACAGCCAAAAATGTGTGTGGGTTAAAATGATATATAGACGAAATGTTCTTAGTAACTGAAAAATGTTCATCGAACGTTTTTTTTCGAATTTACTTAAAATTGTAACAAAAACATATGAGAAGGCTACAATCCGCTGTGCGGATCGTTGAATACCCTATCCCATCCCATCTGTAAAACTTATATACCCAAAATGTGGACATGGCTTAAAACACGATGAGGATTAAATATAGAAAATGACAATGTCACAACAAATTGTACGGTTCTACAAAAGACAAGGTTTTTCTACTGCATATGTTATGGGGTATGTATAAAAATGGTTTTTATATAAAAACGCCCCCAAAAAGTGGGCGTGGGTTAAAATGGCCTATAGACGAAATGTTCATATTAATAATACTAATGATTCTGCAACAACATTTTTTTCGAAAATTTGACCGAAAAACGTTTTTTTTATTAAAAACGCCCACAAAAAGTGGGCGTGGCAAAAAACTTTATATGAACGAAATATAGATATTCAGATTGCCTAAATATGTCGTTCAGAAACATTTTCAAATTTTTTTATGGTTTGGTAAAAACTACGTTTTTCTAAAAAGAGGGCGAGGCAGTGGACGGATCTCAAAATTTTTTTTCACCTTTTCTGCTGGGAGCAACAGAGAGCACGTGTACCAAATTTCATTATTCTAGCTCAAAATTTAAGGCCCAAAAACTGGTGACATAGGGACGGACGGACAGGCATGGCTAAATCGACTCAGCTATCGATTCTGAGTCGATCCATATACTTTAAGGTATATCTAGCTAAATTATTTCTCTATGTTACAAAGTTTGTATCAAAACTAATATACCCCTATGGGATAGGGTATAAACAGTTTTTTACAAGAAAAATGCTAAATATCTCTCTTAGACACTTTTTTTCAAAATTCCTTGCGGGCAAGGCAGTAGGCCGGCCATATGTCCTTCTTATTACTTTTATGAATAGTTTAAAAGAAAAACAGAGGTTGGTTGGAAATTACTGTATATATATAGATTTGTGGAAAAACACCCACAAACGTTTTCTGATTTCAACGAAACTTCACAAAAACCGTATATAGACCAATACCAAAGATGCGTGCAAGTTGGGTTAACATCGGTATATGCGTTAAGGCGTGAATCGGCCACGTCCATCTTGAGACCTTTAATCTATGAATTAAAGTGGCGTAGGCTTGTGATGGGAGAACAAATGAGTGGAGCATGACTTGGTCGCACAAAACCAAATACCAAGGATGTGAAAATTTAACGATTTTCATAGTTTAGCTAAAATGCGGAAACCCTTTACATAAATATTGGTTATTATTGTTACAACTAAAAATATATAAATTATATTATGTTATAAGAACATTTGATCTGGGACTTGAAGGATTTGGTGTCCATGTGAGGCATAGTGATTTTCCATTATTGACAAAACCTGAAAAATCCGTTTAGAACTATTTGGGCTAAAAATAAATTTGTGAAATTGTTATCAACAGTAAAAGCACCATAAATTTGCGAGAAATAGAGTATTTTTCTTATATGACGTTAATAAAAAATCCGTAAAAACTGGAACTGTTGGAACAACAATTTTTTTTGTGTACCTATGGTATACGTTTAATGAAAATCGTAAGAGCCGTTTTCGAGAAAATTGACGTTATGTGTAACCAATATACCGATAATTGTGACCAAAAAAAGTGTCAATACGAAATTTCAAATAAAACTCAGGGGTTAAATAGTTTCCATGACCCATGACACTTAAAAAATTTGCTATCTTTTTCAATTCAATCAGTAGGTGTATGAAACAAATCCATTTCCCCAAAATGTTTTGATATTATTCAACATGTGAACATCATTTAAATTACAAATAGATACAGAAGTATTCCTTTAGGTACTGGTATTGCAGTACAGCAATCTATGTGCTATTAGTAAATTCAAGTTGCTGCAGTTGTTGTCTTCGTGTTCAATGTGTATTTATTAAGGACTATTAAAATGAATGTTTCTGTTGTAAAAGTAGCCGGACCGTATTTCTATAGGGGGTTAAGTGATAATGAAGTAATCGTATGCAATAGCACTAATACAGTACCAGATCCTTTGTGAAGCGTACCCATATCTACTGTATTAAGCACAATTTTAATCAATACTTATTGACCAACACGAAGCAAGGAATTCATTTATTTTAATGCTTGTGCCTTTATTCGTAGGTATAACAGAAGTAATTTGCGCACCATCGCGTGCATATTTTAATACTATATAACTTAATTGAGATTTTGATTGTGACTTGCAAAATGTATACCTACTATGGATTTGCGTTGAAATTACGATTTTTAAGGAAAGGAACGTAAAAAAGCTTTTTTACCTGGTGGGATAATGATATCATATTCGCGCGTGTTCTCGACCGAGTACATTGCAAACGCGATGGTAAGTTAATTAATGATTTACCGAATTTGTTCAGGTACAGAACGGCAACAGCAGCTTTCCCTTTGTTCCGGATTTGCAATTTTAAATTGATATCAATGTACCATATAAAGGCTTACATGTGTATATGTAGTGCAATACAATTGTAAATGCAGTCTGGGTTCTGCCATGCATTTTTTTTGCTCGTGGCTGAATCAACCAAAGGACAAAACATAACCTGTCATAAATTACATTTTTTTTCCTGTAATTAAATTTTACACAATATAATAATTCAATTCGATTGTCAATGTGAAAGCATCGCGTTAGTCTTTAGGTTCAGAATTAAAGTGATGGTGAGATGCGGTGAATTGGTTATATATGTGTACAATGTACATAGTTCCATTTATATATTTTAAAAACATTTCAAAAACTAATATTTGGGATAATAATGCAATGTAATGTTGCTAAACATATTTGTAATGAGTTTTTTTTTGCCGCTTATTATTATAAGTGCAAAAAATGAGTGGTGGTACACGACTGGTTCGTATGTAAAACATTTTCTTTCACTACGAGGTAAGAGTAAGATCAACTGCCATAAGCATGCGAGAATTTGACGAAGTTGAATTTGATACGTGTACGCTTTTACTGATTTTCTTTTAAATCGAGCAAGGTGCAAGTATGTACGATTCAGTCTTGTACTCAACACTCATTTTATATGCATTTATAACAATAAGCGGCAAAAAAAATTCATTAAGAATATGTTCAGCAACAACATCATTATTGTCCAAATATTTGTTTTTGATATGTTTTAAAAATATATAAATGGAACTATGTACATTGTACATATATATAACCAATTCACCGCATCTCACCATCCCTATAAGTCCAAAGTCGAAAGTCAGCCATTCTTTTGACAAACCAGTTTTTAAGACTTTTTTTAAATAGTAACCTAATACTATCTGCAATATACGTAATTCGGTACCTATTGTATTATTTCAAATGCTTCTTCTTTCTTCTTTAATTAGCTCTATGTTTGAAGGACTTGAAAATATTCGTACCGGAAGCTGTTATAATGGGAAACGCGGCAACTCTGTCATGCCAATATGACTTGGAGCAGGTAAGTTTTTCACTTATATCTAAATTTATTAATAAAAGGTTTTATAATTTTGCAAAATTTTTACATTAAAGAAGATGTTATTTTGTCAAATAATTATATATTTTTTTATTTCACAGGCGGCCTTGTATTCAGTGCGTTGGTACTTTGAGACAGAAGAATTTTACAGATACGTTCCAAAAGAACTTCCACCGACTTTAGTATTTCCAGTTTCGGGAATAAATGTTGATGTAAGTAATTACATTATATCCAATATTATACATACCGCCTGTACAGAGTTTTTTTTAATTTACATAAATTTGAATGTACTATGTACATACTAGGGAAAAGTCCCAAAAAATGGTAGGTTGGAATGCTATGTAAGCCAAATGAATATTACATTACTTTCGAAAATAATTATAAAAACTTTTTTCGATTTTAAAATTTCCCCAAAAAGTGGGCGTGGCTTAAAACTTTATAATGTAAATATCTTGCTTAGACAATTTTCAAAAGTCTTTATGGTTTAACGTAAAACAATGTTTTTATGAAGAGTGGGAGTGGTATTTTCCCACTCGTTCTTTGGGAGCAACAATAAACCAAATTTCATGATTCTACCTCTTTACTTAAGGCAAAAACTTGTGAACGATTTACTTAATCGACTAGCGATTCTGAGTCGATCCATATACTTTTCGTCAGTGTCTATCTAAATTATTTTGCTATGGATAGTGTATAAAATGAGTAAATATATTCCAATAAAACGGTGCCACATAACACACAACTGGTGCTATGATGCGAATTTTACATTTAAAATTAAAAATTTTCCCGGACGAATAATTCAAAAAGTGGTGATATCGACAGGCCCCTTCGATCCCCTGAATAGACACCTCCATATTCTTCTTATTGAGGTACTTGAAGGAATAGGTTTAGATCAACAAACCAACCACAACATCGATGCTTTAGGACAACATTAGCTAATGATGCAAAATTGCTAAAATTACATCAGAAGTCCGAGAAATTGTTATGCAAAATCTGGTCAACATCGACCTGGACATAAAATTCAACCTGTACTTTGTTACATGATAGTATTGGACTACTAAGCGAGGGTTCCCTGTTTCAAATCCCGAATGTGAAAACACCTTTTTCACCTTTTTCACTACCACACCTCTTGCGAAAGTCTGACAAAGATCTAAGAGTCATGAGAAGCTTCTTAAATTTCCATTCGGCTTCGGCTTTAAACATGAGGTCATCTTCTTTATGCCTGAATAACTAAACCTCAGCTTCGTTTGCCCCATTCACCAAAAAATAAGACCCCCTTAAGTGCGCCAACTACACAAGCGTTAACCTCTTCAACATAGCCACCAAAATCATATCTAATTGATAATACGTTTTTTTAGTAAGAGACATCGTTTTTTTTGCGTGGTGTGTGTATCGTATAATTCCGAATACCAATAAAAAATAAATTATGTTTATTATCATTAAGGACTACTTAATAAAGACATAGTAAAACATATGAGAACGGTGAATAACAATGAAATCAGTTAAAGTAAATTAATACACCGGCATACATATTTTATGCAAGTTGTGTGTAGGTACTGTACTAATGCAAAAAACACCTAAAAAATTCAATTTCATGGTCCGTAAAAACGAATATTAGTAGGACTTCATTTCCAGATAAATTATTTTTTTTTAACGAACGTTCCCGCCTACCTCTTATGTCATGTTTGGTTATGGCACATTCATAATACGGTATGTACCTACATATAAACGTAATACCTCGAAAACTCGTACTAACTAACGTTTTTATATGAATGTGTGCATATTTTTATGATTCCTTATACTGGGGTGGAAATACAATTTATCATACACATTCTGATTTGATATATATTGCTTATCCACAGAAATGAATGAATGTGTATAATATGGCTGGATGAGAACTGTTTTGTTAAAACAGCGAACTAAAATAATACAAGAGCTCATATATCAAAAGATTTGCTCTGTTAATTGAATTCGTTGGCACAAAAGTCCTAAACGAAAATGTAGCTATCGATATATACTTAATATTGACATATACACAAACATGTATATAATGGTGAGCTAAAATAATATTGATCAGTCGCAACACAACTTTACATTCATAAGAATTGAATGTAATATCTAGTTTTAAACAGAACAAACAACTAAATTTTCGTAAAATCAAACAAAATCTTAATAAAACGAGTGGTGAGTGCCCGAACGGGTCGTGCGCAACTTTCTTTTTCACAGTGAGTTATGCGTTAGATAAAGAACGTGTATTTCGGAATTTAAAGGAATAATTGTTTATGTAAATAATAATGATTTCCGTTATTGGCCAAAACTGAAAATTCCGTGTAGTTGGATTAGAATTAATTAAGTTCAATTCTTGCAAACAATTTGACCAAATAGGTACTATTACTACTACTACTTTTTTGGGTTCCGCTATCATCTTACTCTAACTCTAATCAAAATTTATAGTTCGAAAATGTTTATGAAAACAATACCTTTCTCTTTGTAAGAGAACGTTAAAAACTTAGGTTGTCTCGTGCATTTTGTAGTTTTCAAAAACTTATTAAACAATATTGCCTACTTGAACAAAAATTGATATCAGATTTAACGTTCGTAATAAATAATAAGTTGCAGCTTTCAAAATTTGATAAAATAATGTAAGAAAATTATTTTTTTGACGACAAAGTTTGATTTTGAATTTTCCCAGCTATTTTAGGGGTTTTTTTGTCCGTGGGCTGGTGGAAATCTTCATAGACACGATGAGCACGTGCCCGACCACCCATTTTGTATTTCTATTGCAACTAAGTATTCGACTTATTTATCGCGAGTATATAATATGTTGATGGTTGGGTGCTGTAGAACGAGGGTAGACTCTGATTGGCGTTAACTTGGCAATGCCCAGTGTTGCAACTCTGACTACACATCAAATGTGCTTATCTTTACCTCCAAGTGGTAACCATCGGGTACTGGTCTCATCCAACCGGATTTGACTTGCTAAACGATAAGTGCGAGTGTTGATAACACGACGAAAAACAGCAACACTATATACACCCTGGTGAGAATGGCACGGAAGAATACCCGGCCTGCTGTCCCAGGCGAACCTAGATGAGCTGCTCTGACATATTCGGACAACAGGTTGTCTAGGAATTTCAAGGGTTAGTCAGGCCCCTTGAACAGAGATGGTGGCGGATGAACCGAAAGGCCAACGGCAGCGCTCAATCCCGTAGTGGATACTGATGGCCCCGTGTCCTAGGGGTATCTAATAAATTGGAACTGGCCCTCCAGGTTGGGGGTTGTGCTTTGGGTTAACTACCCACCCACAGAAAAAAAAACATGGTTACGAAGCAACCAATAGCCTCGGAAAGGACGGATTTTATTGTTGACGACCCTGCTAAACGAAAAAAGGACAACGACGTTCGTATCTGCACCTGGAATGTGAGAACATTAAACAGGAGAGGTGCAGGCGAACAACTAGCGGAAGCCCTAAACTGCTACAAAGCAGATATTACTGCCATCCAGGAAATACGATGGGATGGGCCGGGCAAAAAGAGGATGAAAAACTGTGACATATACTACGGACCGTGTTATAGTGAGCAGAAACAGCGACTATTCGGATGCGGATTTGTTATAAGTGCCAGACTTAGGCAAGAAGTCTTATGTTTCCAAGACATTAGCGAACGCATAGTAACAATCCGCATCAAGGCCAAATTCGCCAACATAAGCCTTATATGCGCTCACGCTCCGACGGAAGAAAAAGATGATATAGCTAAGGATTGCTTCTACGAGCTCCTCGACAAAACCTATGAGCGACTACCGAAGTACGATGTTAAAATCGTGCTGGGAGATTTTAACGCAAAGGTAGGAAGAGAAGACATCTTTAGAAGTATTGTCGGAAAACATAGCCTACACGACAACACGTCTGGTAACGGACTTAGGCTAATTGATTTCGCTACGGAACGAAATGCCACTATAGCCAGCACACGGTTTCCTCACCTCGATATCCATAAGGGGACATGGCGGTCTCCAGATCAACGAACGGTCAACCAAATTGATCACATTGCGATAGATAAGAGGCACGCATCCAGTATTTTGGATGTCCGAACATTCCGAGGAGCTAACATCGACTCGGATCACTACCTTGTAGCAGCCAAGGTAAGAATGCGGATATCCACCACGCCACAACAATCCAGAAATACTGTGAAAAAATTGAATGTCGGAAGACTGCAATCGCAAGAGACCGCCAAGACCTTCGCACAACGCGTATCCTTTAACCTCTCGATTAACACCATACCACCAGCATCGAATGTCGAAGAGCAATGGCAACGATGCCAACAGGCCATTAGATCAGCCGCAACTGATGTGCTAGGTTTCTCGCGCCCACCAGCAAGAAACCCCTGGTTTGATGAGGAATGCCGACAGATGCTCGCAGCCAAGAACGAGGCCTACAAGGCTAAGCTGCAGGTGAAGACGAGAGCTGCCATTGAGCTCTATAGGCAAAGAAGAAGGGAAGAACATCGGCTTTTCAGCAAGAAGAAAAAAGAGCAAGAAAAGCGCGCGATCGAGGATATAGAGAGGTGCCACTCCAGGAACGATGTTCGCAAGTTTTACCAAAGTGTAAAACGTCAAAGCCAAGGATACAAGGCTCGAACAGAATCCTGTCGAGATGAACAAGGAAATATTGTAGTTGAGACACAGTCGATGGTGAGGATATGGAAGAACCACTTCTGCAGACTGTTAAACGGCGATGACGAACAACATTCCGCTGTCAGGCAGAACGAACCATTCAATATTGGCAACGACAGCGAAAACTGCCAACCACCCGACCTGAGTGAAGTGAGGATAGCAATATCTAAACTCAAGCTTAATAAGGCTGCCGGAAATGACGGCCTTCCCGCTGAGCTCTATAAGGCCGGCGGAGATGACTTGGTAAGTAACATCCACCAACTCATAAGCCAAATCTGGTCGGATGAAAATATGCCTGAAGAATGGAACCTCAGCATCGTTTGCCCGATCCACAAAAAAGGAGACCCTCTGAACTGCGCCAACTACAGAGGCATAAGTCTCCTCAACATCGCCTACAAGATCCTATCTGCCGTAATATGTGAACGCCTGAAACCGTTTACCAACAACCTGATTGGCCCTTATCAGTGTGGTTTTAGGCCAGGAAAGTCCACAACCGATCAAATTTTCACACTTCGGCAGATCCTGGAAAAAACTCAAGAAGTCCAAATCGATACCCACCACCTATTCATCGATTTCAAAGCCGCATATGACAGCATTTATAGAGACGAACTGTACAGAGCCATGTCTAGTTTTGGTATACCGCCCAAACTCGTCCGTTTGTGTAGGATGACGATGGCGAATTCTCGCTGCTCCATCAGGGTCGGAAACGACCTCACCGACACATTCGATACCAAAAAAGGATTTAGGCAAGGCGATGCGCTGTCATGTGACTTCTTTAATCTGATTCTTGAGAGAATTGTGCAAAACTCCAAAGCCAACACCAGAGGCACAATTTTCCAAAAGTCGGTGCAACTACTAGCATACGCTGACGATATTGACATCATTGGTAGGACTCAACGTGATGTCATAGCCACGTTTGCTAGTATAGAGAAGGAAGCGGCGAAAATGGGTTTAGCAGTAAATGAGGGTAAGACTAAGTATATGCTGTCAACACGAAAGGACACACAACATCGACGAATTGGACAGAACGTCACCATTGACAGATATAACTTTGAGGTAGTACGGGACTTTGTCTACCTCGGCTCCGCTATTAACTCTGACAACAACATCTCGTCAGAAATTAAACGAAGAATTACTCTTGCCAACCGCTGTTTCTTCGGGCTAAGAAGGCAATTTAGTAGTAAAGCCCTCACTCGAACTACTAAGGAGACCCTATATAAGACCCTGATCATCCCAGTCCTGCTCTACGGCGCTGAAGCATGGACCGTATCAAAAGCGGATGAAGAAATCCTTGGTCGATTCGAGAGAAAAATTCTTCGGAAAATCTTCGGTCCCGTTTGCGTTGACGGGCTATGGAGACGAAGATTCAACCACGAACTATACGAGCTGTACAGCGACTTGCCCCTGGTCAAAAAACTCCGCATTGGACGTTTAAGATGGCTAGGACATGTAGAACGAATGGACACCAATACTCCGGCTCGCAGAGTCTTCGATTCCCAGCCAGACGTCGGACGCAGTAGAGGAAGACCTCGCCTTAAGTGGCGCGCACAAGTGGAAACCGACCTCAACCAACTTGGAGTGCGCAACTGGAGGCAGTTAGCTAAGGACCGGGCTAATTGGAGAGGCATGTTGGTTGAGGCCCAGGTTCATTCCGGACTGTAGCGCCACTTAAGTAAGTAAGTATATAATATGTTTGGAAGGTAACTTTCCTTTGAGAGTTCCTGCTTTTTCCGCGATTTATAGCGCGGTATGTTATTATCGGGCCAAATCTAAGCGTTTAGTTCTTTGAAGACGCCGCAATATATTTGTTTCGTCAAGAATTTGGAGGACTGTTGTGTTAACGTGTCCTAATAAACGTTTTTTATGTTTTCGTGCAAAATTTTTTGTTTCATCTTTAACCGCGGGAATACCCAGATCTCTGCGTAGATCTTCGTTCCCTACGTACCACGGCGCATTGACGAATGATCTTAACATTTTGTTTTCAAACGTTTGTAAAATGTTTAGATTTGTTTCACTAGTACAACCCCATAGTTGTATACCATATGTCCAAACCGATTTAGCACTTGCTTGTATAATAGCAGCTTCTTATCAAGGTTAAGCTTCGAATATTTTCCGAGCAACCAGTACAGCTCTCTGTATTTACAGAATACAAAATACATTTGAAACTGGGTCAGGTGAGATATTTTTTTGGGCGTTATTGTATACTGTAGCTTGAGCATACGTTTGTACATTTGGTTTTGGATGTAGGTACAAGATCCGAACGGATATCTGCTGGCTGCGTAGTTTGTGAAAATTTAGGTTTTTCGATTATGGCCTGCTTTGTCTTCGACATAGTTTAAATCGGAATTTTAGGCTTTTGCTTGTTTAAATTTAATTTCCGGAATTAATTCAATTTCGCCCGTCTTTTTTGCAACTCTTTAGCTACTTCGTAGCCGTGATAATTTGCCGGATGATTGCCTTTACAGTTAATGCAGACAACAGGAGTTTTCTTATCTGACATACAATCTACCGTCAGATGATTTCCAGCACATTTTACTCACCGCGGTTCTTTTTGACAATAGCTTTGCGTATGATTGTATCCTTGGCAGCGCTTGCACTGGGAAACTAGTTTGGAATCCTTACGCATAGGCTCTATTTTTACAACAATATTAAGTATTGTTGTTATTTCATAAATTTTGTTCAAACTTTCTGTTCTATCGAAAGTGAGTATAAATAAAGGAAGACCGCGTTTTATCACATTTCCTTCGCCATCTTTTTGCTTTTGGTCTCGCTTGACAATGTTGACGGCATCTATGACTTTATATTGCCTGTTTTTCAGATCGTTTACAATATCATCCTTTAAGCACGACGCATGTAACCCTCTAGCTACAACGCGTAAAGGCCTTTCAGATTTATTTTCAAAGGAATACCATTCTATTTTATCGGTATTAAGCTATCGAGATAATAGACGGTAACTTTCAGGGTCTTTAAAGCAGACTTTCCACGTATTTTTTCTTAGCGAAGTTACTTGGTAGCCCGACAATGGCAACGATTTAATCAACTTGTTAAAGTCGTCAACACCGATCACAGTAATTGGCGGTGGGGGACGTTGTTTTAGCTGTTTCGCTTTATTAATAATCTCTTTGTCGCAGTTTATTATTTCAGGAGAGGATACAGCTTTCCTCTTTTTCCGAATTCACGGGGCCGTTTGAACTTGGTTTTGGCTCATTAGGTATTTTTAATGAACTCTTCAGAGTCATATTTTCTTTCTTTAGATGGAGAATTTATTTACGAAGCTGTTCGCAGAGCAGTTCGACATTGTTAAGCCTTGTTCGAAGAACGTCGTTTTCTTCCTTTAGGCTCTTATTTTTCATTGAGTCTCGATTTTCGTGGACCGACATTTCTGGTGCTATCGAGCTCCTTGAGACACATATATTTTTTTGAGATCCAGATGTAGGTGACCTCGTTACCCTTGAACTTTTCCCGAAAGGGTTACACATTTGCAATAAGTGGCTCTCCCCAGAATCCGTAGAGCCGACCTCCGTAGAGGGTGGATTTTCCAGTGAAACTGAATTGCCACTCGGTATACGGGGAGTGGATTTTAGTCGCCTTCTTCGACAGGCATGCCTTACCTCGGGTATATTCTGACCCCTAACCCGAAGGGGGTTAGTAGTTGAAACCAAGAATGTTATGGATATATCTCCTTCAAAAATGACGTAAGGGTAAATACATTTATATAATAATCACAAATATAGACACATAATTACGAATGACTATGACATCAACTAAAAAAGGTATTTTGTTGGTAAATAACTAAAAAAACAACGAGAATAACAGTTTGAATCACAACCTTTATAGGTACACAACAACAAAACATTTAAGAAAATTATCTCATATACCAAATTTG
This sequence comes from Rhingia campestris, assembly GCA_932526625.1. NCBI lineage: Eukaryota > Metazoa > Arthropoda > Insecta > Diptera > Syrphidae > Rhingia > Rhingia campestris. The sequence continues at coordinate 108,744 of OW052182.1, forward strand.
TTATGTGTTAATTTTATTGAAACAAAATAAGATCTCCCATACAAAACTAGCATTTGTATATCATGTTGAAGAGCAAAAAAAAAAAGAATTTAAAAAAGCCCCTGTCCACGAAGAGTAAACACAAATTAAAACCAATTTTAAAACACTGTAATGGCATAACTTTTAAAACGAAAATATTTTTGTGGATTCTGACGAGCAGAACACAGTTGAAAATCACTTTGCTTCATAAAAATTCTGTAGACGCCACCACATTAAAATATTTTAATGAAAACATTCCATTTTTGCCAATTTAATTTCACTACACAGAGGGTATACGCAGCTTTCATCTGTAACGTTACCTACATTTTTATGTACAAGTATGAGTATATCCTTTATTCTAGTCTTTTGAGGGGATACGGTTAAGTTACTATAAAGTGTGGACTAAACAACGAGTGGTTAGAAAAACTGAACCTTTTTCGAATGATGAACTGTACAACATAAGCCATTTGGTAAGATTGCTTACTAAAGGTTAAAAGGGAAAGTGATTTTTTTGATGCTAAAGGGAACTTGTCGTCGCAATCCATCAAATAGGGTGGAATGGAAACAACACCAACTAGGAATCTTTCCTGGTTTAACACTTCCCACAAATTGAAGAACGCCTGCAATACCAAAACAGGACTTGAGTTGGAAAAAGTTAAGGGGAGGGGATCTTATTCAAAGAAGAATGAAAGAGACATGCGTTGTATGTGAAAAGCCACATAATTTCAAATTGAACTTTTTCCGAAAATAGTTGACAACACGGATGGTGGATTTTAAAAACAGTCTAGTGTATAGATATCCTAGTTGCACTTCCATTATTAGAATCACATCGGAGAAGATAGCATGATTGTGCTTGGAAGGTTTTCATTTTAATTTCCGTAGCAAAAGTGGGGATTACATTGGGATGCCTGCATATCCGGTATCCAGTCCATAACTTTAATTACAAAATAGTACAACAAGCAAACATTTTCTGCACATGCAAACGACAACATCTAGATGTGATATACCTTCCCCTTTAGTCTCGAACATTCACTCTAATTTTTTTTTTGTATAACGCCACCTACAAAAAGGACAACACATTCCATGTGAGGTTAGTGGATGCAATTCCCACCCTCAATCTCAGTGATATGATGAAAAAAAACGTTTCTTTATTTCGCTGTCCCGTGTAGAAAATATTTTTTATTATTTCCCTTATATTAAAATAAAATGCAGAATGTATGTATGTGTGTGTGTATAGTTTGTGGCTTACAGCTAGGGTGTATACCCACACATACCAAAAGCAACTAGAATTAACCAAAAGCCCTTGAATATTTCAGAATAATTACCAAGAGTTGATATACTCTATTCCTGCTAGTAAAGCTCTTCATATCAGGAAACCACTCATTTACTCAATCCGTGGCATGTTTGCATTTATGTCCTTACAAAGATCCGGAATGACAAAACAATGCTTTTGAGGATAAAACTAAGTGAGTTGGGCAAAAACTGGTAACTGGAAAGTGGTTCTACTGTAAACTGCATATTTGTCCTTGCGGATTACTTCTTGTGGATTACTCTCGAGTAACGTGACCACAAATGCACGGGATAATTTACTCATCTAACATGAGAAACGGACACACATTTCTGCATGTTTTATAAACTCAGGATGTTGACTCTTATTTCCTGTGTAAAATTCACCACGATCAACATAGAATTGGAACGATGTGGAATATCTATAAAGTTGGTTGGTAACACACATTTGAAAACAGTATACATTTTACTTACAAGCGTGGTTAGTATGTTAAAATAAATATTTATCTTAATCAAATCTTAACAAAAATGTTTTGACACAACAACTATATCTTATTAAGTGATGAATATTAATAAGATAGCTATTGTATATGGGTCATAGAATATTGTCTATCATTAGATTTAAAAATGGTGTTCTTTTTCAACTTTTTTAATTTCAATAAATATCTTAAAATTTTACATACATAAGAACCCATTTCAACTTTAGATAATTATGAAAGTTCAATGAACGGAAAACAAAAAAAGGTAGTGATTAAATATCATGGGTAGATTCCAAAAGCATTTCGCTCAACATTTTATTGGAAGAGATTTTAAAACATTTTATAGAGAAATACTTGGTGCCCTTCCCGTTGTTCATTTACGAAGAAATGTAATTACATACCACCAACCAAAGAAAAAAAATTAATTAAGCGCCGATCCGGTATTTTTGTTGGTGTCCTTCGTAGTCCTTTGGTAAAATACTTTTAAATAACAGATTTCAGAATTTCTTGAAGTATTTCTGTCATAACAATATAATTATTTTCTATTAGAGAGAGTGCATTTCTCTAGTCTAGTATAAGTAGATATTATACCTAAATGTCAAACTTATTAATTAAGATGATAAAGTGTGTGCCTAACAGAGAAAAAAGTTGTGTCTTTGAATACTTATATGAATTTAGGTAATTTTTATTTGAAAACGAGTGGTGGGTGCACGACTGGGTCGTACGCAACTTTCTCTTTCACAGCGAGTTCGGCGTTAGATCAAATAGTGCGCATTTTGATTATTAATGCTTAAAATTATATAAAATGTCGAAATTTGATTATACGAACGTTTACTCCGAAATTTGAAGGAATCGGTGTCTATGTGAAAAATAATTAATTTTCGTTATTGGCCACAACTGAAAATTCCGCTAAGTGATAGTTGGGCTAAAACTAATTATGTGGAATTGTTTAGAACTATTATAGTAGTATATATATATTAAATTTCATTCAATTTGACATACAAGTTTGCGAGAAATTAACAATTTTCTTTATATGGCCCGAATGACAAAATCCGTTATATGGATTTTCTCGAAAAAACTGGGTATGCAGTAGTATGTATAAAGTTTAATCAAAATCGTTAGAGCCGTTTTCGAGAAAATTGAGATTATGTGTATTTTATATATGGCAGGTACCGTTAATAACATGGCTAAAAGGAAACAAAAAAAATGGCCTAGAATTATGACCAAAACAAGCTTGGATACGAAGTTTGAAGAAAATCGGCCAAGCCGTTTAGGCTGGGGAGACCATTACGGACAGACGGACCGACGGACGGAATACCAAAAACCACTTTTTTAGGCTCCGCTATCATCGTAATGTTAGAATCAATCAAAATCTCGAGGTCGAAAATTTTCACGAAAACAATATCTTTCTCTTTGTAAGAGAAAGTTAAAAATTATACGTATAAAAATGATTTTCACAATACCGTTAGTCAAATGCAATCAGTAGGAACTTCAAAACGAACTATTCGTGTGTTATCATCTCGTACTAATTTAAAATTGATAATGAGATAATGGGTATTTGCAAATTAAGCTCAAATTGTTAAATAAATGGATCGCATCAGAATTAAAAGCGGTGACGTCTCGCTGCGTTGAGGATTCGTGATGGCATGTTGGTTAGAGAAAGGACGTTGGTGTTGCCCCCAGAAAGGACATTTCTAAAACGAGATGCTATCGGGAGCTCCTCTGACGTTTGTGGGCGTAAATACAAGTTGCAATACTTCGAAAAGGACAGATTGGACGAGATAGGCTGCAAGATGAAGATAAAAATTGGTATGTGGTCTGATTCGGGTGGTAAATCAGAATACAGTTTCACTTCTTCGTTTTACCACTCGATTTTTGTATTAACATATTCCATAGTCCATATAGCGTGGGTGATACATTTTCTTGATCCTAAAGTGTAAAGTATTTATTTGATGAAAAAAACCTAACCAAAACGATGATTGGGAAGTCCGAAAAAGAGGGTCGGTCAATTCTTCCTCTTTGTTGGTCGAAGCGCGGATTTACTGTAAAGTTAAAAGTGAGTGTGGCTAAATACCTTGTATGGATAAAATATGGATATTCTAGCTTTAAATCTTAAAAATCGGCAAAATACTGACGGACGAACAGACAGGCAGAGAAGGATTATCGATGTCTAAATCTTAATTTATCTAAATTACTTCTCTTTGTTATAAACTATGTATCAAAACTAATTTCGGTAGAGAAGAAAACACAATATATAAAAAAAATATGAAAAGGCTACGATCCGCTGTGCGAATCGTTTGAATACCCTATCATATTCCATCCTCAAATATAAACATCCTTAAAAAGTGGGCTTGGCAAAAACAAACGATATATAGATATTCAGATGGTCTAAATATGTTATTTAGACATTTTGTTACATGTCCTGTCGGGGGCCTCTGCTGGCATGCTGGAACCCGCCTTGTTTGCTCGCCGGAGGGCGTAGGAACTTGTCCCCCAGACACGTCTACAAAAAAAATTGTCATGCCAGACTACTATGACCAAAAATAACGTTTTTATAAAAAGTGGGCGTGGCAATGGGCGTATTTTGAAAATGTTTGCACTGTGGCCGCGGACAAGGATCCTATATACCAAAATTCATTATCCGAACAGTGGGGTGGCTAATAACTCTATATAGACGAAATATAGATATATAGATTGTCTAAATTTGTTGTTCAGGTACTTTTCAAAATTCAACGTTTTACTTAAAAGTATGCGTGGAAGTAGGCGAATTTTAAAAATGTTTACACTTTTAATCATTTTAGCTCAAAATGTAAGGCCCACAAACTGGTGACGTACGGACGGACAGACATGGCTAAATCGATTTAGCAAGCCATTCTGAGTCGATCCATATACATTAAGGTATATCTAGCTCAATTATTTCTCTACGTTACAAACTATGTATCAAAACTAATATACCCCTATGGGATAGGGTATACAAATAAGAGAGATCCACCCGTAAGAGAGCAAGAACAAATAACAATAACAGAAACTTACTCAAAATGATGGTACATAACGATATGTCTGTGAGAACAGAAAGTAGTTCAATAATTAAAATTAGAGTTCACAATTTGGCAAATGATGTCAGCCTTAAACAACCCCTATTGGGTAGGGTATAACAAGTATTTTGGGTAAAATACACTGAATGTTATAGAAAGCGAGAACATTTAAATTTGAAAATTATGTTATAAATATATAAATACATAGGTACCTACATTGTCAAAATTAATATACCCCAATTGGATAGGGTATACAAATTGTATAGTTTCTTAGAAGTCGTTTCGAAGATATAGCAATGGTTCTTGACAATTTTAAGATTGGAACAAAGTGATAAAGATAAGGTGGGTATTATGATGATTGTAATTATCGAAACAACTAATTTTAACTTTATTACATATTAAAATATGTTATACGACTATAATTTATTTAAACACATGTTATTTTGATATTTAAAATGAAATAAATTTAATTTTTTGATTGCAGCTTGCAAATTCTGATTCTGCTTCGGTAACTTTAAAGAGCGTTACACGTGAACTCTCTGGGCAATACCAGTGTGAAGTATCCGAAGATGCACCCCTTTTCCATACTGATATACGATCAGCCAATATGCACGTGGTTGAATTGCCAAAGGAGGACCCTGTTATGCATGTCGACAAAAGTATAATTAATGCAAATGACAATTTCAAAGCAATATGTACTGTGGGACCTTCACATCCTACGGCAAATATTACGTGGTATATCAATGGACGAAAGGTATGTCTGACATTAAGTTTAGTTTTGCATATTATGTATTCAGATTTATATGACAGATATAAAATATAAATACTGTAGGTATATTATATTTTTAGTTATTTTTCTTGGGCACATGTTCTTTTATTTGATGTTGGAGTTATAATGCTAATAAGTTACAGAATAATTCACAATATGCACATATCCAGTAGTCTTAAGAGATTACTTGTTCATCGGCTGAAAAAACCAACACAAATCAATTACAGGTGTTCTTGGTATTTCTTACTGGCTTTTGTGGGACTCTAAGTTTAGCTCTATCATTATTACCTACTAGTTTATCGATTATTTATTGTTTTATATTTGAAGAAAATATTAAAAACATTGATCAAATTTTTCTTGTTTGTTATTTTCGTGAAAATTTTCGACCTCGAGACTAAAGGCTGAACTATAATAGACGGAAGCAATCGGAAGCTAATGTCAAAATTCTAAGTTAAGTTTTCTTCAGTACTCTCAATTACTCAAGTTGCCCATAATAGACTTTTGAGAATGGGATTGCAAACAATAAAAACAAAATTCCGTTGCTTAGGAACTTACAAATTTAAATGTACACAGATGTTGAAATGAAATGTAAAATTTGTGTATGAAAGAACAAAAGAAGGAGAAAGAGCGAATCAATTCGCTTTTTCGTAAGTGAGCAAAAGTGAACGAAAACTGAACGAATCGAAGCGAAAAGCTATTATGGTCGTACAATACAAATTGCATGTGTTCGCACAGTTACGGAAGTGGTCGTCCGCAACCAGCTTCCATTATAGTTCAGCCTTAATTGTTTTTAACATTATGATGATAGAGGAACAAAAAGAGTGGTTTTTGGAATTCTGTCAGTCGGTCCGTCTCATAAGAGTCTCTTCAGCCTAAACGGCACACAGTTCTTTTGGTTATAATTCTAGAGCATGTTGTTGTCTCTTGGCCATTTTATTAACGAATTTTCTCAAAAACGGCTCCAGCGATGTTGATTAAATATAACATACATAATTTGGATTTAGGCCATTCAAACTATTTGGTCAAATTGAATAACTGAATAATTCCCCTAATTAGGCCCAACTATTCCTTAGCAGAATTTAAAATTTTTGGGCAATAACAGAAAATCATTAAAATTCATATGAACACCAATTTCTTCCAAATTCCGGAATAAAAGTTTTTATAATCATAGTTCCTCATAATGTTTTTCTTTTAAGTTTTTTATTTATAATTTGCCCAAATTATGAAAATGGTCAAATTCTCGCATGCTTTTTAATTGATGTCACGCCTACCTCTCAGTAAAAGGCAAAGTTACGTACGAACCAGTCGTGTACTCTTTAATCGATTACTTAAAACACCACCCACCACGGGCGCAGGGCAGATCATAAGTCTACAGGCCAAAAGTCCACAATGGACTCCAATGTCTCCAATGGACTCCATGGTCTCCAATTGGCCAGTGCCCCATTACAATCGCCGTAATACTTGTGATATCTGGGCGGGTTCTATTTAGTAGATCGTTTGTTCTGTTTTTGTCGTAGGAGGGCCACATCGTCCTCGATATGACGCAACCTGTCAACCTTCTCCTTTTAGAGTCGGCATATTTTAGGAAATTCGAGTGTATTTGTCCCTTAACTGCACCTACTGGGATACGGATCCTTGCCGCGAATACACCGTGAATAGCTGAGCCTTGCCTGTCCACGCTCTGCACGCTCGTTTCCTTCAATGTCACTGTGCCCTGAAAGCCAGAGAAGTATGACCCTGAAGCGTTCGCCAAGGTGGGCAAGTTCTTTCCGGCATTCCTGTACCAGCTTGGAGGATATGGTAGCCGAGTTGATGGCCTTTATGGCCGCTTGGCCATCTATGAGAATAGCTATATGTTGCTTTTCCGTAGTGTCTCTAGTAGCGTGCAAGCCTCTCGAACAGCAAGTAGTTCCGCCTGGAATACGCTGGCAAAGTCCGATAGGCGGTATGGTACTGATATTTTCAGTGATCCCGAGTAGACTCCGGACCCCACACTACAGTTCATCGTAGATTCGTCGGTGTAGACGACCGTGTCGTAATCGCTTACTACTTCGTTTCTCTTCCACTGAGCTCTGGTAGGAATTCTAACGTGGAAGCCTTTCTAGAAGTATAGGTGTTATGTAGTCTGTTGGAAACGTGACCACGCCGTGGCAGATATTGATGATCGATCTGGTCATCTGTCTGAGATTGGAGATATCTTCATTTTATTTTATTCGCGTGTACTAATTACTCTTTTTTTGAAGACGTACCTACTGTTGTGACGTGTACATGGAGGAAGGGACGTGGAATTAGGTGGAATTATGAAGAGGTTTGCCAGTAAGTTAAAATATGTATGTTAATTAAAAACTTTAGTTTATACAATTGAGACATCTCCTACCGTCTCAATTGTATAAACTAAAGTTTTAACAATTATAAATATCCGAGGTTTTATTATTAGTTTAGTGGGATTATTTATTAAACAATGACATTGTTTTCGCAGGAAGACGGATAAATAGGATGCATTTAGGAAGAAAATAGGAAATTCTAAATTCCGACGGCAAAACGATGTATTGGGAAAGTGAAGCATTAGAACAAATGTGTAAGGAACATCTGGGTGCCGGATAAATTAGTTGTGTAAGGCAGTTAGAAGAATGGGATGTGGGTAATTTGAAGTCATTTTCATCTGGGTAATTTGAAGTCATTTTCTATGATAAGAATTATATGGCAAGTAAAGATATTTGTGAATAAACTATCCGTGATTAATTATTTGTTTTTAAAATCTATTTTTTTTAAACTGCTGAAGAGCTGCCGTAACAACAATTTACAAAGTTATTTCCAAAAATTCACCGAGCATTTCTTACTCATTCTTACATTTAATTAAAGAGTTCGCGTGAATTTTTGGAAATAACTTTGTAAATTGTTCAAAAAATAAACGAGAACTTTTTGAAAAACTTTTACTATAATTGCTACTTAATACATCCATTTATCAGTTATAGGTTTATCCTTTTCTCTTCATACTCATGAGTAAGAAGTCTGAAGTCGCATATACGCATGCTTTTCAATATATTGAAGCAAATTTATTTGAATTTTGAAGTGCTTCATTTACTTTGAATTTTGAACAAGCTTTAAGAAAGTGCTGGTTTCACTACTGCCGTGCTATAAGGAGAAAGGCTTCGAAAATTTCCAACTTTTTACAAATTTTGCGGAAAGAGAAATACAATTGTTTTATTTTAAATTATGAGAATTGTTTAATTATGACCCACCATTGTGAGACATAAGGCCACAATCGGTGAGTCAAAAGTCCACAAGAATTTTGTATGAACTTCTGGCCCACCGAGGTGGGTTATAAGTCCACAATTGATTTGTGGACCTATATGCCACCTAGGTGGGTCAAAAGTCCATTGTGGTCTTTCGGCCTGTGGGCTTATGACCCTGCGCCCCACCATGCATACGCAAGGCGCGCTAAAAGTGGAGGCTTATCAATTGGTGAGGGATTGGTGGAAATACTGATCCGACGACGTGGCGCCTGTTTTATGATGCTTTGGTACACGGTTTAACGGTGGACCTGCTGAAACTAGCCGCATTGAGATCTGGGTGTGAGCTTACAGATCTGTCGTGTAAATTGGGCCCGGGCCTGTACAAGGACTGGCGACTTTGCAGATTTCCTCATATAGAGAAGGCAAAAGATTTCCCTCCGGAATTGATCTAATTGAGTTATTAAGCTGATTAAAAGACCACATTAATGTCAAAAGGGTTTGGAAAAATCGCTTTGGTAGAGGCAATTCCTATTGACCGAGGGTTTTTTACGCACCTAAATTCATTGTTCGGAATGGTCGACATCCCAATTGCGTGATAGTCCATCACGGGAACAACTTTGTAGACCGCACGGTGTATATTTTTCAAGTGATGATATTGTGTTGTGATATTATGTGCTCTCCTAGGACAAAATTCCTCGGCGGTACATTTTATGAAAACCAAATGAGTCTATGAACTGGTTAGTCACATTAGTTGAAGGTTTGGAGAAAGCCTTTGATGCGGTTGCGTAACTTCGATTCTAACGGGACAAACAGGGTTTTTGGTCTTGGGTTGCCTCTGTATAAGCTGTGTTTTCAGCTACAAGCTGCCAAGCTAGGCATGCGACTAGTGACCACTATAAATGACTCTTACACAATACCGATCGACGGTGTAATGATTCTGTAGGATTCCAAAACTGTTTTATGTTTGGGCAGTCGAAAACGTTGCAGATGACGGAACAAGGTAGGTTGATGAGTTCGTCCGTAATCATGAAGAAGAACGAAGACTTTCATTACTCCACGGGAGTTCGACCGAGCTGAAGGCATTTAGAAAGATACAATATGATATTGTATTGTGATATTATGTTCTCTCCTAGGACAAAATTCCTCGGCGGTACATTTTATGAAGTCCAAATGAGTCTTTGAACTGGTTAGTCATATTAGTTGAAGGTTTGGAGAAAGCCTTTGATGCGGTTGCGTAACTTCGATTCTAACGGGACAAACAGGGTTTTTGGTCTTGGGTTGCCTCTGTAAAAGCTGTGTTTTCAGCTACAAGCTGCCATGCTATGCGTGCGACTAGTGACCACTATAAATGACTCTTACACAATACCGATCGACGGTGTAATGATTCTGTAGGATTCCAAAACTGTTTTATGTTTCTTATTTAGGTGGCGCTACAGTCCGGAGTGAACCTGGGTCTCAACCAACATGCCTCTCCAATTAGCCCGGTCCTTAGCTAACTGCCTCCAGTTGCGCACTCCAAGTTGGTTGAGGTCGGTTTCCACTTGTGCGCGCCACTTAAGGCGAGGTCTTCCTCTACTGCGTCCGACGTCTGGCTGGGAATCGAAGACTCTGCGAGCCGGAGTATTGGTTTCCATTCGTTCTACATGTCCTAGCCATCTTAAACGTCCAATGCGGAGTTTTTTGACCAGGGGCATGTCGCTGTACAGCTCGTATAGTTCTTGGTTGAATCTTCGTCTCCATAGCCCGTCAACGCAAACGGGACCGAAGATTTTTCGAAGAATTTTCCTCTCGAATCTACCAAGGATTTCTTCATTCGCTTTTGATACGGTCCATGCTTCAGCGCCGTAGAGCAGGACTGGGATGATCAGGGTCTTATATAGGGTCTCCTTAGTAGTTCGAGTGAGGGCTTTACTACTAAATTGCCTTCTTAGCCCGAAGAAACAGCGGTTGGCAAGAGTAATTCTTCGTTTAATTTCTGACGGGATGTTGTTGTCAGAGCTAATAGCGGAGCCGAGGTAGACAAAGTCCCGTACTACCTCAAAGTTATATCTGTCAATGGTGACGTTCTGTCCAATTCGTCGATGTTGTGAGTCCTTTCGTGATGACAGCATATACTTAGTCTTACCCTCATTTACTGCTAAACCCATTTTCGCCGCTTCCTTCTCTATACTAGCAAACGTGGCTATGACATCACGTTGAGTCCTACCAATGATGTCAATATCGTCAGCGTATGCTAGTAGTTGCACCGACTTTTGGAAAATTGTGCCTCTGGGGTTGGCTTTGGAGTTTTGCACAATTCTCTCAAGAATCAGATTAAAGAAGTCACATGACAGCGCATCGCCTTGCCTAAATCCTTTTTTGGTATCGAATGTGTCGGTGAGGTCGTTTCCGACCCTGATGGAGCAGCGAGAATTCTCTATCGTCATCCTACACAAACGGACGAGTTTGGGCGGTATACCAAAACTAGACATGGCTCTGTACAGTTCGTCTCTATAAATGCTGTCATATGCGGCTTTGAAATCGATGAATAGGTGGTGGGTATCGATTTGGACTTTTTGAGTTCTTTCCAGGATCTGCCGAAGTGTGAAAATTTGATCGGTTGTGGACTTTCCTGGCCTAAAACCACACTGATAAGGGCCAATCAGGTTGTTGGTAAACGGTTTCAGGCGTTCACATATTACGGCAGATAGGATCTTGTAGGCGATGTTGAGGAGACTTATGCCTCTGTAGTTGGCGCAGTTCAGAGGGTCTCCTTTTTTGTGGATCGGGCAAACGATGCTGAGGTTCCATTCTTCAGGCATATTTTCATCCGACCAGATTTGGCTTATGAGTTGGTGGATGTTACTTACCAAGTCATCTCCGCCGGCCTTATAGAGCTCAACGGGAAGGCCGTCATTTCCGGCAGCCTTATTAAGCTTGAGTTTAGATATTGCTATCCTCACTTCACTCAGGTCGGGTGGTTGGCAGTTTTCGCTGTCGTTGCCAATATTGAATGGTTCGTTCTGCCTGACAGCGGAATGTTGTTCGTCATCGCCGTTTAACAGTCTGCAGAAGTGGTTCTTCCATATCCTCAGCATCGACTGTGTCTCAACTACAACATTTCCTTGTTCATCTCGACAGGATTCTGTTCGAGCCTTGTATCCTTGGCTTTGACGTTTTACACTTTGGTAAAACTTGCGAACATCGTTCCTGGAGTGGCACCTCTCTATATCCTCGATCGCGCGCTTTTCTTGCTCTTTTTTCTTCTTGCTGAAAAGCCGATGTTCTTCCCTTCTTCTTTGCCTATAGAGCTCAATGGCAGCTCTCGTCTTCACCTGCAGCTTAGCCTTGTAGGCCTCGTTCTTGGCTGCGAGCATCTGTCAGCATTCCTCATCAGGGGTTTCTTGCTGGTGGGCGCGAGAAACCTAGCACATCAGTAGCGGCTGATCTAATGGCCTGTTGGCATCGTTGCCATTGCTCTTCGACATTCGATGCTGGTGGTATGGTGTTAATCGAGAGGTTAAGGGATACGCGTTGTGCGATGGTCTTGGCGGCCTCTTGCGATTGCAGTCTTCCGACATTAAATTTTTTCACAGTATTTCTGGATTGTTGTGGCGTGGTGAATATCCGCATTCTTACCTTGGCTGCTACAAGGTAGTGATCGGAGTCGATGTTAGCTCCTCGGAATGTTCGGTCATCCAAAATACTGGATGCGTGCCTCTGACCGTTCGTTGATCTGGAGACCGCCATGTCCCCTTATGGATATCGAGGTGAGGAAACCGTGTGCTGGCTATAGTGGCATTTCGTTCCGTAGCGAAATCAATTAGCCTAAGTCCGTTACCAGACGTGTTGTCGTGTAGGCTTTGTTTTCCGACAATACTTCTAAAGATGTCTTCTCTTCCTACCTTTGCGTTAAAATCTCCCAGCACGATTTTAACATCGTACTTCGGTAGTCGCTCATAGGTTTTGTCGAGGAGCTCGTAGAAGCAATCCTTAGCTATATCATCTTTTTCTTCCGTCGGAGCGTGAGCGCATATAAGGCTTATGTTGGCGAATTTGGCCTTGATGCGGATTGTTACTATGCGTTCGCTAATGTCTTGGAAACATAAGACTTCTTGCCTAAGTCTGGCACTTGTAACAAATCCGCATCCGAATAGTCGCTGTTTCTGCTCACTATAACACGGTCCGTAGTATATGTCACAGTTTTTCATCCTCTTTTTGCCCGGCCCATCCCATCGTATTTCCTGGATGGCAGTAATGTCTGCTTTGTAGCAGTTTAGGGCTTCCGCTAGTTGTTCGCCTGCACCTCTCCTGTTTAATGTTCTCACATTCCAGGTGCAGATACGAACGTCGTTGTCCTTTTTTCGTTTAGCAGGGTCGTCAACAATAAAATCAGTCCTTTCCGAGGCTATTGGTTGCTTGGTAACCATGTTTTTTTTCTGTGGGTGGGTAGTTAACCCAAAGCACAACCCCCAACCTGGAGGGCCAGTTCCAATTTATTAGATACCCCTAGGACACGGGGCCATCAGTATCCACTACGGGATTGAGCGCTGCCGTTGGCCTTTCGGTTCATCCGCCACCATCTCTGTTCAAGGGGCCTGACTAACCCTTGAAATTCCTAGACAACCTGTTGTCCGAATATGTCAGAGCAGCTCATCTAGGTTCGCCTGGGACAGCAGGCCGGGTATTCTTCCGTGCCATTCTCACCAGGGTGTTTATAGTGTTGCTGTTTTTCGTCGTGTTATCAACACTCGCACTTATCGTTTAGCAAGTCAAATCCGGTTGGATGAGACCAGTACCCGATGGTTACCACTTGGAGGTAAAGATAAGCACATTTGATGTGTAGTCAGAGTTGCAACACTGGGCATTGCCAAGTTAACGCCAATCAGAGTCTACCCTCGTTCTACAGCACCCAATTTATGTTTGGGCAGACGAAAACATTACAGATGACGGAACAAGGTAGTTTGATGAGTTCGTCCGTAATCAGGAAGAAGAACGAAGACTTTCATTACTCCACGGGAGTTCGACCAAGCTGAAGGCATTTAGAAAGATAACACAAGATGCATTTCGTGAGAAAGAAGGGTGTATTTAAATTTTCCAGATATGTTCTCACTCCTTTAATGATGCAGAGGGTACAATACAAATGAGTTCGTGAGCGCAGAAGACGGTGGTATCGTATGCAGTAGTCCATAATCCTGTTAGTCGGCGTTTTCTTTCAGCATCAGTAACCACTACGAGATCAGCTGTTTACCATTTGGCTGTTCCGGCACAATATCTGTCAATGGAAGCGGACTAACCCTTGCGATTCCCAAATGACCTGCTGTCCGAATTTGTCGAAGCATTACAATTTGTTCATATAGTTCATCCTTACTTGGTGTGTATACACCACCTTTACTCCGTCTTGGGAATTCTTCCGCTGGCGGATTTTATGGAATTATGCAAATAATTGTGACAAACTGAGATCCTTCTATAGTTGATTTTGTGGTGTCTGGTTTTTATTATAGTCATATGTTTGAATAGAGCCATATATGAAGAATGCGTTTCTTACGCATGAGAAAAAAAAAACACATTTAAGAAATGGGACTCATATAACAGTAGAAAATATCATAAATACTTTGGGAAAAAATGCATCGACTCAAATATGACATCATCATGCACTATCACTAAAACTTTAAACAAAGCAAAAGGCACCGAAATTGTAAAGTTAACAAACATTTGCAAGCATCCCAGGGCGCAGATTTAGTATTATAACCTGTCTCACTTTTTCATGTCTCTTTTTATAATATATTAAACATTTACACATATATACGTATAATCAATAGTTACTTAATTCTAATTAATATCATTGAAATTAAATTTAATTAATTAAATAACTATGAACAATAACATTTTTTTTAACTTAAATTGGTGGTTCTGTTGGGGTATGTGTCACTACACGCACATAAAATAGTTTATTTAGATTATGATGTATTGAATTACCATTTGTTTATTGTACTTAATGTTTTTTAAACTAAATATTTTTAGCAAAGGAAACCTAAAAAAAAATGCTTTCTTTTATGTATTTATCAATAGGTTTATAAGACTCCCTTTCAGCGGATAAGCCAAGAATCATATGAAGGTTCATCAACCTATTCTTCGCTTGAGATCTATCCGCATAGTCAGATACTCCAGGGGTTATTTCAAGCAGTGCCCAAGTATCAAACAAGCATTTTGCTGCTTTGCGAAGTCTCCATATTACATGTATTTCACAAGAACGTCCAACAACGAATTTTGCTTAGCATGTCGTCACATACCACAAAGTCCCCAAGTTATCTGGGTCTAGAGGGGACGAAACAAAATGGCGACCCGGATAACTCCGCTTTTACGGGTAATTCAGGAAGGATAAATCACAGTTCGTACTCATATTTGGTGATATGTGTTGGAACATTAAAACTGCTCAATTATGCATTGCACAACACTTCGAAAAAAACGTCCTATTATCTGTGACAACATTTGTATAAACTTAAGGAAAATTCGTAAGAACTATAATAACATAGATAGATAACTTAACTATAGTAAATAGTTAAGTTATAGTAAATATACAAAAAATATGTTTCAAACAAAAATATTTTTTTATGTTCAGATTTAATATTAAAATCAAAATGATAAAAAGCAGTATTTATAAATTGTACTGCGTAAAGCACTTAGGTATCGTAAATTAAGTTGCTTCGGATAATGTTGATAATATTATAAAACGTAAAACTGTATTTTGCTGTACTGTAAGTAAGAACATAATAAAACAAACATAATTACACTTTTTTACATGCTTTATAGCAAATCATTTTAAACGAAGTTGTTTGAAAAATAACAAGGCAATGGGCGAAGTGGTTAAGTATTTAAATATTCATTTTAGATTTTTTTATGTTTAAATTTGACAATAAATTTACCTAAACTCCAGTTTTTTAATCATTATATTTAGCTATATAAATTTTATATGATGTATATTTTAGGTAAAAAGAAATGTATAGATTGTTAAGTCGTTAAGTTAAAGTTAAAATGCATAAAAGTTATTTTTATTATGTTAATTTTAATATCCTCATGTCGGGTATTTGAATATTGATATTTTAAATTGTTTTGATAAACTACACAGACTATGATATCTAATATATCCCTATAAAATAATAACTGTTTCAATAGCAACAGCTTAAGTTTATTATTTGAAATTATTAATGGTTTAAAAAGTATGCTATTGGTAATAGGAAGCTGCTTTTGTTGTCCACTAATACCTAAAGCTAACTTGCCCGTAATATTGTATTTATTTGCTAATTAAAAAATACAGTGGGGCATTATATATTATTATGTATATGCTATAAAATTTGAAAGCTGGAAAATATTTTACCCAGACAATAAATTTTGTCTAATAAAACTTGTTTGTGCCAAAGTAATGGAAAAAAATAGCTAATAACTCCTTAATCAAGAGGAATTGCTTATTTAATTTGTGGTAGACAGCATAATTGGTAGACGCTTAGTAAAACGTAAATGAACAAAAACAAAATAAAAAACAATAAATTTGAAATATGTGTGTAATTAATTTGCATATGTTTGCCATAGATGGGTGCAAATATTAATTGTTAGTTGTGATTATTTAAGTAGAGGCAACCAAAAAAAAAATAATAGATATAATAAAGTCGTAAACATTAAAAGTAAATTTATCGCATGCCATTTCCATAATTAAACTATTGTAAAAGTTACTTATAGTAAATAAAAGAAAAAAACATTTTGAGAAATATAAATCACGCATTTTCATTTATTGAGTTTATTTTATGTTTTTTTTATTTGCAAACTCGCCTTTAGAATAATACTTTACAGGATTTTCAGGTGGTTGTTCTTTGAATTAAAGCAAAAGCAACTGCGATTTCGTTGTCCTTATTCTATATTATTATTATATTTATACCCTATCCCATAGGGGTATATTGGTTTTGATACATAATTTGTAATAGAGTGAAATAATATAGGTAGATATACCTCAAAGTATATGGATCGAGTCAGAATCGCTAGCTGAGTCGATTGAGTCATGTCTGTCCATCCGTCCGTCGTCACCGGTTTTTAGGCATTAAATTTTGAGCTAAGATACCCGTGCTGTTCGAACAAGTGTAAAAATTTTCATAATCCGCCAACTGCCACTCTCCCTTGTTAGAAAAAAGTTGTTCTTGGTCAAACGAAAAAAGTTTCAGAACAAGATATTAAGATAATCATAACATCTCTATTTTGTCCATAAAAAATATTTTGTCACGTGAACTTTTTGGTGACGTTTTCTGTAAAAAACGGTTTTCGGTAAAATTTTAAGAAAATTTGAAAAAAAAAAATTGATGCAAAAACATTAATAAAGTCAAAATAAACATTTCTTTGATCATTTTAACCCACGCCCAATTTTTGGGGACATTTTTCTACAAAAATCATTTGTATACTCTACACCAAGTTATATGTAGTTAATAGAAAAACGTTGTTTTTTTGTAGAACCATAAAATATTTTTGTAAACTGGATGAACAATATATTGTGACAAAGTCACTTTCAATATCTCATTCATTGATTTAAAGGATAGGGCATTAAACAATCTGCACAGCGGATTCTTCTCATGTTTATACCCTATCCCATTGGAGGATATAAGTTTTGATACTTATTTTGTAACATAGTGGAATAATTTTGCTAGATATACCTTAAAGTATATGGATCGACTCAGTATCGCTAGCTGAATAGATTTAGCCATGTCTGTCTGTTCGTCCATGAACATGCTGTTCGAACAAGTGTAAACATTTTCAAAACATTTATGGGACGTTTTCTGTAAAAAACGGTTTTTGGTAAAATTTTAAGAAAATTTGAAAAAAAAAATCGATGCAAAAACATTAATAAAGTCAAAATAAATATTTCTTTGATATTCATTTTAACCCACGCCCACTTTTTGGGTACGTTTTTCTACAAAAACCATTTGTATACTCTACACCAAGATATATGTAATATAAAAACGTTTTTTTTGTAGAACCATAAAATATTTGTAGGTAAACTGGATGAACAATAATATTGTGACAAAGTCACACTATATATTTCATCGCAATAAAGCCCACATTTTGGGGGCTAGCTGAATAGATTCGCTATCGCTGGCTGAATAGATTTAGTCATGTCTGTCCGGTTTTTAGGCCCTATATAGAGGGCCTATGTGACCCATGTACGTACATGCTGTTCGAACAAGTGTAAACATTTTCAAAATCCGCCCACTGCCACGCTCATTTTTTATTTTTTAGAAAAAAACGTTATTTTTGCTCAAACGGTTAAGATCTTTGAAAAAAGGTCAGAACGAGATATTTTTAGAATCTCAATATCTATACTTCGTCCATACAACTATGTTGTGCCAAGCCCACTTTTTGGGGGCGTTTTAAGTAAAAAGAAACCTTTTTCGACCAAATTTTAAAATAACCAGTGTAAACAATTTCAAAATACGCCTACTGCCACACCTACTTTTCAGTAGAACATTGTTTTTGGACAAACGGTTATGCACTTTGAAGAAGTGTTAATATTTATTGTCTATATCATTTTATTTTTGCAACGCCCACTTTTTGTGTCCGTTTTATGTGTAAAACTATTTCGGAAAAATCTGAAAAAAACTTTCGTTGCAACAAAATTTGCTTTGGGGCGATTTTCTAAAAACCATATGTACGTCCCACCCCAAAGCATATGCATGAAAAAAGCGTTGTTTTTTTGTCGAACCATTATATAAATTGGCGCAAATTTATAGTCGGTTAAAGTACACTTTAAAATTATTTAATCGCGTACTAACGCGTTTTGATAATTATAATCGTCAAAAAGTGAACTTTAGCGTTGTCATTCTGCATTAAAGTTAAAGCGACCGAAATATCACTTTAAATATTAAATAAAGAGTTAGCTTTATGTCATTTTTTAGGATAGTTTGACTTAGAGAATACGCTAATTAATGCCACGTTAAAAAGTGTCCATTATTGAAAATAAGTTAAAACAAGCTTTTAATTAAAAGTACCTCATAGTGTGTAGTTAAACCCTTAAACATCGATTGACTATAAATTGGCGCCATTGTGATAATTCCACGACGGGCTTAGGGCCGTGATGGTTAGTTCGATGAACTGCAGCGCAGAAAGTCCGGGTTCGATTCCCAGCCGTAGCAACACATCACTGGCCCTCCTTTCGTGATGATCTCACAAATCATGTATCAATTGTCAAGAAAAGCTTATCTCAACATAAACGTTCGGATTTGGCATAAAACAGGAGGTCCTGCCAACGTGCAAGAAGTACACACGCACACATGAATAGTTGTGAGAAAGCTCAGCCCTGGGTAAACGAGCCTTTTGAGCCAACAAATTGTTTTTGATAACTCCACGACAACTTTTTAGGGTTAATATGATTATGGAATGGTACCCTATCCCATTCCATAATCAAATTCAACGATTCGTGCAGCTGATTGTGGCCTTCTCATATGTTTTTAAATGAATATTGCGTGCATATACTGCACTCTATGCTGGGTAAAATTAATAAAATATTGTTAATTAGTAAGTATTTTTTTTAAATTTAAAACGGTTATTTTGTACTATGTATCTTTGACCTTCGGGAACATATTATTATATAGATATATAATTAAAATTAAATCATACGTTCAGGTACGTACATAAACATGTCTGTTAGGAAATGTATATATTTATATTTTGCAGTACATAGATTGTATACTGTTCAATATAATATATGAACATGAATACATGTTCACCACATACAATGTTTCCAGCTACATATGCTGCATAAGTCTAAATCAAATATAAATTATGATTTCGAGTGACACTTAAGTAAATTACCACTTATCTATAACTATGACCATTTAAACCATCTTGAGGATGTTATGCTGTGTATCTGTCTTGAAGCATATGTCACGTCAGTAACTCATTATAAATATATATATATATATATACACATATACATATATATAATAGTTATGCCATTAACAGATATTTCAACATTTTGTACTTACATATTATAGGCGAGTGTATTTGGTAGGAGCATTGAAAGAATTGGGGATAGTTAGCAGGCAATTTTGACTAATGCTTTTTTGCATTAATCAAAATTATATTGTTGTTAGATATTCAGAGATATATTTATGCTAACATAATAAAATAAGAATACACGAAACAACAAACAAATTTCTTAAAGCTCCAAGGTATGCGGGCAACATAACTTTATAATATACCTTTATTAAAGTAGAAAGTGCATTACTAGATATAATATAACTTCTCCTTCTTTCCAAAGCAAGGGTAAGTTCAAATATCAAGTATCGTAATGGACGATTTTCATAATTTGGTCAGCAAAAAGCGCCTTTGATATTTTTTTCAGTAAATCCATTGGTATGCAGTTTAGTTACATAAGGTTTCAAATAAAAAAAAGTTCAACCTTCTTAAAAATTTGGTGTATCATAAAACGTTCATATGACATATAACGATGTCATATTGACAAAAATTGTGAGTTTAAAAACTCTTAATAAGGATTTAAAACAAATTTAGTAAATGCGTTTATGAATCCTTTATTGGACAAAACAAACTAAAAATGTGAAGAGTACCCTTAATAAAAACGCTATAACTAAGCAAAATGATTAAAATATAATTTCATATTCTCATGGCAAATCATCTTAATTCAACATGAAAAAATCACATACAAATTTAAACAAAGAAAAGGAAAATATAATTCCGCGATGTTTTAGAATGATGTCATTATAAAGATATTGTGTTGAGTATTATAAATGAATTGGTATTTTTTGCGTTTTAAATATCAGAAATGGCTTTAAAGAAATTTATGATTTTTATTGTTGCGCATAGTATATATTTTAAGACTAAATACATCTCTTAAGCCCTTGTAATTTCACTTAAGAAAACCTAACATTAAGTTTGATTTTGCTATAGTGTTATCAAAATGAAAAGACCATTTTAATTGCTTGTCACGTATTCCCGAGATCTTTAACTTCTTCCGTACGCTGAAGTCGAGGATCTTTTATATAATAATGATGATGATATTATTGTGACTGGTTAAATACAATTTGAATGGACGATAAACACATACCACCAGTAGCAGTGTTTTCGTTCAAACAGCAGAACAAGTGTAGAACTTTTTGTAATCCGCCCATTGCCATGAATCTTTAGAAAATCGTAGTTTTTAGCCAAACCGTTAGGAAATTGAAATATTTTATATTTTGTCTATATAAAGTTTTTAGGGGCTCAGTTGCTCTATGGTTAGTTCGATGAACTAGCAACACAAAAATGATTCTTCACTGGCCCCCCTCATGATAAGTACTATCAATTGTCAAGAAAAGCTTATCTCAACATAACCGTTCGGAGCCGGCATAAAACAGGCCATCGTGCAAGAAGTACAAACGCACACATGGATGGTTGCGAGAAAGCTCGGCCCTGGGTACCAACGAGTCTGTTGCTCCAAAAGTTTACGTAGTTTTTTTCTAACCAAATGTAGTTTTCTTTATTTCATACCCCTACAGTTTTTAGTCTCACCCAATTTTGGGGATATTAATTTTAAGGATGGGATGGGATAGGCTGTTCAACGATCCCCACAGCGGATTGTTTTTTTTCGAATCGAATTAAATGTTTTCTTCATATTTATTCCTTATCTAATTATACGACATCGTCTGTCGGGTCAGCTAATCAGAAATTAATAGGGGTCTTATATATGCGTGGAAAACCATTGAAGTACACATATCCGTTGTTCGGATACATTTTTTTCAAATATATCAAATTTTGAACTACCAAAGCCGTTATAGGACAGATAACAGTAGTTTTGGCACAGTAATGCCAATTTCAAAAACCTCTCTAGGTATTACCTCAAGAACTTCATATATCGATTTGAAGTAAATATGACTATTTCCGAAAAATTGGATCCAGCAAAGTTCTGATAATTTAAAGCCGAGCCTTTTTATCCATCTTAAAAGGTTTTCAGCATTTGTTGTGGGGTTTAATTGGATTAAACTTAAACGTTTGTGGAGTTATAATAGTTAATAAGGTATGATATTTTCAAATTATCAGTGTCTCAAATTAACAATTTATTCATTGACACTTTAGAAATGCACATATAACGGATTTTATAGGAAATAGGAAATAGTATATTCCACCACCATATTCCAACTTGTGTTATGTTTATGATGAGGGTTTATTTTGTTCATTGACGCTCAATTAATTGTCATGATAAACAAATCACATCTTTCAAGACATAAACTTTTGATTTATGGTTTTCAACAGTGTATAATTTAATCTTCACTCATATAAGCCTACTGTTTCACCCTGACTTAAGGGTAATGCCTGATAACATAAAATATTATCCTGTGCATAGTGTAAATTTGAATTCTTCATCAGCTAACCAAAAAACAAATACATGAACAAAAAGCCATACAACCATTACAGTGTAAATGTACTGTAAATATCTCATGTGCCGTCTAAAATAATGTGCTGTGTAATAAGTAGGGGACTATAAAAAATGTTTGTTTTCAAATTTCACCACTGTCGCTGTCGCCAACAGTCCATATAGCATGTGGGTAATTTGCTTGTAGTAATTTTATAGCTGATAAGGTTCATAAATTTATGGAGTGTCGCTGCAAAATTTTCACTACAGGAGAATCTGCCGAAAACTAAAAACAAAACCATAGAAAGGGAGGGAAACTGTCTATATATTTATCATGCATATGTCACCATTGGTGTAGATACTGATTACGTTATGATACAATAACAGTATCAGTAACAACAATTGCAGAGTAGGTATTTATATGTATGGCAGGATAAGATTATTTTACAGAACTCATACTCATAAATATCACAAAGAATTTGACTCCTGTCCTAACACTATGCGAATATGATCATATTAATTTCTCATCATAATTACACTTACTATAGAGATTAAACATTATTTTTGCCGTGTTAACTGTTGTCAAGCTAAGCATACAAAACTTTAAAAAAAATTTCAAATCTGCATAAATACACACTGATATAATAATTGAAAACCAAATATTGCTTCTAGTTCTAAAAATGTTCCGAATTACGAATACGCTTTAGAGTGAACGGGGCAGATTATGACGGTGAAGTTAAAATTCCTTGAAACCGAGGTCACCCAGTGGCTGATTATTTTTGGTAAAAAAAACCGAAGACTGGAATTGTTAGTTAAGTTAAGTGGCGCTACAGTCCGGGATGAACCTGGGCCACAACCAACATGCCTCTCCAATTAGCCCGGTCCTTAGCTAACTGCCTCCAGTTGCGCACTCCAAGTTGGTTGAGGTCGGTTTCTACTTGTGCGAGCCACTTAAGGCGAGGTCTTCCTCTACTGCGTCCGACGTCTGGCTGGGAATCGAAGACTCTGCGAGCCGCAGTACTGGTGTCCATTCGTTATACATGTCCTAGCCATCATAAACGTCCAATGCGGAGTTTTTTGACCAGGGGATGTCGCTGTACAGCTCGTATAGTTCGTGGTTGAATCTTCGTATCCATAGCCAAGCAAACGGGACCGAAGATTTTTCGAAGAATTTTTCTCTCGAATCGAAAAAGGATTTATTCATTCGCTTTTGATACGGTCCATGATTCAGCGCCGTAAAGCAGGACTGGTATCAGGGTCTTATATAGGATCTCCTTAGTAGTTCGAGTGAGGGCTTTCCTACTAAATTGCCTTCTTAGCCCGAAGAAACAGCGACTGGCAAGAGTAATTCTTCGTTTGATTTCTGACGAGATGTTGTTGACAGAGTTAGTAATAATACTATTTTGATATCAGATGTGTCGGTGAGGTCGTTTCCGACCCTAATGGAGAATCGAGAATTCTCCATCGTCATACTACACAAACGGACTAGTTTGGGCGGTATACCAAAACTAGACATGGCTCTGTATAGTTAGTCTCTATAAATGCTATCGTATGCGGTTTTAATATCGATAAATAGGTGCAGGGTATCGATTATGAAAATTTGATCGGTTGTGGACTCTCCTGGCCTAAAACCACACTGATAAGGGCCGATCAGGTTGTTGGTGAACGGTTTCAAGCGTTCACATATTACGTGATTTAGGATCTTGTAGGCGATGTTGAGGAGACTTATGGCATACTTTCATCCGACCGTATTTGGCTTATGAGTCAGCCGAGAGCTCCGTCATTTCCGGCGGCCTTATTAAGCTTTGCGTTTATTGCTATCCTCACTTCACTTAGGTCGGGTGGTTGGCAGTTTTCGCTGCCGTTGCCAATATAAAATGGTTCGTTCTGCCTGACAGCGGAATGTTGTTCGTCATCACCGTTTAACAGTCTGCAAAAGTGGTTCTTCCATATCTCAACATCGACTGTTACTCAACTACGATATTTCCTTGTTCATCTCGACAGTATTCTGTTCGAGCCTTGTATTCCTTGGCTTTGACGTTTAGCACTTTGGTAAAATTTGCGTACATCGGTCTTGGCGGTCTCTGGCGATTGCAGTTTTTCGACATTCCATTTTTTCACGTATTTCTGGTTTGTTGTGGCGTGGTGGATATCAGCATCCTAACCTTGGTTGCAACATGGTAGTGATCCGAGTCGATGTTAGCCCCTCGGAATGTTCGGACATCCAAAATACTGGATGCGTGCCTCTTGTCTATCGCAATGTGAACAATTTTTTTGACTGTTCGTTGATCTGGAGACCGCCATTTCCCCTCATGGATATACCGATAACCGTGTGCTGGCTCTAGTGGCATTTCGTTCCGTAGCGAAGTCAATTAGCCTAAGTCCGTTACCAGACGTGTTGTCCTGTAGGCTATATTTTCCGACAATACTGCTAAAGATGTCTTCCAACCTTTGCGTTAAAATTTCCCAGCACGATTTTAACATCGTACTTTGGTAGTCGCTTATACTTTTTATCAAGGAGGTTTTACGATAGTTACATCATCTTTTTCCTCCGTCGGAGCATGAGCACATATATAGCTTATGTTGGCGAATTTGGCTTTGATGCGGATTGTTACAATGCGTTCGCTAATGTCTTGGAAACATAAAACTTATTGCCTAAGTCTGGCACTTAGAATAAATCCGCATCCGAATAGCCGCTGTTTCAGCTCATCCCATCGTATTTCCTGGATGGCAGTAATGTCTGCTTTGTAGCAGTTTAGGGCTTCTGCTAGTTGTTTGCCTACACCTCTCCTGTTTAATGTTCTCACATTTCAGGTGCAGATACGAACGTCGTTGTCATTTTTTCATATAGCATGGTCGTCAACAGTAATATCAGTCCTTTCCGAGGCTATTGGTTCATTCGTAACAATAATTTTTTCCATGGGTGGGTAGTTAACCCAAAGCACAACCGGGTCATCCGGCACCATCTCTGTTCAAGGGCCTGACTTACCCTTTAAATTCCTAGTCTGTCTGAATATGTCGAAGTCGAAGCAGCTTATCTAGGTTCGCCTGCGACGGCAGACCGGGTATTAATTTCGCGCCATTCTGACCTGGGTGATTATAGTGTTGCTGTTTTACGTCTTGTTATCAACACTCGCACTTATCGTTTAGCAAGTCAAATCCGATTGGATGAGACCAGTACCCGATGGTTACCACTTTTAGGTAAAAAATAAGCACATTTGATGTGAAGTCAGAGTTCCGAGCACTGGGCATTGCCCAGATAAAGCCAATCATAGTCTACCCTCGTACTACAACACCCAACCATCTAACTGGAAATCTGGAAGTGTAATTTTATAAAAGTTTCGACGCTTAAATTGTTATGGGGAAATTTAGATATTTTATTTCAACTAATATATAATAATGGCCACCATCGATAATTTTAATGAAGTATATATATTTTTTCATTCTCACTACCATCACTATGAAATTTAATAAAATGCGTTTGAGGCCTTTTCGAAAAAAAGTTCGATAAAAAACATTCGTTTTGTTAGTGTACATTTTTTATATAAACTGTAAACGTACGTAATCCTAATTGATAAAATCAGCTAGATCTCTTCTTGAGATATGCTGCAAATTCATAGTTTTCTTCGAAGAGAAGTTTCAACTAAATCGACTCATTACTCTTCGAGAATAAGGAATTTTTTAAGTCCCGTTATTCGACCCTCTAACAAAAATATTTCTCTCTGATTTTTTTCAAATTTCCTTTGAAAAGTCGCGGATGTGATTATGGTCCTAAAACCAGGAAAATCACCGAATGAAATAAAATTTTACAGGCCTATTTCACTTCTTCCAATCATTTCAAAAGTTTTTGAACGGATATTACTCGGTCGCTTATACCCCTTAATTGACCAGAAACGTCTTTTACCTGACCATCAATTTGGGTTTAGAAGTAAACATTCAACGGTGGACCAAGTACATGGAATTACAGATGTAATTGAGATAGCTTTCGAAGAAAAGAAAATTTGTTCAGCCGTATTTCTTGAAGTGTCGCAAGCTTTTGACAAGGTGTGCCACAAAGGCCTTAAGTATAAACTAAGTCAAGTTCTGCCGGAACAATTAAATAAAATCCTCGTGTCGTATCTTGAGCATAGTCCGTGTGAAACTTGTAAGCGAATATTCCGAGTTCAAAGAAATAATGGCAGGTGTACCGAAAGGAAGCGTCCTTGGACCAATCCTGTACCTCCTATTCACTCGTGATATCCCACAAACAAACGATACAATAGTTCCAACGCTGACGATACTGCTATACTAGCAGTTGGCACAACAATAGAGGAAACAAATATCAAATTACAAAACGAATGGATCCTGGCGGATTGCACTTAATGAGAGCATACGATTTTTCGTATAAACGGACAAACAATTTGCCTGTATTTCTAAATACGGTTCGAGTCCCGTTTGCAAATGAAGCGAAATATCTCGGTATGACACTCGATGCAAAATTAAAATGGAAGTCGCATGTAAGAAATGCGAAGAACTTAAGAATAAATACAGATAACTGTACTGGTTGCTCGGAAATATTCGAAGCTTAACCTTGATAACAAGCTGCTATTATACAAGCAAGTGCTAAAACCGGTTTGGACATTTGGTATACAACTATGGGGTTGTACCAGTGAAACGAATCTAAACATTTTACAAACTTTTGAAAACAAAATGTTAAGATCATTAGTCAATGCGCCGTGGTACGTAAGGAATGAAGATCTTCGCAGAGATCTGGGTATTCCCGCGGTTAAAGATGAAACAAAACATTTTGCAGGAAATCATAAAAAAACATTTTACAAACTTTTGAAAACAAAATGTTAAGATCATTCGTCAATGCGCCGTGGTACGTAAGGAATGAAGATCTATGCAGAGATCTGGGTATTCCCGCGGTTAAATATGAAACAAAAAAATTTGCACGAAAACATAAAAAAACGTTTATTAGGACACGTTAACAAAACAGTCCTCCAAATTCTTGACGAAACAAATATATTGCGGCGTCTTCAAAGAACTAAACTCTTAGATTTGGACCGATAATAACAAACCGCGCTATAAATTGCGGAAAAAGCAGGAACTCTCAAAGAAAGTTACCTGCCAAACATATTATATACTCTACTCGTGATAACAAATTGCTAGATAAGTCGAATACTTAGTTGCAATAGAAATACAAAATGGGTGGTGGTTTTCTCACACTACTTTGGGCACGTGCTCATCGTGTCTATGAAGATTTCCACCAGCCCAAAAAAATTTCCTTTAATTTTTACCGACAACAATTTTTTTTTACAGAAAAAGCTCTGAAAAAGTGGGCGTGGCAAAAAACTTTATATGGACAAAATCGGGTATAAAAACCGTTATATGGGAGGTACCGTTAATTTTTGAGCTAGAACCCCAATACCAAAAACCCTTCTGTAGGAATACCAACAACACCCATGGCCCAATTTCAGTCAAAATCTGTATATCTGTATTTGGAAAAAAAATTGACGGTAGACATTCATTTTTTTAAATACAACGTCAAAATGTTTGCTCCCTATACTACATATACTGGGGACGTAAAAACGAGTGGTGGCTGCGCGACTGGGCCGTGCGTAACTTTCTCTTTCACTACGAAGTAGCGTAAGATCAAATGCATGCGGGGATTTGACGATTTTTATAGTTTGGCCAATTAATAGAAAGCCCTTACATTAATTTTGTTTAACACCAAAAGATTAACATAATAAGGAACTATTGAAGGAATTTGGTGTAAATATGAATTGTAATCATTTTCCGTTATTGGACAAAACTGAAAGTCCGTTAAGGAATAGTTGGGCCAAAACTAATTTCATTCATTTCATAGTTTGGGAGAAATTTACAATTTTCCTTATATTGCCTAAATTTAAAAATGCGTTCTATGAATTTTCTCGAAAAAAAAACTGGATTGGAACAACTGTATGTTTAATCTAAATCGGTAGGGCCATTTTCAAGCAATACCGTTCAAAAAACTCTGTATACGAAGTTAAAATTTTATTGTATTTATTTATGAAATAAAATGGGTTGTATTTTATGGAATGTTACAACCTCAAATAAACTTGATATCTGAGATGGTGTTTTAAAACGAATTACCTACCCCGTCCTTGTATACAATTTAATTTATAACGGGATTTTATGATTCCCAGTAAAATTGGTGTACGACTTTAATTCCTTTAATTCCATCTAGCATGGAACATAATTATAGATTAATATAATTCTATAAAAACGGAAATGCATGAATGATTCAATCTATAATGTACCGGTGATATAGTTATATTGTAAAAAGTATTCTTATGTGTGCAATATCTTCGGAAATATATAAGAAGGTATACCCTTTACTTAAAGATTTAAAGTCAAATAATTCGACTGCAGGGAGAATAAAGGAAACATGATTACCCAAGTCATAAATGTTTTACAGCTTAAAAAGGAAGAAACGTCATAAGTGAGTAATGTGAAGCTGCAAAGAAAATTCAAAAATCGATCATAAATTTTTGATGAGATTCTTCTTTTTAGTATATTTTCACACCCTTTTTTGCATTATTCTCCTTAGTGCCATTCAACTGCTTACGTGTAACCAAATGCTCTCCATTTCTGATAGAGGGGATTGGTTATCAGTTAATGACGTCACTGAGTTGAAGTTTTTTTTACGATTATATTCAAATAAACCAGATTTGAAATGAATGCATTATAATTGTTCCCGATTTTATGTTTCATATTTAATAACACTATCTATACTATGCTGTTAATGGTAAAGTTCACATACATATAATTCAGAAGTGCTCTATATATAGGTAGTTGCTGTCTACCATCACTGGAATACATTTGATTAGAAAGTAAAAATGAAATATATTGCATTAAAATCCCATACAGAGCCACAAACCTAGCTTCTCCCTTCATGAGTGTGTGCGACGCTACATTTTTAATTTTGCCACAAAGAAATTTGTCACTTTCGTTATTGGCCAGGCTTTAGAAGATCTAAAATCTCGGGGTTAAAAAAAGATACAGAAACATTTTTGTTGGACAGCTCAAAATTATATTTGCGTTATGAGGTCCTTTTTATACCCTATCCCATTACCCCTATTAGAGAAATAATTTAGATTGAGATAACTCAAAGTATATGGATCGACTCAGAATCGCTTGCTGAGTAGATTTAGCCATGTCTGTCTGTCCGTCCGGTTTTAAGGCCTTACATTTTAAGCTAAGATAATGAAATTTGGTATATTTGATATATGTGCTGTTCAAACAAGTGTAAGATTTTTCAAAATCCACCCACTGCTACCCCCACTTTTTAGAAAAACGTTATTTTTACTCAAACAGTTTAGATCTTTGAAAAAAGGTCGGACCGAGATATTTATAGAATATTAATATCTATATGTCGTCCATATAAAGTTTTATGCCACGCACAATTTTTTCGGGGCGTTTTTAGTAAAAAAAATCTTTTTCGGTCAAATTTTCAAATATTCGAAAAAACGTTTAATGCAAAAACTTTAATAAAATTAATTTGAACATTTCGTCCTTAGACCATTTCAACCCACATTAATAATGAACCTGAAGTATAATAAAAGTGGCTTCGAAAGAAACTTTTTTGGCAGATGCAAATGCAATACCTTTAAGAAAATTGATGGTAAAAAAAGGAACTTCACAAATTACTTTTTGTTAAATTAAATAAATAAATAAATACAATAATAAAAAAGATCCACACATAATATATACAAAAAAAAGTTAAAAATAGGAAATATTAATGATAAGTAGGAATTTAAAAACAGCAAAAGTTTGAAAAAATTGTGAAAAGTTTTGCTAAACTGATTTTTTTATTTGTACTCTAAGTCTATTCTCCGATCTTTTTTAACATATTCTGCAAGAACTTTTTCATAAAAGTTAGGTCTACAGGAGTCGCTCTTCTATTGATAAAAGTGCTAAATCAGAGATCCTGTTTTCTCCTTGAGAATTTCTTAAATATGTATGAATTCTTTTCAGAGTGGAAAAAGATCTCTCCACGTTAAAAATAGGAAATATTAATGATAAGTAGGAATTTAAAAACAGCAAAAGTTTGAAAAAATTGTGAAAAGTTTTGCTAAACTGATTTTTTTATTTGTACTCTAAGTCTATTCTCCGATCTTTTTTAACATATTCTGCAAGAACTTTTTCATAAAAGTTAGGTCTACTTTTCATTTTTAAAAGGATTCGCTTTTCTATTGATAAAAGTGCTAAATCAGAGATCCTGTTTTCTCCTTGAGAATTTTTTAGATATGTATGAATTCTTTTCAGAGTGGAAAAAGATCTCTCCACGGAGGCAACAGTAAGCGGAAGTGTTAAAAATAGTGCAGTTAATTTTAAAATTTGGGAAAATGTTTCACGCAATATTTCGCTTCTCAAATGGTTATAAAGTGCTAGAACGTCAAGTTGTTGAAGTGAAGATGTAGTATAGAGAACTTTTAGTTCATTTTTCAAAGCTGTGAAATCGAAAATTCCAGGAAAAAAATTAATCAGAGAAGATATTTTATCATCTGGGCTTGATAGTGCAAAATTACTGTATTTTGATTTATTAAGTAGATCCAAAAAAAATTAAATTCGTGAAAGATTTATATCTTGTCTGAAGTTGGGATATAATATTGTCCTTTATTTCTACAAGAAGGCGCTTATAGTGAGTTTTTAAATCAATATCGAGTAATCTGCGTTTTCGTGGAGGTTCAGCACAATCGTTTATGCTTTCAAAAATGGAATCAAATTTGTTTAGAAAGTCAGTACAAAGCCAAGACTCAAAACACTCGATTTCTCGCTTAGCAACTTCAACATCCGTTTGTTTATTTTGTATTAAATTAAACAATACATCGGTTTTAGCAAAAATCTCGGAAAGCGTGTTCAATATAAAACAAAACTCTTTCCCTTCTAATTTAAGCAATAAACTTTCGGCCATTGAAAGTGCGTCATTATCCCATTCTTTTGGATTGCCTAATATTTGGTTAAAAGTTTCAATTATATCTAATCTACAGTTACAAATAACGTTAATTATTAGTGAATGGTAATGCCAGCGAGTTTCTGATACTCCCGGCATGCGTCGGTTTGCTTTTTGTTTCAAAAGATTTGAACGTTTAGTTGATTTATTGAAAAAGCGCACTACAGTATTTATATTGCCAAAAAAAACTTTTAACTCAGGTATATTTTCAAGTGATCGGGATAACACCAAATTTAAAACATGTGCGTAGCAAGGAATAAAATTAGCCATTGGACATGCATCGAGGACCTTTTTTTTTAACTCCACCTACTTCCCCGGACATAACCGCGGCACCATCGTAAGATTGCCCTATTAACTTTTCCTTGCAACCGTATACATCAAGTATATTAAAAATGTGTTTTGAGAGCTCTTCTGCATTTCGACTCTCACTCACGTCAAAAAAACCAAGAAACCTTTCCTCTATTCCTTCCTCCGATAAGTATCGCAATACGGCACTTAGTTGTTCCCTATGGCTCACGTCTGGTGTTTCATCGATCATAATGGACACAAATCGCGTTTCACTTATTTCAACTTTAATTTCATCTTTAATCACTGCAGCGATACTATGTATCAAATCGTTTTGTATGTCATTTGAAAGACCCGAAAAAACTCGATGTGCACTTGAACACTGTTCTAAATGGGAGTCTATTAATGTGTCATACTTAGATAAGTATAAAATTGTTTCAACATAATTACCACGATTAATAGAATCTTGCTTTTCGTTGTGACCCCGAAATGCTTGTTCCTGTTTGCCTAAAAGAACTACTGTATCTATAAAACGTTCCATTAACTTACGGTTTCTATCAACTTTTTTGTTGTGAGCTTCAAAGGAATTACCTAAGGAGGTTTCAATGCGATTAGTGCCGAATTCGTGCAAAGATAAACAGCTTCGAATATGTTTTTCCGTTTTGACATGTTTATTTGCGGAATTAACTAAATTGTTTATGTCAGCGTAGCCAGTACGGCTCCAAACACTAGGGGAATTTGAAAAAAGATGACAAGGAAAGCAAAACATTTTGTTAAGCTTACAACTGCCAGTCAACCAAGTATATTTTTGGTACATGGATACATTAAAATGCGAAACAAAACCATCCTTGCGCTTATAATCTATTTTCATAGAAGGAGTAGAGCGCCCTATCTCTATAACTTTTTTTTTTAAGAAAATTCAACTTACAAAAAGCATTTTCTTCTACCAAACAACAATTTACAGTTAATAATGCCATTATCTCTTAATAATTAGCTATTTGAAATTATCTGAATTCAACTGAAAATACCACAATTTAAACTTTTCACACGTTTCACTGTTTTAAATTTCTTTTTTATTGCACATCAATAATTACACTCAAAATTTTCTTTAAGTTACGCATCGCAATCTGCTTCATAACTAATTTTTTCCAACAGAAATAATCTAAAAGAAAAGACAAAATTCACCAATAAGTCGTTGAACATCGGGTTATTTTTTTGCATAAGAAAGCGTGTGTTAAACAGAGAGGAGTCAAACACGGTGAACGATAAAGGGAAAACAAGGAAAGAAAACCAATTTGTTCTAGCCAGCCAGATATTTTATAACACGGCGTTTGTCGGGTTACACTTTGCTTTGTTTTGCTAGCGCTTTGCAGTTGTCTTTCTTATGGGCTATGAAATATGTGGAGTATGGGATAGAGAATAACCATGCAATGATGTGTGTATGTGTGTGCGTAAAGCAGTAGAACGATATGAAAGCGGATGACTTGCAGCAGGTTGAGGGGTTGTTGATAGAATTTGTGGCTTGCGTGTGCTGTGCAGGTGTGGGAAACACAAATATTGTGTTTATATGGGGATATTAAGATTCATGTTGCTTGTTTTATTGGTACATTGTTGAAATTTCAAATGAATTTCAAAAGGTAACTCGGTAGGAATCGAGTTATATGGACGCCTCGCCACTGCACATTATACCCCAAGGCATACTTCCGGTTTTAGTAAAAAAAAACCTTTTTCGGTAAAATTTTCAAATATTCGAAAAAACGTTTGATGCAAAAACTTCAATAAAATTAATTTGAACATTTCGTCCTTAAACCATTTTAACCCACATTATACCCCAAGGCATATGCAATAGAAAAACGTTGTTTTTTGTCGAACCATAAAATACTTTGATAAACTGTCTGTCTGTATTAAACGATCCGGACAGCAGATTGTAGCCCTCTCAAATATTTCTTTAATATTTATAACCAATATTATGGACAAATCAATTAAATAATGTTAAATGCAAATTTTAGGTAACAGGATTTGACAACTTAATTCCTTGAACGTACAATCTACGTATATATATTACATAGCTAGCTAATCTGTGTGCGATTTACACAAATTGCCGAACAAACTTTCTGTAACAATAACAAAAGACAGATAATTGAAGAAAAGAACTAAACAATTATTACTTCATATAGTAAGGATATTTGTACGTATTTTGTTGATCCTATTCGCAAAAAAAAAAAATACGGATGAGCGAATTGAGAAATAGAAATTTATTTTAAGTGGGTTGTTTATTGAGGGTTTCTTTTTCATCATATCTTATTATAGTACTTCAACTGAGACCGATAATTTTCCCTAGAGATTTAAGAGAGTTGTTGCATATTCAAAGCATAACAAAGTTAAGTAAAATTTTATTAACTTCAATTAATTGCTAGATGGAAGGAACTTGTCGCAGCGGTTGTTCGCTGCTTCCTACTGCGCGATATTCCTTTTCCCGAGGAACCATTTTCAATTAGTCAATCAGGATTGTTTGATATTCAGTTTAAAGATTTTTTTTCGCTTCTCAAATTAGGACTTTTTTGTCAAGCAATGGAAGCAAGGAAGTAGTAATTATGTTTGCGAATTAAAATTTAAACTTACACATTTTTGGGACATAGCAGAAGTAGGCTTGGCTCTTCTGTTTGGTCAGCGGCGGATGAATTGTGTTGGATATTCATGCAGTACTAACAATTTAGAGAACAAAAGTATGCACATTCAAAAATAATCTTTAATTAATTTGTTTAATATCATGCAATCTCCATTTTCCCCAAATATATCTAACAATCGAGGATTAACCAAAATAAACAAATACATAAAAACAAGTATATATTTTATAGACGCTCAGTTTTATTCTTATCTGGTGGATATTAAGCGAATAGCTTTGCAAAGTGAGTATAAATTGAAAGTCTTCAAACCGTTGGCAAAATTGTTTATTTTAAATGCGCATTACTGAAGACAAGTATATAAGGGGAAATTCAAGAAAAAAATCAGAAGTTTCAGAGAAATATTCACATCATCAGATTGCGGGTAGCAATGAATAAAGCGTACTTGACGTCAAATAAATTTCTACATGGGTAAACAGGACGTGATTGGAAAAGAAATATAAAAAGGAAACATCATTTCATATGCAAGAGTAAATTTTTCTATTCTTTGCACTTTTTTATATTGTTCGTTCTTTTAACGTTTTGATTCTTCATATATAGTTGAAATGGGAAATTCGACTTTGATTTTTTTTATTATTTGAGCTCGCCAGCAATGTATTTGTATCTGAAATGTATTTATGCTTTGTAAACAATTTTTCGTTTCCGAACCCTCCCTGTGTGACATATATTTTGTTTGTCTATAATATTGAAACATAAATAACCGTATGTTCATTAGGCGTTCACTTTTCACATTATTTAGGTACCAAAATTCGAGGTGCTGCCTTTCGGTATCGAATTCATCGCGATCCGATATTGCCGGACTAAAGCAGATAAGGTCCTGAACATTGTCGACGTACCTGTCGTGGACAATTCACTTGTCTCGAGCAACACGGTAGTATGTTACAATACCGGGGCACCATCCATTTCGAGCACTAACTCTACGGAGTTAATGTAAACGAAAACTTCTGAAGGGATAAAGAACCACAAAAGCGTAATCTCGATGTGTCATTAGGGTGTACGATGGCGTTATATTGAACAACATTGTTTTTTTCCGTGGGCTGGTGTAAATCTTCATAGACACGATGAGCACGTGCCCAAAGTAGTGTGAGATTTTTACTCACTAAAACCACCACCCATTTTGTATTTCTATTGCAACTAAGTATTCGACTTATCTAGCAATTTGTTATCACGAGTAGAGTATAGTAGAGACCTTCGCACAACGCGTATCCCTTAACCTCTCGATTAACACCATACCACCAGCATCGAATGTCGAAGAGCAATGGCAACGATGCCAACAGGCCATTAGATCAGCCGCAACTGATGTGCTAGGTTTCTCGCGCCCACCAGCGAGAAACCCCTGGTTTGATGAGGAATGCCGACAGATGCTCGCAGCCAAGAACGAGGCCTACAAGGCTAAGCTGCAGGTGAAGACGAGAGCTGCCATTGAGCTCTATAGGCAAAGAAGAAGGGAAGAGCATCGGCTTTTCAGCAAGAAGAAAAAAGAGCAAGAAAAGCGCGCGATCGAGGATATAGAGAGGTGCCACTCCAGGAACGATGTTCGCAAGTTTTACCAAAGTGTAAAACGTCAAAGCCAAGGATACAAGGCTCGAACAGAATCCTGTCGAGATGAACAAGGAAATATTGTAGTTGAGACACAGTCGATGCTGAGGATATGGAAGAACCACTTCTGCAGACTGTTAAACGGCGATGACGAACAACATTCCGCTGTCAGGCAGAACGAACCATTCAATATTGGCAACGACAGCGAAGACTGCCAACCACCCGACCTGAGTGAAGTGAGGATAGCAATATCTAAACTCAAGCTTAATAAGGCTGCCGGAAATGACGGCCTTCCCGCTGAGCTCTATAAGGCCGGCGGAGATGACTTGGCAAGTAACATCCACCAACTCATAAGCCAAATCTGGTCGGATGAAAATATGCCTGAAGAATGGAACCTCAGCATCGTTTGCCCGATCCACAAAAAAGGAGACCCTCTGAACTGCGCCAACTACAGAGGCATAAGTCTCCTCAACATCGCCTACAAGATCCTATCTGCCGTAATATGTGAACGCCTGAAACCGTTTACCAACAACCTGATTGGCCCTTATCAGTGTGGTTTTAGGCCAGGAAAGTCCACAACCGATCAAATTTTCACACTTCGGCAGATCCTGGAAAAAACTCAAGAAGTCCAAATCGATACCCACCACCTATTCATCGATTTCAAAGCCGCATATGACAGCATTTATAGAGACGAACTGTACAGAGCCATGTCTAGTTTTGGTATACCGCCCAAACTCGTCCGTTTGTGTAGGATGACGATAGAGAATTCTCGCTGCTCCATCAGGGTCGGAAACGACCTCACCGACACATTCGATACCAAAAAAGGATTTAGGCAAGGCGATGCGCTGTCATGTGACTTCTTTAATCTGATTCTTGAGAGAATTGTGCAAAACTCCAAAGCCAACACCAGAGGCACAATTTTCCAAAAGTCGGTGCAACTACTAGCATACGCTGACGATATTGACATCATTGGTAGGACTCAACGTGATGTCATAGCCACGTTTGCTAGTATAGAGAAGGAAGCGGCGAAAATGGGTTTAGCAGTAAATGAGGGTAAGACTAAGTATATGCTGTCAACACGAAAGGACACACAACATCGACGAATTGGACAGAACGTCACCATTGACAGATACAACTTTGAGGTAGTACGGGACTTTGTCTACCTCGGCTCCGCTATTAACTCTGACAACAACATCTCGTCAGAAATTAAACGAAGAATTACTCTTGCCAACCGCTGTTTCTTCGGGCTAAGAAGGCAATTTAGTAGTAAAGCCCTCACTCGAACTACTAAGGAAACCCTATTTAAGACCCTGATCATCCCAGTCCTGCTCTACGGCGCTGAAGCATGGACTGTATCAAAAGCGGATGAAGAAATCCTTGGTAGATTCGAGAGGAAAATTCTTCGAAAAATCTTCGGTCCCGTTTGCGTTGACGGGCTATGGAGACGAAGATTCAACCAAGAACTATACGAGCTGTACAGCGACATGCCCCTGGTCAAAAAACTCCGCATTGGACGTTTAAGATGGCTAGGACATGTAGAACGAATGGACACCAATACTCCGGCTCGCAGAGTCTTCGATTCCCAGCCAGACGTCGGACGCAGTAGAGGAAGACCTCGCCTTAAGTGGCGCGCACAAGTGGAAACCGACCTCAACCAACTTGGAGTGCGCAACTGGAGGCAGTTAGCTAAGGACCGGGCTAATTGGAGAGGCATGTTGGTTGAGGCCCAGGTTCATTCCGGACTGTAGCGCCACTTAAGTAAGTAAGTAAGTAAGTAAGTAGAGTAGAGTATATAATATGTTTGGCAGGTAACTTTCTTTGAGAGTTCCTGCTTTTTCCGCAATTTATAGCGCGGTTTGTTATTATCGGTCCAAATCTAAGAGTTTAGTTCTTTGAAGACGCCGCAATATATTTGTTTCGTCAAGAATTTGGAGGACTGTTGTTAACGTGTCCTAATAAACGTTTTTAATGTTTTCGAGCAAAATTGTTTGTTTCATCTTTAACCGCGGGAATACCCAGATCTCTGCGTAGATCTTCGTACCACGGCGCATTGAAAACAAAATGTAAAATGTTTAGATTCGTTTCACTGGTACAACCCCATAGTTGTATACCATATGTCCAAACCGGTTTTAGCACTTGCTTGTATAATAGCAGCTTGTTATCAAGGTTAAGCTTCGAATATTCTCCGAGCAACCAGTACAGTTCTCTGTATTTATTCTTAAGTTCTTCGCATTTCTTTTTTACATGCGACTTCCATTTTAAATTTGCATCGAGTGTCATACCGAGATATTTCGCTTCATTTGCAAACGGGACTCGAACCGTATTTAGAAATACAGGCAAATTGTTTGTCCCTTTATACGAAAAATCGTATGCTCTCATTAAGTGCAATCCGCCAGGATTTAGTCCATGCGTTTTGTAATTTGATATTTGTTTCCTCTATTGTTGTGCCAACTGCTAGTATAGCAGTATAGAGTGAATAGGAGGTACAGGATAAATTAAACAAGGTACAACGGCTTGCCTGTCTGGGCATTACCGGAGCTATGCGTACCTGTCCCACGGCGGCTATGGAAGCCATAATAGGACTAACACCTCTCCACATTTACATAAAAAAAGGGGCAATTCGCAGCTCAGCAAGTTTGACACAAGCGGAAGAATTAAACATTAGTGAACATCTAAAACTAATTGAACTTCTATCCGAACTTCCAGAACTTGACATGATCTGTGCGGTTACAGACCGCTTACCAAAGACACTATGCTTCGACAAAAGATTCTCAACGGAGATCACAACCAGAGAAGCATGGTGTAGCAACAACCCTCCAAACTGCCTAAACGGCCTAAAGTGGTATACGGATGGTTCTAAAATGGACTCAGGGGTAGGAGCTGGCATACATGGACCAAATAAAAACATCTCAATACCTATGGGAAAAAACCCTAGTGTATTCCAAGCTGAGCTCCATGCCATAAAAGAATGCGCAAACCTAATACACAACTCAGGTATTAAAGGCGCAAACATCCATATATTCACGGACAGTCAAGCAGCTATAAAAGCCCTTAGCTCACACATCATTGACTCCAAATCAGTACTACACTGCTTCAACTCCCTCCAAACACTCAGTTCCAGGAACAAGACCAAACTATGGTGGGTCCCCGGACATAAGGGAGTTGAAGGTAACGAAAAAGCTGATGAACTAGCCAGAAAAGGTTCCGAAACCCCCTTCATTGGACCTGAACCCTTCTGTGCAATCCCCAAATCAGCCATAAATCTAGTCATAAAAAACTGGGAACAACACAGATGTGTTTCATACTGGGGAAACATCCCAGGCCTAAGACAGGCCAAAAGAGCTATTCAGCCCTTCAAATCAGATGCCGACAAGATACTAAATCTTCGCAGGCACGATATCAAAAACTTAGTAGGCTACCTAACTGGTCATCACGGTCTGCGATATCACCTAAATAAAATGCGTCTAGTCGACTCACCGGAGTGCAGACTATGTCTAGAAGAAGACGAAACAGCCGAGCATATCATATGTGAATGCCCGGCTCTTTACGGTATGAGAAGAGAAACTTTCTTCAGGGAATTCTTAAGTCCCGAAGAATTGAGGAAATCTTCGGCTGAAAGTATTATCAGCTACATTAGGAAAGTAGAAGCGCTACTAACCTAAAAAGCATCTGACGGCAAGCACAATAGATCTTTTAGGTCGATGTGTATATTACTGCTTAGGCAGGTCAGAATTGGTACAGGATTGGTCCAAGGACGCTTCCTTGCGGTACACCTGCCATTATTTCTTTGAACTCGGAATATTCGCTTCCAAGTTTAACACGGAAGAGTCTATGCTCAAGATACGGCACGAGGATTTTATATAATTGTTCTGGCAGAACTTGACTTGGTACGGACAATGATCCTATATACCAAATTTCATTATCCTAGCTCAAAATTTAAGGCCTAAAAATCGGTGACGTACAGACGGACGGACGGACGGACAGACAGACATGGCTTAATCGACTCAGCTAGCGATTCTAAGTCGATCCATATACTTTGAGGTATATGTAGCAAAATTATTTCTCTATGTAACAATATTGATATTGATGTTAAAAATGATATAAATAAATTTGAAATGTGATTATACGAACGTTTACTCCGAAATTTTTAGGAATCGGTGTCTCTGTGAACAATTATGATTTTCCGTTATTGGCCAAAACTGAAAATTCCGTTAAGTGATAGCTTAATTATGAGGAATTGTTGCAAACTGTAATAGTAGTGTATATAATTAATTTCATTCAATTTGACATAATAGTTTACGAGAAATTAACAATTTTCTCTTTGAATGGCCTAAATGACAAAATCCGTTACATTTAGTTTTTCGAAAAAACATGGTATTCATTTTTTTAAAAATAAATTAAGTGGTTTACAAACATAGGGATGTTTCCTCCCTTAACTGCAAAACGAAACTGACATTTGATAGAAAATATGTACTTTTTTTTTGCGAGTTGGTATACCTACTTAACTCAAAATCGCCAAATTTTGGCTTATGTCTGTTTGCTTCTCAAGCGATGCTATATAAAATGGTCAAGGCAGATGCTGCACTAACTTCACTTCTTACCACTAACGGTTGTCCATTTTTTTTTTATAAAACTTTCTCAAATGAGGCGAAACTAAAACCAGGAGCGAATTGTTGTAGATTGTATATTGGTGAAAACACGTCTTCTGGGAATTCCTGCCATTAGTTGTTTTTTCGTAACAAAAAACACATCTTCCGTTATAACTCAGGGTTCAAATTACTTTTTTTTAAACAATAATTTTTTTGTTTCGGAAATGGAAATTACGCCATAACCGGTCTGGCTATGTGTGAGGTTGCTCCATGTTGCTGGAACCCAATCCTACTGAAAGGAGGAGCTAATCAAAAATAAATGAGGGGGTCTTATATATACGTGAAATCCGTTGTTCGGAGTCTTAGAGAAAAAATGGGTACGCAGTTTAGTTTCAAATATCAACATTAATAATCATTCAAGTTAATTCAAAAACTTTGTAGCTTCACAGACATCAATATTGACCACCGACGATATAGCAGGCGCTATTTTAGTGCTTGCAAGCAATATCAATATAGCAGACTCCTCTATTTCACAGACATCAATTAAGTTCGTTAAAATTTCTTTAAGATATAAAAAAAATACAACATAAATCAAAGCAACTTTTGATAAAATGCTCGCTGTATTTATACCTTTCTTGGCACATTTATATTTATTATTGAGTTTAACCCCAAAAGTATTTAGAATTCGATAACCATTGGTAACAAATTAAAAGCATTAAGTTCATTGAATGCTATATATAAACAGAGATACAAGTCTTTGAAAATATGCCTATTTAACTTTTTGATCATTTAACTTGTCAACACAATTATTGGTCAAAAAAAATTTAAACTTGGTAATACCATCGCATTCTGAATGTTTTATTTGTTATATTATATATTGAAACAAAAATAAACAATAATATTAATATACAAACATTTATAAATGTTAAAAAATATTCAAACAAAAATTAAAAAATATATATACACGATATTGCACTATATCGTGTTACAATCAAATTACGCATAATTGAAATCACATGCTTTCGAAAATGCATACAACTTCACCCGTGAAAACACTTCAAAAATCACTATTGGTAAATTGCCCCCAATAGTATGTAAGATCCTACAATTTATTGAAAGGAAAACCACTTTAAATAAGATTTACTACGTATAGGTGCATCTACCTTCTGCAATTTTTATATTCCACGAAAAGAACTAAGCAACGTCGACATTTCAAATAATATATAGTGAAGGGGTGGAAATTTTATGAATTCATAGCAAGTTTATGGGTGGATTCGGAAAAAAATTTCAAAACTTCACGTTCCATCCACATTATTTGAGAATAAAACGTGTCGAAAGCGTTGAAATAGTGTCTTATTGAGAGAGATTCAATTTGTTTTGGCAAACAATATTTGTTCGAAGATGCTTCAGTGGTTGATGGTGTTCACATGTGTTATATGAGTAGTTTGTGGGAAATCGTATGTTCTCTACCCTCACAAGGAAATTGGTTTTGGACTTTTGTTTTGAATTATTATAAATTCACTTTTTGTGCAAGGTTCATAGTAACACTTCGCTGTTTAGAATGGCGTACATACATGATGATGTACAATAATTAATTAATGTGATGGTGATAATATATACTCTATAGTGAAATAACGCGTTTTATTTTACTAATCTAAAATTATGTCGTAAAGCCTGGTACTCACAGGTTAAACATGCACAATGCATGCGTTGTCTCCCAACCAGCCACAACTGAGTTTAAGTCACTTTCCAAAAAAAAAACTTTATATTAAAAAAAAAACATATGAGAAGGCTACAATCCGCTGTGCGGATCGTTGAATACCCTATCCCATCCCATCTATAAAACTAATGCAACCAAAATGTGGACATGGCTTAAAACACGATGGGGATTAAACATAGAAAATGGCATTGTCACAACAAATTTTACGGTTCTACAAAAGACAAGGTTTTCTCCTGCATATGTTATGGGGTAGTGTATAAAAATGTCTTTTATATAAAAACGCCCCCAAAAA
The DNA here is from genome assembly GCA_932526625.1 of Rhingia campestris. Taxonomy (NCBI): domain Eukaryota; kingdom Metazoa; phylum Arthropoda; class Insecta; order Diptera; family Syrphidae; genus Rhingia; species Rhingia campestris. Next base: position 151,020 of record OW052182.1, read on the forward strand.
GTGGGTGTGGGTTAAAATGGTCTATAGACGAAATGTTCATATTAATATTACTAATGATTCTGCATCAAATTTTTTTTCGAAAATTTAAAAAGTTGAGCGAAAAAGGTTTTTTTATTAAAAGAGGCCCCCAAAAACTGGGAGTGGCAAAAAAACTTTATATGAACTAAATATAGATATTAGGATACTCTTAATACGCTTCTCAGACTTTTTTATAATTCCTTACGGTTTGGCCAAAAACTACGTTTTTTTCTTAAAAGGGCAGTGGGTGGATTTCAAAAATTTTTACATAGCAACAAAGAGCACGTGTACCAAATTTCATCATTCTAGCTCAAAATGTAAGGCTCAAAAACTGGTGACGTACGGACGGACAGACGGACGGACTAACATGGCTAAATCGACTCAGCTCTCTATTCTGAGTCGATCCATATACTTTGAGGTATATGTAGCTAAATTATTTCTCTATGTTACAAACTATGTATCAAAACTAATATACCCCTATGGGATAGGGTATAAAAACATATGAGAAGGCTACAATACGCAGTGCGGATCGTTTAATACCCTATCCCATCCCATCTGTAGAATAAATATCCCTAAAAGGTGGACATGACTTAAAACACGATGGAGATTAAATATAGAAAATTACATTGTCACAACAAATTGTTCAGACAATTTATAAAGTAAATTTATGGTTTTACAAAAGAAAAGGATTTTCTCCTACATATGTTATGGGGTTGTGTATAGAAATTGTTTTTATATAAAAACGCCCCCAAAAAGTGGGCATAGGTTAAAATGGTCTATAGACCAGGATAATATATACCAAATTTCATTATCCCAGCTCAAAATTTAAGGCCTAAAAATCGGTGACGTACAGACGGACGGACGGGCAGACATGGCTTAATCGACTCAGCTAGCGATTCTGAGTCGATCCATATACTTTGAGGTATATCTAGCTAAATTATTTCTCTATGTTACAAACTATGTATCAAAACTAATATACCCCTATGGGACAGGGTATAAATAGCAACAAAAATTGGTCAAACCAACGTTCTCTCAACATTTGGCTCCTTTACTAGAAAGGGCGCCTGATTCGCATTCTCAATTGTGCAAAATTGTACGTTCTTCCGTTGTGCCAAAAATATGACTACGCACACATAATTGAATGATTGTTCTAGGTTTTTGGCCTTGCGTGGACGTAATTTTTGTATCCCATAATATCATAAAATAAATGGACTGGGTCGTAAATTGCGTGCTCATTCAACAACTTCTCGATGTTTTAGATCTGAGGTTGATGTTGATATTAAGAACGCAACTAAACAGATGCAAAATGAATGTAGCTGTGATTATACGAAATTTTAATACAGAGTAATTGAAGAAATTTCCAACACCTTCATAATGGGCACAATGTCGAGGGTGTGTAATACATTGAACCGATTGACTATCTGTAACAAATCTCCCCACCTACTTGGATAGACAGATGATATCGACATCATTGGTCGCTCCCATCGTGCTGTTATATAAGTATTAACAACAATTGATAAACGAGTTAACGAGTAACAAAATATATGCTATCACCAAAGTATTGTCGTCCCACAGTTTTGTACAATATATCACTGTTGACAACAACAACTTTGAGGTAGTTACAGAGTTCATCTAGCTCGGAATCTACAATGCAACAGAGTTTAGAGTCTGTGTACTAGGTAAACAAACAAAAATCATTGAAAATGGAACGGGAAACATTGGAAAATACCATTAGTGTTCATATTGATTTATTTAATAAGATGTGTGTGTACAAAGAATCCAGAAAACTCAATTATATGAACATGAGTATTATTAATATCCTGACTCAATTAGTTCTACTTGTTTTGATCCTTCGTTCCTGTAATACGTCAGGCTATCATTCATTGCATAGGAGTACATACGTATATTTCATTAATATATGTATCTCACCATATGTACCAGTGTCCTATACAAATAAAATACATAAACTCGAACGTTCCCTTGCTTCTTATTTTGTTCGTGACTAGTGTTTTCCTAATATACAATACATATTATATACTTGTATAATGTTGAGTATTAACATCCCGATTTAAATTTATATGCAGGATATTTATCAAAAAAAAAATAAAATTTATCTAAAAATGTAACTTTATTTACTTAGCAACTTATGTTTCGTTGTTTGGGAATCGAAAGCTCTGTGAGCCGGAGCACTGGGTCCCATTAGCTATATTAAACGTCCAATGCAGATTTTTTTGACCAGGTGAATGTCGCTGTACAATTCAGCATCGACTGTGTATCAACTACCATCTTTCATCATCATTTCGAGAGGATTCTGTACGCGCCATGTATCCCTGATGTACACTATGACAAAACTTAAGAAAATATTTCTCTCTATATCTTCGATCGCGCGCTTGTCTTGCTTTTTTTCTTCATTGCTCTTCGACCGTAGATGTTGGTGTTGGTGGTATTGTGTTAATCGATTGGTGGTTATAGGGGAATTAAGTTCTGCACCAAAGTCAATTAACATAAGTCCGTTTCCAGGAGTGGTGCCGTTTAGGCTGTGTTTTTCGACAATACTGCTAAAGATGTCATCTTTTCCTATTTTTGCTACTTCGGTCGGCGCGTAAGCTTATATAAGCTTGGCCTAGATCTGGATTTTATCAATGCGTTATCTAATGTTTTCAGAGACTTCTTGCCTATGTCTGGCACTTAAAGTTACATCGCCTCGGCGTTCGTTGCAAAGTTAACATTCTACAACATTTAATCATCATCTAACCAAATGAAACTTTAATTCAATATTTAAATAAAATCTGTCTTAATTTATAACCGCATGGTGAATGCACGACTGGGTTGTACATAACTCTCTTTCACTGCGAGGTAAGGGTAAGTGCTTGCAAATATTTAACGAACAACAAGAAAAACATATGAGAAGGCTACTATCCGCTTTGCGAATCGTTGAATACCCTATCCCATCCCATCCTTAAAATTAAAATCCCCAACATATTTCTCAGACGGTTTACAAAATCTTTTATGGTTCGACAAAAAACAACGTATTTCTATTTGCTAATGCCTTGGAATGGGGTATACAAACGGTTTTTGCAAGAAAACGCCCCAATGTGTGCATAGTTGAAAATGATCTATGGATAAAATGTTTATATTACCATTACGGAAGTATTTGCATCAAAAGTATTAAAATTTGGACAAAAAGCGTTTTTTTTTTTACTAAAAACGCCCCCAAAAAGTGGGCGTGACAAAAAACTTTTTATGGGCGAAATATAGATATTAAGGTTGTCTAAATATGCTGCTCAAAACTACGTATTTCTAAAAAGTGGGCGTGGCAGTGAGCGGATTTCAAAAATTTGTACACTTGTTCTGCTTCGTCGACTCAGCTAGCGATTCTGAATCGATCCATATACTTTGAGGTATATGTATCGAAATTATTTCTCTATGTTACAAGCTTAATGTCAAAAATAATATACCCCCCTATGGGATAGGGTATAAACATATGAGAAGGCTACAATCCGCTGTGCGGCACGTTGAATACCCTATCCCATCCCATCTTTAAAATAATATCCTCAAAAACGCCCCAATGTGTGCATAGTTGAAAATGATCTATGGATAAAATGTTTATATTACCATTACGGAAGTATTTGCATCAAAAGTATTAAAATTTGGACAAAAAGCGTTTTTTTTTTACTAAAAACGCCCCTAAAAAGTGGGCGTGACAAAAAACTTTTTATGGGCGAAATATAGATATTAAGATTGTCTAAATATGCTGCTCAAACACTTTTTTGAAATTCCTTACGGTTTGGCTTAAAACTACGTATTTCTAAAAAGTGGGCGTGGCAGTGAGCGGATTTCAAAAATTTGTACTGCTTCGTCGACTCAGCTAGCGATTCTGAATCGATCCATATACTTTGAGGTATATGTATCGAAATTATTTCTCTATGTTACAAACTTAATGTCAAAAATAATATACCCCCCTATGGGATAGGGTATAAACATATGAGAAGGCTACAATCCGCTGTGCGGCACGTTGAATACCCTATCCCATCCCATCTTTAAAATAATATCCTCAAAATGTGGGCTTTATGGCGATAAAATACAGAAAATGACATTGTCACAAAATATTGCTCAGACAGTTTATCAAAACGTTTTGTGGTTCGACAAAAAAAACAACGCTTTTGTATTGCATATGCCTTGGGGTAGGGCATACGAATGGTTTTTGTGGGAAAACGCCCCCAAAAAGTGGGCGTGGGTTATAATAGTCTATTGACGAAATGTTCATATTAATACTACCAATGATTGTGCAATGTGCATCAATTTTTTTTTCGAAAATTTTAAAATTTGGCCAAAAAACGTTTTTTTATAAAAAAAAAAACGCCCCCAAAAAGTGGGCGTGGCAAAAAAACTTTATACATATTGACGAAATATAGATATTCCAATTCTCTAAATATGCTGCTCAGGCACTTTTTTTTTAAATTCATTACGGTTTGGACAAAAAAATACGTTTTTCTAAAAAGGGGGCGTGGCAGTGGGTGGATTTCAAAAATGTTTACACTTGTTCTGCTGGAAGCAACAAAGAGCAGGTGCACGTGTACCAAATTTCATCCTTCTAGCTCGAAATTTAAGGCCCAAAAATTGGTGACGTACGGACGGACGGACAGACATGGCTTAATCGACTCAGTTATCGATTCTGAGTCGATCCATATACTTTGAGGTATATGTAGCTAAATTATTTCCCTATGTTACAAACTATGAATCAAAACTAATATACCCCTATGGGATAGGGTATAAAAAACGTTATAAACAAAGATAAATAACAGCTCATTGAGTCTTTATGTGCGTTCTGGGTCATACTTGGTTCTGAATCTACGTTAGACTCTCCTGACTCCTCGGGTTAGACACCCGTTGGTTGGTGTTTTTAAAACCATATTTATTCTTTACAAATAAATAATAGTGGGCAGGTAAGTAAAATATGTAATTTTACTTTAACTAACTTGGATGGTTAATACATGCACTAACATACTGACACTCGATAAAAAAAAAATAGATCGACATCGATGAATATATTCTATACACTACAGAGTTGATATACATATATACAAGGAACATGTTCTTAAGAAGCCACTAAATCGTATCTTATAAGAAAGATGAGCGTTTACGCGTGGGTTTTAAAAATATACCAAAACCCTACAAGTTAAGTAAGTATTGTAAGAATAACTCCGGTATTCGCAGACAAGAACTTGTTAAAGGCTTGTGAGTAGTTTACCACCCAGTGATTTCATTCTAAGTGACTGTAGTAGTGCTGGTTTGACGAAGTAAAATAAAATACTTTTCGCATCGTTGTCATTGGTTTTGCGCGGTGTATTTTGCGTTTTGTAAAATGCATATTTGCATCTTTTGTATGGAGCCAAGAAATCTAGGACACACTGCATGAAGGATTCGTATGTCTTCGCTGCGGCGCGAATTCAAGTACTCGATGACATTATATGGAATGCTCGCGCAGTGGGTGTTTCCGTGGTGTTTTGCCAGCACAATAGTTTCACAGTTGCAGATATTTTTCCAATTCACTTCCACTGGTAGACCCTATATTTCTTTTGCTATTTATATGTTCTTCTTCTTTGCATGTATACTATACATTTTTAAATACATTATATGAAATTCTGCAGGACTTGGCATCGTTAGAAATGCACACCATGGTAGGCGTATGTTTTATTTTGGTTGACTTCTTTAATTTGTCTTTGGTTGTCTTCTGCTTTGTTTATGGGAAATAATCGGCGCCGGTTGTGGACATTGTAACACTCCAATTTTACTTGAGTTGTTGATCCTATTTATAAAAAAAAATCCTTAGCCAAAAGAATTATTTTTGGAGCTATATACATGTATTACAAGTAGTTTTTATGTTTGCCTTTCTTTAAATTATTTGTTTTTATCAAGAGAGAAAAGATAAGATGCAATTTTTATATAACTGCAATTTAAAATTTAAGTATAGTCTTCCGATGGCAGTGGGAACTTTACTCAAATGAAGTTAGATGGACAGATAAGTATTCGACCTGATAATATAATATAACATTTATGCAGGGTGGGCATATCACTACTTCGTCCCTTGACACAAAGCGCATATCAGCAGTGTCGACTATGCTTACAAATTACAACTATAGGAAATTTATCATTTATAGGATGTATAGAGGCACGTTTAACATCTTAAACATGTCGAATAAGGTACATGCAACCCTGTGGGTTCTCACGACTGGAGATTACCAGGTCGTAAGAGCATAGTGTCTGCATTGCCATGTTCTCTGGAGAGTATATATGAACCCCATTACAAAAGTATAACCAACAAGGTTTTCTTATAATTGGTAAAGTAGATCTAGCCATGTCGATTTTTTGGCCTTAAATTTTGAGCTAGAATGATGAAATCTGGTACATAGACTCTCTGTCCGACGAAGCAGAAGAAGTGTAAAAATTTTTAAAATCGATTTAGCCCTGTCTGTCTGCCTGTCCGTCCGTCTGTCCTTTTTAGAAAAACATTGTTTTTAAATGTTCCACCCTCCAATAAAAGGCTCAGGTCTGTTATAAAAATAACTATGAATGAACAACCGAACTTGACCCGGAGTAATTCCTTTGCACTGTATTTATATAAACATATGTTATATATTTGGTTGTGTGATATTGACAAATAAGCCTAAACAACAAAAGATTCGATTGGTATCTTCGAATTTTCAGTAAATAATATAAGGCTTTATAATATGTAGATGAACATAAGTGTTCTACTACATAAGTGTTATGTAGTATATAAATTGTTTTATTTTCAAATTAATACATACATAATAGCACAAATTGCTTGCGTCGATTTTCTTTATTAGATGCGTGAGAAGAAAACAGTTTATTCATTCCTCTGCCAAATGCTTTGCCGATTAGCATGGTCATGTTAAAGTGATTTACGTGATTGACAATGAAATCTTTATGTTGTATAATAATAAAACTCTTCGGACAGAGCACAATTGATATGATTTATGGAGAACGTTCGTGCAAGGATTCCATTTACAGCTCAGCTTCAGCAACAGCTATTATTGTCCAATGTACTAATGTCGATGCTATTTTAATTTTCACTCATAGTATTGAATATATTTTGCCCCGGCAAAGTTGTTTTGCCTTCAAATTTTAAATCGTTTTTTGAATGATCATTAACATTTATATAGGTTTGGGGTATATTTTATTTACATTTGCAACTACAATTAATCTTAAGGTGTTAAATTAACATTCTAATTGATAAATCGATATTCATTTAACCAGTCTATATAAATGAAAATTAAAATATATACATACTTTTTTTTCGATTGCTTTGCTGTGATATAATGTGATATAAGCGTTTAAAATGGAATGGCAAGTCAGTCAGAACCATTGGGATTCCTGGTATCAAAACTTCTTTTCCTTTAAGAATTGTTGCTTCGATAACGTTGTTCATCAGGTTTTTTCACCCCAAGCCGAGTGCTATTACAAAGACGTGGTTGGTTTATATTTCGTAATATTATGTTCACCGATCCATGTAATTCAAGTGAGTTTAAAATTTCGGTTGGATAGTTGACGACATCATCTTGGGAAGTTACTGAATCCACCGATTTGTACTTCACCAATTCGCGAGCAATTTTACTTTCTATTCGTCATCATCAATCTCATCAATTTTTTCGCAGGAAATATAGCACGTTTTCACAAACACCTTTCGGATAAGTTCGGATTTTGATTCGGTAAGCTGACAGAAAGTGACGGGAAATTGAATACAGCCGGCCGAAACGTCAACAGGGATTTTGCCGTTGCTAATACTTCTCCAGATTGGTCGTTCTGCAGATCGACACGCATGTTCGTAGTCAGTTGGAATTTCTTTTAGTGTTTCCACAAAATGGACGAGTTCAAACATGCATGAAGTCCATTGGCTGGCGTTGACCGCGGAATTACTGGCAATGTTAGCCAAAAATCACCTGCCAACAGAATCATCGCACCAATAAACCGTTTATGATAGTTTCGTATATCTTGCATAGTTTTGTCTAATGCCTCCAAAGAGTTTTTATGTAGGTTTGCAATCATCCTAAACGATCAGTTTGCTTTGCTGCAAAACTTTGGCCATCGCACTGTTCTTGGAAATGTTGCACGTTGGATTTTAATTGATTTGCATATTCAATGGCAACTTGAGTGCTGAATGTGCAGTTCGACCGCCTTCCAACAAAGTAAATGCAATTCCTGATGAAGCAAGTGCAAGTCCAATATCATTCTGCGATCGTATCGTTGCCAAAATCAATGCGATCAAAAAAGTTTTTCCAGTTTCAATTCATGAAACGATTGCAATGTACTTAATTAAAAAAATAAAAAATTATCTTAATTAAAAAAAATTTTGCTCATAATATTTTGAACCAGCATTTGAAATCATGTTCGTTTTTAATGACAAAAAAATGACTACAAAAACAATTGTTACACAAATTTGGTGCAAAAACAACTGTCAAAAAAAATTGTCGCAAGGTAACCTAAACATAAACGTCATCTATCATGAATCGCTCCATTAATGGGAAAATTAATTTTCTTCGTAATTTTTTTGGAGGTTTTTCTGGATTTTTTTAAGGTATTCTTCTTGTTTGGCCGGAGACCAGTCCAAATTGGTGCGAATCATCGAAATCGGTCCAGGTGTTCTTGAGTTATAAGCGTAGTAACTTACGTCACTTTCTTTTTATATAGATATTCATATATTCATTATATATTCATATTCATTCATTCGTATACTCATAATTTAAATTACATTAATAATATTTGTTTTTGTATTTGTTTTGTATTCGTTTTTGTATTATAAAATAACTTTTTTTTTTGCAAATGCTATAAAAAAAACTAATGAATATTTTCTCAAATTCCTTTTTAACTTTCTCTTACAAAGAGAAAGATATTGTTTTCGTGAAAATTTTCGACCTCGAGATTTTGATTGATTCTAACATTACGATGATAGCGGAGCCTAAAAAAGTGGTTTTTGGAATTCCGTCCGTCGGTCCGTCGGTCCGTCGGTCCGTCGGTCCGTCGGTCCGTCGGTCCGTCTGTCCGTAATGGTCTCCCCAGCCTAAACGGCTCGACCGATTTTCTTCAAACTTCGTATCCAAGCTTATTTTAGTCATAATTCTAGGCCATTTTTTTTGTTTGCTTTTAGCCATGTTAATAACGGCACCTGCCATATAAAAATTACACATAACATCAATTTTCTCGAAAACGGCTCTAACGATTTTGATTAAACTTTATATATACGATAACCATATTAGCTCCAACAAAACTGCATACCCAGTTTTTTCGAGAAAATCCATATAACGGATTTTGTCATTTAGGCCATATAATGAAAATTGTTAATTTCTCGCAAACTATTATGTCAATTTGAATGAAATTCAATTTATATACTACTATTATAGCTTGAAGCAATTCGACATAATTAGTTTTAGCCCAACTATCACTAACCGAAATTTTCAGTTTTGGCCGATAACGAAAAATCATTATTATTCACATTGACATCGATTCCTTCAAATTTCGGAATAAAAATTCGTATAAATACATTTCGACATTCATTTTAGCATCAATAATCAAAATGCTTATGATTTGATCTAACGCCCAACTTGCTGTGAAAGAGAAAGTTGCGTACGACCCAGTCGTGCACCCACCACTCGTTTTATTTGAAAGTACAATCCTTCCGGTTAATAATGGAAAATAATTTCATTCAAATCGCTGCCTCGGCTGGCCATGCAGTAGCCTACACGATCGGTCCAATTTTTAAGCACAATATCGATTGTGTGCAGCTTTATTTTACCAATGGCTTCACGAATATTGTCCTTTAAAGCGTCAATTGTCTCTGGCTGGTCGGCGTAACACTTATCTTTTACGGCACCCCACAAATAATAGTCCAACGGTGTCAAATCTCAGCTCCGATATGGCCAAACGACATCAGCTCTGCGGCTGATAATGCGATCTTCAAAAACAGGGCGCAAAACATCGAGTCTAGCTTCGGCTGTGTGGCACGTAGCGCCGTCCTGTTGAAACCAAATGTTGCCAATATCCTCCTCTTCAATTTTTGTGAACAAAAATTCGTTCAACATGGCCCGATCACGATCGCCATTAACTGTAACGGCCACTCCTTGCTCTTTTTCTAAGAAAAATGGCCCAATTATGCCTCTGGACCAAAATCCACACCAAACAGTGACTCGTTTTGGGTGTATCGGCTTTTCAATGTATGCGTGCGGGTTTTCTGTGCCCAAATGCGACAATTTTGCTTGTTAACATACCCGCCAAGATCAAAATGAGCTTCATCTGAAAAGATGATTTTTTGGCAAAATCGGCATCTTCTCTAAGTCGATCAGAGGCCCACTTAGCGAAGCGAAAACGCATTGGATGGTCAGTTGGCTTCAACTCCTGAACCAATTGGACTTTGTATGGCGTCATACCAAGGTCTTTATGCAAAATTCGTCTCAATGATGTCTCCGAAATGTTCAATTGTTGAGAACGACGGTGAATTGATGTTGATGCCGCTTCACGCACACTTTCTGCCATAGCAGCAATATTCTCGGGTGTACGCACTGTTTTTGGCTTTTCACGCTTTGGTTTATCGATGAGGATGCCAGTTTTTTTTTTCATTTTTTTCACAAGATAACGAACATACGGAGCTGACGGTGCTTCTCTTCTTCCAAAATCCGTACGCAATTTTCGCACACATTCTGCAACATTACCATGATTTTCAAAGTAATGTCGCAATATTTCCCAGCGTTGTTTAAGCGTAAACACAACCATATTCGTTCAGCGGAAGGATAAAACTAATTATCTGTCAAATCAGCACTAGTTGAAAAAAAAACGTTAGATGGCGGACCCGTTAGTATGAACTTTTAGATACGAAGGGTATCATACCACGACTCATTACTCTAATTTCAACATCTACTTATATATTATAGTAATTTATGGCAAGGAAAACAATATTATTTAGTTATTTGAATAATCTTCTAAGCTTGTAGGTTACTTAAGCTTGTTTTTTTTTTTAATTCGAAGATTTAATATTTTTTAATTAAATTACAACGTGTCAGCGTTGTGCCTACATTGTCATCGGGCAGCATTTCTGATACGAATTCTAATTAAGTTGAAGTACATTTATTTCAATTACTAGAAAACAGTTTGCTTAACCTTTTCAAGTGATTTCACATTCAGAGAAGATCCCATAGTGATATATAAGCAATAAAGCTACAAAGTAAGACGTGTACATTAGGGTGGAACGACAGCATACATTTAGTTTTGATATGAAAAAATCAAAGACATCAAATATCAGCTAAATAAAAATTTATATATTTTTATTATCTTCAAGGCAATCTCGGATGAGTACGAGATTTAATGTGTGTGGACCAATAATGACATAAAGCAGAAGGGTTTGCTATGTATTATATTCTAAAACATAAGATTTTAAACGAAATCATTGATAGCGACAGTATCCTATTGGGGATAATGTTTATTTCGGTTATTGATGTTAAAAATATATAAATAATTATTATAATTAGTCTATAAGTGAATTTGTAACTCTGTTGATGAAAAAAAATGACTGTCAAAAGACCTACCTAAACTACGATAGGACTATAGCAAGCCTAACAAGGCTTGGCTTAACGAGCAAATTACCAAAGTCCGATACATACAACATTTGTGATGAAACAGAAACAACGCTAAATTTGGCTAAAGAAAATGACGATGATCAGCTAGTACTACTTTATACAAACCAGATAAAATAACACATAGCTCAAGCTAAAGCAATGCATGATTTGTATTGAGACGAAGAGCTCCAAAAATAGAGCAACAAATGCGTTATAATATTCGATTACTTATTCTAAAATTTTCAAACATCTTATCCTTTAGGTAAGCTTTATATGGACTGAAATAATCAGGAAGAAGATGCTGCACAGAAATTCAAATCGATAGTCATTGGTATGTTACATTTTTGCCTTGGAATTGAATTTAAACACGATTTATTACAAAATATTGTAACAATGAACCAAACAATATACATGCAAAGTATTGCACAAGTTTATGATATGGAGGTTTCAATGGTTATGAAAAATCAATTCGACGGAAACTTCAAAAGTTTCCATGCATAAAACTGAAATGGCAAATATTTCGTAATATCATTGATTGGATCGCTGATGTGCCACGCTTTTCAGTGTTTTGAGCTAACGCAATGATCTTGGGCAGGAGCATAGGATAGCTCCAAAGGTGTTACTTAAAACATTGGATTGATATTCAAAAAATTGGTATGGCCAGAATTTATTGATATCGTATAGGGGATTCGTTTCAAAACATTCTAATGCTGCATTTTTGGCGAAAAACTGCTTATGCCTTGTTATTATTCTAGATACTTGTACATACATAGATACATTGTAAGAGATAATAATATTTAAAGAAAACCATTAAATTTGGGGTTAATTTTAATGCCAGCAGTCCGATTCCAAAGATCCATCAGTAAGACTCACAATAACGGATAAACACGAATATTTTGTGATAATATCAATAACAGACAGCAGTTCTAAGACAACAGATCGCAGACTCCGGGCGGTAGATATACATTTCTTAAAACCACTTACTTTGAATCGGGGTACCTCAAAACATAAAAAGAACAGTTTTTGTGCCACCCTAATGCACATGGCAAAAATTGAATAAGCTGTATGTAAATAAAAGTAAAATTAGAAACTGAGAAAATAAAATAGATAAGTAAAAAGAAAATACGGATGTGGTCGCACAAAATACGTGCCCAGATGAAGAGAAACTGCTCGATAAAAGGATATATGTCTATCACACCTGCGTCCGTATCCAAGTACGACGCAAGAGCATAGAATACCCTTAAAGGTTTTCTTTGAACATCTTACGCAAATAATGATAAAGATTACTCGATTGAAATTTTATGGTAAGGCAGAGGGTAAGTCATTCAAAGATATCCTCAACAAACCCCGGTGGTGCTTCTCACCTTCATCTGTCTATACAAATGCCCGACACTTGAAATAAGAGTAAGATGGTGCTCAGTGATATCATAGACTATAACCCGTAGACGTTGATTGATACAAATTTTACCCTTGGCATTTTTTTCAGATTTTCTTTGGATTTCGATTTCATGTTTCTTCCCATTAAATTTTTTTTCATATTTATTTCTGAAGAGTCTTAGAAAGTGCTTCCAGCGGTAAGTAGATGTATGTGTTCGTTAGCTGGTTTAATAACTCATCGAAATAGCTAAACTTTGACAGTTATTTAACGTTTAAAAATTCATGGCGATGTACTAATACAAAATGTATCTACTCAAAATGGAAAATACTTATTAGAATCCAGCTTAAATTTTACAAATTCAATATGTCGATATTTTAAGTATACGAAAATATGGGGGTATGAATATTAATATAATAATTTAAAAAAAATATATATGAGAATGATACAACCCGCTCTGCGGATCGTTGAATAACCTATTCCACCCTAAACTTAAAATTAATATCACCAAAAATTGGGCGTGACTAAAAACTGAATGGGAATGAAATAAAAAAAAATACATTGTCAGATAGTATCTGTCTTTCCGTCAAAGACAAACAGTTTTTGTAAGAAACGAGTGGTGGGTGCACGACTGGGTCGTACGAAACTTTCTCTTTCACAGCGAGTTGGGTGTTAGATCAAATAGAATGCATTTTGATTATTAATGCTTAAAATGATGTGAATAATGTCGAAATGTATTTATACGAATGTTTACTCCGAAATTTGAAGGAATCGATGTCATTATGAATAATAATGATTTTCCGTTATTGGCCAAAACTGAAAATTCCGTTTAGTGGTAGCTGGGCTAAAAATAATTATGTGGAATTGTTTCCAGCTGTAATAGTAGTATATATATTAAATTTCATTCAATTTGACGTAATAGTTTGCGAGAAATTAACAATTTTCTTTATATGGCCTAAATGACAAAATCCGTTATATGGATTTTCTCGAAAAAACTGGATATGCAGTTTTGTTGGAACTAATATGGTTATAGTATATATAAAGTTTAATCAAAATCGTTAGAGCCATTTTCGAGAAAATTGAGGTTATGTGTTATTTTTATATGGCAGGTACCGTTATTAACATGGCTAAAAGCAAACAAAAAAATGGCCTAGAATTATGACCAAAACAAGCTTGGATACGAAGTTTGAAGAAAATCGGCCAAGCCGTTTAGGCTGGGGAGACCATTACGGACAGACGGACCGACGGACCGACGGACGGAATTCCAAAAACCACTTTTTTAGGCTCCGCTATCATCGTAATGTTAGAATCAATCAAAATCTCGAGGTCGAAAATTTTCACGAAAACAATATCTTTCTCTTTGTAAGAGAAAGTTAAAAAAGGGGACGTGGTCTAAAATAATCTGTAGATGAAATATTCATGTTAATATTAAAAATTTGATTTAATTTGATTTTGCATCAAAAGTTTTTTCGATTTTTCATACCCATATGGGATAGGGTACAAACATTATCATAACATCTTGTTTATACATTTTATCAATATCTTTTGTGGTTTAACAAAAATCGCCGTTTTGCTATGGCATATGCTAGGTATCAAAATCGTTTGTTTAGGAAAACGCATGCACAAAGTTCGAGTGGGTAAAAATGATATAGGAATAAATTGCATATCATATTAATTTGAATTAAAGCTTTTTTTAATTTGCTTAAATTGACAGAAATCGGTTTTTTTGAATAAAATGCCCCTAAAATTGGGATTATATTCCATGGTTAAAATAAAGATCCCAAAAACTGGGTGTGGTTAGAAAATGTCCTTATTTTTATAAAATACATTTCCTACTATAAATTGGAGCTACCATCGGATAAACATTTATCGAATTCCATCTGTCCCATTCCAAAGTCGAATTTTTATAAAAACTTCTTCTACAAACGGGTATTAAGGGTATGTAATATTGAATTGAATTTTAAGGTCGTTATAATTAGAGATGGAATGGGACAGGGTATTGGCGGTATGGTTTGCTTTTATTTAAAAAAAATTTGGAGTTCCGGAAGATCTTGCTAAGGATATATATATTTAGTAACGTTATTAGCAGTCATCACACTGATTCCATTATTTTTAAAACTCTCATTATTTTTAGGATCCAAAGAAGAATGAACAGGTTCCATCTTTAAGGGATTCCTTATGATTAAATAATCCGACTAATCAACAGCAATTAAATGAAGCTGTCAGATATAGAATAGAACTAAACGTGGTGGAAATATGACTGTGTGTGGCTATTGCGTTCGACAACTTATCGTGGTATCCCTGCTTTATACAAAACATTTGTCTGTATAAAAAAATAGTACATATGTAACCGGCCCTGAGTACTAACGAGCATGTTGCGACAAAAATGTGTATATTTTGTACATATTTGTGTATAATATATTACTTTGGAATCATACGTTTTGAATGGCTGCCTAGATTACCACGTTCTTTTATTTTGCTCAATTTATCTTTTAGTTTATCATACAAATACAATAAAGCATATAGAATTTGTTTGATAGTTTGCGGTTTTGGGTAAATTCTAAGTTAATTTTAAAATGTAAATATGCATTTCGACTTACTAAGTGACAAAAAGGAATGTCACTTAGTTGTAATGGCCACATTATTCAAATGTATACAATAATAGTGAAGATCGAGCCTGAATATTCCAAAAAAAAGTTGTACGTATGAATTATGAAAAAAAGTTTCTGTTAAGTTTAATGAAGTTCTTAGAGTTCTTCTGCATAAAAATTAAAATGTTTAACCCATTTTTTTGACATGTTATAATAGGTTTCAGTATGTACGTATTGCCACGATTATGTATGTATTTTTACCTTCATCATCGTACCCAGTGGAAAAAATTCTTTATACCCTTGGTTCTTTAAGAAAATCCAATTTGCGCGTCATGTCGCAGCTCAGAAATAAAAAGCGTGACGAAATGCGTCTGTGAAATTTATATAAATGGAATCATCTTAATCAAGAAACAATTCTATATAGGCTCGTGAGGAATACAAAATCATCACAAATGATAGCCATATCATTTATTCCCCATCGTATTCGTACTCAGGCTAGTGTACACATAATACACCTCAACGTCTGTATTGTTTTAATACAAAGCAATTGTGAACAAAGCGCCTGCCTTTGAGTAATTTACATGTACTCGTTTTTGTTATCTGCGCTTGGAGTGGCAGCGTATAGCGACCTAATGAACTTGCTGATTTGCATAAAGGCTTAATAAAAGAAAGGTAATTTTTGTACACATATATGCCTTATATTTCTTATCGCTTTTATTGTTTTTATGTTTTCGAGGTCACTCTGTGTCATGGATTAAGGAATATATATTCTGAGCAGACAGGACCCACACTCTACTTAAGGCTGTGATAAGAAAACAAGTGGGGGTGCAGGAATGTGTCGTAGGTAACTTTGATAAATATGATAATAAAATGTTATAGCGGACTTTAATATACTGGATGTTTTATACCCACTATATGGAAGGTACTCGTGGGCTGTAATGTAACAATTTTTCCAAACTTCAATTGTTGTAGACTGCATTTTGGTAGAAATACGTATTCTAGAAATTCGTTCCATTGCCTTTTAGAAGTTTTCCATTCAGTCGCATAATATTTGAGAAAGTCCATATGCTATCAATTTGGCTACCAAAGCCTGTGCCATACTTTTTCGAATGCTTTGGAAATATACAGGGTAACAGCTACTGATTCTCCATTATTTTCCATTGCAGATGTCAATAGATGGGTTACATAATTTAGCAGTTCTACAGTTGAGCATTTATTTCAGAACCTATGTTATGGATAAAAAAAGCAATGATCGGGATCGGGTATTGATCGGGCATATAAAACCATGGCATCAATTCCTCGCATGCAGCTTGCCAACATTTCTAAACTCTTAGTATGTTAGAACGATATCTGGATTTAAAGCGAGATTTGAAGATATTTTTGAAAATAGTAGCATTTTTTGTACGAGAAAATAAAAAAATATTAAGAGGGAGCACCGGAAGAAAATATATAGGGTTCAGTGCACAGAGACATTTTTTTTACTTTTAAGAATTAAATAATTAAAATAATGTTTATGTAATTAAAAACGCATTAAATGAATTTGTATTTATAAGTTAGACTGGCCTGTGTAAACCTCAAATTACAAAAATGAAAATATTAGGGCACCAGGCACCCAGAGTTTAGCTTTTCGTGAAATTTGATACTACTCCAATAATTTGACAGTTCATCGGAAACCGGAAACCGGACCCTGAACTCCTGCGCACCTTAAATTGTTTGTACATATACGCCTTTAAAAAATTACTGAAATATAAGTACCTAATTCGACCCTTTTTGTGATTAGTGAAAATAAGTTGAATTGAACCAGAGAAATATGCAAATTTATAAGAAAGCTGAATAAAATAAGGCCACAGAAAAATGAACAGTACTTAACTAAAAGCCCCAATATAAATCGTTTCCATTTTTCGAAGATATTTAACTTGAAAGTGCAGAAAATGGTTATATGTTATTTTAGGATCGTCGATTAAGAACAAAGAATAATTTTGTTTTAAGGTTTTAAGCGATAGCCTATTTAAATTATTCGTAATAATTTTTTACGTAAACGAAAAACGACTTACTGAATCAAAAATATAAAATAACTTTACATTTAAATAAAGATACCATCTATAACCCGTTCGTTGGTTCCGAAAATTGCACATTTGAAAAAAAATATGAAATTTTTTTTAATTTTTAATCTCTGGTATGGTCATAGGCAAGTACTATCGACCAACTCGTTTAATTATGTATTCAATATGCAAATTTATTTTGGTTGTTGCCATTTCCAGTCATCTCAAATGAAAATGTATCCTGCCTGCGTAACATATACTGTAGTAAAAGATCATACCTTGGTATTAAGAGATTTATAAAAAGTTAATAATCTAGTGGAAAAAATTTACAATTTGATGTGATAGTTTAATTTACAAAGTATTTGTTGAGCATGCATTGGAATGCATCCATAAATTATATGGATTCAACAAATGGTTGATTGGAAATATATACTCGTATAAGCTTTTAAGATCGCGGAAAAATGATCTCCTTAAACTCTGAATTATATTGCATTCTATCATATTGTCTGATATGATAGGTTAAGTTAGTTTGAAGTGGCACTTAGACCAAAAAGGTCCGTTGTGGTACCACGTTGATCATTCGGCTAGCCTATATTCGTACGCCTAATTGAACCATTCAGAGCTAACTATGGAGCGTAGGAGATTTCTGACACTGATATTATCCAGATCACCTAGATTATCAAAGAATTAGTCTTCCAGATGAAATTTCCTTTTTACTAAGAGAGCCAGACAAGAGCAAAGAAGGTGAGTGATACTCTCCTCCTCTTTCTCGTCCAGGCATCTTCTACAGAAGTCATTGCTGAAAAGGCCTAGTCTTTTTGCATGTAGGCCTATAGGACATTGTCCTGTGAGGACACCGATTATTGTGCTGATATATGATCTGTTCAGTATTATTAAGCAGATGGAGCGCTTCTGATTAAAGCTAGGCTAGAGTTGCTTGGATATTTGGCATGTTTTGTCATTTATCCATCTGCGGTTTGCTTTCTTGATCGCATCTTGCTTTTTCAGTAATTTACATGTAGCAATTACATGTAAATTAAGTTGCCACAGAAGGTACGCCAGGATGCTCTTTTTTCCTTCCACAACCCGCTTTTGTTAGTTTTGAGAGATAGCTTGTATAGGTCCCAATCCAGTGTCTCTTTGGAGTTCTTGGCTTTGTTAAACAGTTGCCTGCATTTTTTCTGAGGGTGCAGAGGTTGGAGTTCCACCATGGAGGCTTGGCCTTCCCACGAGGAATTATAATAGGACATGCTGACAATCTTGCATCGCTCAGCGCTCGTGAGAGGGTTTCCACAAGACTATCCAATTCTGAATTGTGTCTCGGTTGTACCAAGGAGCAAAAAAAATTAAAATTTCTCTAAAGAGGGATCAGTTGGTTTTTTTCGGGTTCCTAAAAACCTTCGGGTCTGTGGGAATATCACCCAGAGTGAATTGGATATATCTATGGTCTGAAAAGGAGTGCTCGTTAGAGACTCTCCAGTTTCTAATCAGGTCGATTATGTTTTGGGGGGCAAGAGTGATGTCTAGCACTTCTTGTCTAATTCTGTTTATCAAGGTGGGGACGGATCCCGAGTTACAGAGGAGGAGGTTTGTTTCTAAAATATAATCAAAGAGTAACTCACCTCTTTCGTTGATGTTAGAGCTGCCCCAAATTGTATGATGAGCATTAGCATCACATCTTATGATAAGGGCAGTTTTGCGTCTCTCTGCTTCCGAAATCAGGTTCCTTAGGTTGCCCTGAGGTATTGGTCTCACATGGTCATGAGTCAGAGATGCCGAGACCAGCCAATAATTGTTGTCTTTTGTTTCAATATTGACTGCAACAGTATCCTGATTGCTGTAATTAGAGAGTCGAAATACATTTAAGGAGTTCTTAGCAAGAATGCAAGATCTGGGTGTACCTTCATTTCTTACTAAGAGCAGTTTGTAGTTAGAAATTCTGAGTCCGCACACCAGGTTGTTGACAGCCCATGGTTCTTGGATCAGAACTATATCTTTCCCGAGTTTTGTGAGTCGGAGAAGAAGGGCGGCGGAAGCCGCTTTGGAGTGGCGGAGGTTAATCTGTAAGAGTTTCATCATTGGAAAAATTTATAGAGGCCAGCACCACCGTGTTGTTGGCATCGTCGGAATCGGAAGCGATGTTATACTGCCACCCGGGTCACGCAAATTCCAGATGAGCTTTCAATATCCGGTTGGAGCTTTAAGGTTTAAGTTGATTGGGAGAGAGTCCCCTGGCAACGCCTGTCCATGGTTTGGGTTCGGGCCAGGTTTTAGAACCAATGTCTTCACCGTCTCTTTTGGAGCAGAAGTGCACTCAGCAGCCTTTGGGGTTTCTTCCTTTCTACAGTTGCCTGCTAGCAAAGATTATGAACAACTAAACTCCTACGGGTCCGGTATGATATAGCCAGCTGTTATTGGGCTATAAGTTTAAGCTAGTATGATATTATACAAGATAAAAGCCATTTTATGAATGAAGCATTACAAGTGTACATTTTTTTGAAAATATCACCTTCCATGTACCATGTAGAAGTACATGCCAATATCATAAAATAACAGCGTCCAGTTACACACTTAAAGTGCCAGACAATTGGAAACTCTGGACAGTTCAACATGTCCTGGATTAACCTGAACCACAAATAACATGCCTCTCCTATAAGACTGCTCCGTAGCAAACTGCCTCCAGTTGCGCACTTCAAGTTGTGCCACTTAAGGCGAGAGGTTCCTCTAATGCGTCCAACGCCGACGTTTGGCTGGGAATCAAAGTCTGTTGTAGTTTGTAAAGTTCTTATTTGGAAAACTTATTCTAAAAAAACAAGACTAGGGGTTTTTTAATGAATGTATTGATCCAATTGTAGACGATTTTGTATACCCTAACCCACATGGGTATAGTACTTTTGATATCAATTATGTGTCATAGAGAAATAATTTAGATAAACAGTAGTAGGATATATGCTTTTCTCTATTTTAAAAATTTAGTTTTTTCTTAATTATATAAGATTTATATATGATATTCCAAACTGTTTCGAATCATAAAACCAAAAATTATAAGTTTCAAAAGCTACTCATGACAGATGAATCTATGTCAGCTTTTGAACTATGTCCACCGTACCCCTAATTTTCGCGTAGTAGATTATTTAAAAATTTGGTTTGGCTTGGTTTATTTCGAGTTAGCCTTACACGTTGTTAAGAAAGAAAGATAAACTAAATTAAAAGAATTTCTATGTACATACATTTTGTTGCAATACATTAATTGTGAAAAACAATTAATTAACAATAACTTTCAAATCTGCTACTAATGTAAAGAATATGTAATTTATTTTATACTTCTATATGGAAAAAATATTGAAAACAAATCTTGACAACTTTATTTTGTACACACATATATTCCACAAATCAGCATTCTTTGTAAGGTTACCAGCAACGAGCCAAAAGCATTTTCAATTCTGTACATGTTGGTATATAGT
Organism: Rhingia campestris; assembly: GCA_932526625.1. NCBI lineage: Eukaryota > Metazoa > Arthropoda > Insecta > Diptera > Syrphidae > Rhingia > Rhingia campestris. The sequence goes on from OW052182.1 coordinate 172,134, forward strand.
ATAGTGTCCAGCAATGTGTTCAAATTTATGCGTGGATACTGTATGTCAAAATGTGGATGAATGCTGCAGCTCCTTGTATGATATTTGCATATAATGTAAATTTCACATCGAGTTGTACAAGTGGTAGACCATGATTTACAAACTCTCCAGAATTTTTTTTTGCCCACACTCAGCAAATTATACTCTTAAATAAAAAAGAAACTAGATTTGCATATATGTATGTTTCTTGTATGTATGAAAGTACTTTTTATTTGGCTCCTGTGGCAAGACATCTATGACGAACTTATATTAAAAACATTGAATCAAGTACATAAGAGGAGAAAGTCATTAGAAAAAACGTTTTAGTATTAAATGGGAACAAAAACAGAGATTAAGGATAATGATGAATTGCATATTAAAATATCTTCAAAATTCATACAATTACCTCTTGAAATTACTGTCCCTATTGATTCGTTGCAAAGAGATATGTCTTCGAGGAATTAGTATCACACATTATATACATATCTACTAGATTTCATTCATATAATAATACATACCACGTGTATTTCGGTAATGCTTCCAATTAAGTTGTACACCTTTTTTCAAGTAATATATTATGTTCTATTGGCTAATTTTTTAATCAAAAGAAATCTATGCATAGTTTTAAAAAAAAAAACAGGTTTTAAACTCAGAATTTAGGAATAAAAAAGAAAAACAAAATTAAGTGTATTTTTACATAATCGTAAAATTAAATTTTATTTTGTTTTCCTGAAATTCGTTGCTCTAATTAATTCTTAATCAGAAACTGAAAACTAGATGATTTCATATCTTCTAGTTTTCGAAAAATTGAAAATTTATAAAATTAATTCGGCGTATAAACAGTGAGATGTGTGCAAACCCCAGCTTGGGCTCACTGTACGATTTGAGATGGGTGCGATCCAAGTCTACCTCATACTTTACTTACAAAGATGAACATTAATGCTCAAAGTGAGAAACCAAAAAACAAAAATAGTTTAGTAATTCTTAATTTTCTCAAAAACTAAAAACCATAAAGCCATTCTGTTTTTTGCGTTCGATTCAGAATTAATATAAGCATTGACCACAAAAAATGAATTGAGCACATTTCCCAATTTAAAAAAAAATTGTTGGAAACTTTTTTTTTGCAATTTGTTATCAAAATTTCGAGTTTGCATGGGAATTGAATTGGAAAGGAATAAAAACAGGTTACTGGCTTTCAGAACCGGTAAAGTACTTTATCGTAAGTTTTGCCGTTGTTTTTTTTATATTTTTTTAATTTTTTCTAAGACTGTCCTTACCTCTTAAACGGGTCGAGAAAATCAAAATCAATCAAAATTTTTTTTTGATTATCTACAAACTTCGTTATCAATTATTGGCGCCGAACTTATCGTACTTTTCCCCATGCGAGAATTTGCTATATTCTGAATACTCAATGCACTTAGTATTCATTTTGTTTATTGGTCCAGAATTTAAAGGAATCGGGGTCCATGTGAATAATAATGATTTTTAGTTATTGGTCAAAACTGAAATTATTATCTAAAATTATTACAAACGGCAATAGTAACATAGATATTAAAATTCATTCATTTTGACCAAATAGCTTGCGAGAAATTGAATTTTTTTCTTATCGAAAAAAACTGGTCAATCCGTTGTTGTTGTTTTTATAATATTAATTAATAGTACCTAATTACATTTGAAAAAAAATGCAGTTAACTACTTTGTTATTTCTTACAGCATTGCTTATGAATTAATTATGTTATTTATATTTTCACCTACTACTAATGTATTGAAATTAAGCTAAATTAAGAATTATTTAAAAGATTAATTGAAATAAAAACAAGATCAATATTTTTTTAATTACATTTATTTAACTCTTTTAATTAATTTTATGAATTTATATATCATTAAGTACGATTTATCAACATATAAGTTACCCACAAGCAATGAAAAACAGAAGGCTAAAAGAAGGCTAACCTAAAAATTCATTTTTTTAAAGTTGTTTTTATAATATTAATTAATTGTAATTACATTTGAAAAAAATGCAGTTAACTACTTTGTTATTTCTTACAGCATTGCTTATAAATTAATCATGTTATTTATATTTTCACCTACTACTAATGTATTGAAATTAAGCTAAATTAAGAATTATTTAAAAGATTAATTGAAATAAAAACAAGATCAATATTTTTTTAATTACATTAATTTAACTCTTTTAATTAATTTTATGAATTTATATATCATTAAGTACGATTTATCAACATATAAGTTACCCACAAGCAATGAAAAACAGAAGGCTAAAAGAAGGCTAACCTAAAAATTCATTTTTTTAAAGTTGTTTTTATAATATTAATTAATTGTAATTACATTTGAAAAAAAATGCAGTTAACTACTTTGTTATTTCTTACAGCATTGCTTATAAATTAATTATGTTATTTATATTTTCACCTACTACTAATGTATTGAAATTAAGCTAAATTAAGAATTATTTAAAAGATTAATTGAAATAAAAACAAGCTCAATATTTTTTTAATTACATTAATTTAACTTTTTTAATTAATTTTATGAATTTATATATCATTAAGTACGATTTATCAACATATAAGTTACCCACAAGCAATGAAAAACAGAAGGCTACAATCCGCTGTGCGGATCGTTGAATACCCTATCCCATCCTATCCATAAAACTAAAATCCCCAAAAAGTGGGCATGGCTAAAAACACGATGTGGATAATATAGAAAAAATTATATAGTGACAACAAATTCTTCAGACTGCTTACAAAACACTTTTACGGTTCTACAAAAGACAAGGTTTTCTCCTGCATATGTTATGGGGTAGTGTATAAAAATGGTTTTTATATAAAAACGCCCCCAAAAAGTGGGCGTTAAAATGGTATATAGACGAAATGTTTATATTAATATCTAATGTTAATGATTCTGCATCAAAATTTTTTTTCGAAAAATGTAAAATTTGACCGAAAACAGTTTTTTTTATAGAAAACTTTATATGGACGAAATATAGATATTAATATTGTCTAAATATGTTGTTCAGAAACTTTTTTAAAATTCCCTACGGTTTGGTCAAAAACTGAGTTTTTCTTAAAAGGGGGCGTGGCAGTGGGCGGATTTCAAAAATGTTTACACTTGTTCTGTAGGCAGGGACGAGGATCCTATATACCAAATTTCATTATCCTAGCTCAAAATTTAAGGCCTAAAAATCGGTGACGTACAGACGGACGGACGGACGGACAGACAGACATGGCTTAATCGACTCAGCTAGCGATTCTGAGTCGATCCATATACTTTGAGGTATATGTAGCAAAATTATTATAAAAACTAAGTATCAAAACTAATATACCCCTATGGGATAGGGTATAAATACTGTCTATTTCAGTTTTAAATTGCATTTTCATCAACTTCCACTTACAAAAAAACCCTAGACGGATAAGCGGTTATTCTTTATGCCATCATTCTTTTATAATTGACAAAAAATGCTTGCTTTTTTATTGTCTTTGCAGACACATCGCACCTATTGATATACAGCATCTGCCGCAACAAGAGCTTAACTTTGCAATTCAAATGAATCACATTCACATACAGTAAAGCCCACACATTTTATTGGATATGATGATTGAATATGTCAACAATAATTTTTGTAAAAAGCTAAACATGAGAGTATAGCGTGGTTTCTCTAGGAGATATTGGATGAATTTGAATGTTTAAATAAATTTACTATGTATGTATATTAAATCTACGGTCAAGGTCACAAATATTAATTAAACCGATAACATAAAAAGGGTTCATGCGAAACATTCTTATCACTTTATTTTAGTTGCAGGAAGCATTTTGTTATCCAATGTAATTCTTTTATACACAGGATTCATTTACAATGAAAGGAAAGATATTGCGTACATTTGTTCCAGTAGGTAGTGTCAATCTGTCCCTTTTTGTATTCGTAATAATTCGCAGAATCTTGTTCGAATGTTTAGAATTTGTTGGTTGGTTCGCCACGTAGTAATGTTTAGTTTAAGAAGCCTCTTTTCCTTTATTTAATTGATGCAGATTGATGTAGATCAAATGAAAAAATGCTACAAAAAAGGACTTGCTTTTTTTCATTTTCATTGGTTCGTTAGTTTAAGTAACAGTTTTTCATGTTCAAAAAAATATGAATGTGAACTGGTGGATTATTATTTGTATTTGCAATTCTTTTTTACTCCTTTTGAAACCCGGCGGACGTTGTCCTGCTTGAATAAATTTACTAACCTATGTAAAGGTATAGGTAAAAAAAGATGTTTTGTATGTAATATAGAATTTACAATTAATTTAAGAAAGGTAGCTTATGTTCATGAGATTCCATATTTTGAAGGTGCCTTTTCAAATATATAATATTTAGTTTAGTTGTAAGTTATGGGAATATCAATCTGCTAAAAAAAATGGATTAGAATGGTATTCTATTTAATACTCACTTACCAATTACTTATTATTTCAAAAAATCGCATATTATTTTGTTTAGCCGTGCGTCGATATGATTTTTGGGTTTAATTGAATGATTGACATATTTAGTTGATTTATTTAACTAAATTATAGTACATGACTTGCACGTAGATTATTAATAACTCAACGAAGACGTCACTTATCGTTTGCAGATTTTGTGATTTTTTTTGGTTATTAAACCAAATTATAATCCATTTAAGTCCACAAATATATAATTTGTTAATGAATTGATTCCATCACACTTAATCATGGAAAAACAAGGATATACTCAATTTCATTATGGACGAACGGACGGACAGACATAGATAATTCGACTCAGCTAGCTATTCTGAGTCGATCCATATAATTTAAAGTATATCTAATTAAATTATTTCTCTATGCTGCAAGCTATGTATCAAAACGCCTATGGTATGGGGTATAAATACATTGAATGACCGGAACTAAGAGCTCCCTACATCCTCGTATCTATTTATCTAAAAAGATAGGCTTACGTATAAAATTCCCAGTCCCTTGCAATCGTTAAAGGGACCATACATTTTATTATTACTATTTTTTTTATTATTATTAAATACCTTCATTAATTGACATTACCATGCAAAAATATCAAACGCAATGTGAAGTATATGTGTATGTATATTTACGTATTCAATGAAATGCTTTTGTGTTCACTGTTATTAAAACAATTTCCACGGTATGTAAAAACAATTTACGCATGGAAAGTGAACAGCACGTGTACCGAGTGCTATATTTGGTCATGATTACAATGCATATAACCGATTGCAAATCCTTCCAGTATTCTGGTGATCTTTTTGGAATTATCTTAACTGTGTACGCGCTTCACACCAGCTTAACGTTGGGGTATGCACTAACAAAATATTGATATTATTCTCCGTTGCAATGCAGCCTGGATATCACATTCTCTTATTTGATGTTTCATTTAACATTATATACGTTCAAGTTAGATGGTACATATTTCTACACATTGAATGTATTATACTCAAACGTATATAGATTGTTCGCATTTAAGGTTTTCCTTGATAATACATACAGCCCTCCTCGTTACCTTCATTCTCATAATATCTGATATGATTTATAAAAGTCATCAAATTCCTTCGGTTCATTGGTTAACTTCACTGGAATATTGCTTCTAACAAAATTCCCCCCATAAATAGAAGTACTTGCGTTGGACATTCGTCCACTTTAGTTGTAGATTTTGTTCTAGCTCGGCTACGGTTCCTTGAATGGGCCAATAAATCCACCATACAGGAATTAATAAATATATTTATTTCTGCTCTTGAACATTTTGGCATTAGACAGGTTGGAGTGTTTAAGCACTTTTGCAAAATGCTATATGTTGTGTTATGTTACGAGTTTACATTCAACCTAATGGACACACAAATAATATAAAAAATATTTGAAATTAAATATTTACTCGGATCAGGAAACATTATTGGTTAATGAGTTTTGGAATGATGTTTGGGATGTTTGATGATATTTAAACTAGTATAGATGTAATTGTACATAAAATTGGGAACAAAAGATAAGGATCATGAATAATAAACGATGTTCTATGATTTCAATCGCAACACACTTGCCTAAATGAACTTGGAGTAGGTATCTATACATTTATAAAATTCCAAACATTCGTGAAACTGTCGCTACAAAATAGGCGTGAAATCAATGTTTTCATGTTTATATTTATATATGTATATAATTTACATAATTCCGAATTTAAATCATACCAATTAGTGTCTTTTTGAATAAAACATCTAAAAGTGAATGGGGATAAAATATAGAAAATAACATTGTCACCACATCTTGTTCAGAAAGCCTATCTTATTCTCTTATGGTTCGTCAAAAAAAGACGTTTTTCACTGGAATCAGCTTTACAAATATTTTTTTAAGAAAACGGCCCAAAAAGTTGGGCGTGGGTTAAAATGTTCTACGGAAGAAATGTGCAAAGTACTATTCTCGAAATATTTTCATCAAAAGTTTTGCAAACAAAAAGTTTACTGAAAAGGGGGCGTGACAGTGGACTGATTTTAAAAATGTTTCCACTTCTTCTGCTTTGTCGGACAGATAGTCTATATGTCTACCAACTTTCATCACTCTAGCTCTAAATGTAAGGCCCAAAAATGACTAGATATAGCTAGATCGACTCAGCTGGAGATTCTGAGTCGATCCATTATCCATATACTTCAAGGTATATCTATCGAAATTATTTCTTATGTTACAAACTAAATGTCAAAACGAATCTACTCCTGTCGGAAAATATAGCCTACACGACAACATGTCTGGTAACGGACTTAGGCTAATTGACTTCGCTACGGAACGAAATGCCACCATAGCTAGCACATGGTTTCCTCACCTCTCGACTCACAACACACCACCAGAAGGGAAGAACATCGGCTTTTCAGAAAGAAGAAAAAAGAGCAAGAAAAGCACGCGATCGAGGATATAGAGAGGTGCCACTCCAGGGACGATGTTCGCAAGTTTTACCAAAGTTTAAAACGTCAAAGCCAAGGATACAAGGCTCGAACAGAATTGTCGAGATAAACAAGGAAATATCGTAGTTGAGTATCACGATGCTGAGAATATGGAAGAACCACTTTTGCAGACTGTTAAACGGCGATGACGAACAACATTCCGCTGTCAGGCAGAACGAACCATTTAATATTGGCAAAGACAGCGAAAACTGCCAACCACCCGACCTAAGTGAAGTGAGGATAGCAATATCTAAACTCAAGCTCAATAAGGCCGCCGGAAATGACGGCCTTCCCGCTGAGCTTTATAAAGCTGGCGTAGATGACTTGGTAAGTAACATCCACCAACTCATAAGCCAAATCAGGTCGGATGAAAGCATGCCTGAAGAATGGAACCTCAGCATCATTTGCGCAATCCACAAAAAAGGAGACCCTCTGAACTGCGACAACTACAGAGGCATTAGTCTGCTCAACATCAAGATCCTATCTGCCGTAATATGTGAACGCTTGAAACCGTTTACCAACAACCTGATCGGCCCTTATCAGTGTGGTTTTAAGCCAGGAAAGTCCACAACCGATCAAATTTTCACACTTCGGCAGATCCTGGAAAAAACCCAAGAAAATACCCACCACCTATTTATCGATTTTAAAGCCGCATACGACAGCATTTATAGAGATGAACTATACAGAGTTTTAGTTTTGTTATACCGCCCAAACTCATCCGTTTGTGTAGGATGACGATGGAGAATTCTCGCTGCTCCATCAGGGTCGGAAACGACCTCACCAACACATTCGATACAAAAAAAGATTTAGGCAAGGCGATGCGCTGTCATGTGACTTTTATAATTTGATTCTTGAGAGGATTGTGCAAAACAGAACGTCACCATTGACAGATATAACTTTGAGGTAGTACGGGACTTTGTCTACCTCGGCTCCGGTATAAACTCTGACAACAACATCTCGTCAGAAATCAAACGAAGAATTACTCTTGCCAATCGCTGTTTCTTCGGGCTAAGAAGGCAATTTGGTAGTAAAGCCCTCACTCGAACTACTAAGGAAAATCAGGAGAATCAGGGTCGTATATAGGATCTCCTATATACGACCCTGATTATCCCAGTCTTGCTCCACGGCGCTGAAGTATGGACCGTATCAAAAGCGGATGAAGAAATCCTTGGTCAATTCGAGAGAAAAATTCTTCGAAAAATCTTCGGTCCCGTTTGCGTTGACGGGCTATGGAGACGAAGATTCAACCACGAACTATATGGAGTGGTAGTAAAGCCCTCACTCGAACTACTAAGGAGATCCTATATACGACCCTGATTATCCCAGTCTTGCTCCACGGCGCTGAAGTATGGACCGTATCAAAAGCGGATGAAGAAATCCTTGGTCAATTCGAGAGAAAAATTCTTCGAAAAATCTTCGGTCCCGTTTGCTTTGACGGGCTATGGAGACGAAGATTCAACCACGAACTATACGAGCTGTACGAGTAGAAACCGACCTCAACCAACTTGGAGTGCGCAACTGGAGGCAGTTAGCTAAGGACCGGGCTAATTGGAGAGGCATGTTGGTTCAGGCCCAGGTTCATCCCGGACTGTAGCGCCACTTAAGTAAGTAATTAAGCATATAAATTAACAATAAACACTCCTAAGAATGATGAATTCCCTTTATGATATATACAAAAATCACTTCGGAAAAAGTCCTAGATTTCAGAGGGGAATACGCCTAGTACATACGACCAAGTTGATAATGAAAATATGTTAAACTTAATCTTACACATATCTACGAAAAAGTTGCACATTGGCCAATGTGTTATTTACTTGTTTGCTTGGTTTAATAACTTGATAAACCTGTCCAATTAAAAAAATTAGAAAAACATAGCGAAAAAACTTTTTCAAATAAAGATATTGTACCTAAAATTCTAACAAATTTTAACCATTAGACCACAAGAAACTCTTGTACGTAACTAACAAGCCGATTTATAAATGCGGTTGCATTGCACAAAGGCTTCCCTTAGGTTTACCTATGAAAAAGTTCCATGGCGAGATTATGGTAAAACTATATCTACAGGAATACCACTTGTATGGAGTTTTTAATACACACATTCATTAAGAATCTGTTACCCACACTTACCTATGTATATTGCATGAGTGTATCTCCTTAAAGGACGAACAACTTTTTTATGAAGTTTGAAAAATGTATTTAACCAACCAATTCTACCAAGCATACATACATATACTCGCCATATCTATCTACTGGTATATTACTTTCTGGTATCTTCACAAAAATAATTAATATTTATTTTGCGCCCAAAATTCGACGGAAGGATTTATAGAAACGTGTTTGTGCATATTCGTACGTTGTGTCTGACAGAAACATACCATTCATACAAACATATATTTTTTTGAGTTAGTCATTAAAAATATACATGTATGGTATTGTACTTTTGAAACGTAGTATCTCGCAATACCTAGTACTATGTACAGACACTAGATGCAGTTGGGAGGGAACTTTAAAATGTCGATCAGGGTATAAACAAAACTTACCTTGTATTACTTAAGGCAAGCATTTATTTGTAACTTTCTCTAACAAAGTAAAAAGGTATGGTTTTCATAAAAATGTTTGATCTTGAGATTTTCATTGATTTTAACATTACGATGATGGGGAGACCCAAAGAAAGTGTTTTCCGCGATTCCGCACGTCGCGTCGGTCCTTGGTAACTGAATTTTTAGTTTTGGGCAATGACATCGTATTATTTTGGTTAAATGATAAGCTGATTAGGCATAATTTTTATGAATATCTAGTTTGAAAACCATGCCAACGTTATAAAATTGCGATTGAAACTCTAGCCCACGTAATGGATACGTAATTGTCATGAGCCTAACTTTTATATTGAATAATATTATATATTATATATATATAATATAATATTCATATTAGAATTAAGATTTTGTTTTTATTGTTGTTTATTCAAAAAGGTACATTAATACTGTATAAAACTAAAATGATTATTATGTGAACGATCTTAGACTACAACGTACGGAAGAAGTTAAAGATCTCGGGGTGATATTTGACAAACAATTCAAATTTTCTTCTCATTATGATTACACTATAGCAAAATCAAACTCAATGTTAGGTTTTCTAAAGCGAAATTGCAGGGACATTCGAGATGTATTTAGCCTTATAACTATATAGTATATACTACTCGTTAGTCAGATCGCAGTTGGAATACACTTCCATCATATAGGGTTAGTGTTACAAATTTATTGCTTCTCCGTAAACCATTTTTTCGGTTCATTTGATTAGATATACTGGGAAAATTGATGATTAATTTTTAAATAAAACAAAACTTTTTACTAATTGATTTTTACTAAACTTGCCAAAAAAAAAATTAATTCGAAAGTAACGGCTAAAGTTTAAGCTTACCTTTCGAAAGCTTTTAAAACCGGGAAATAATAATAATAAAAATGAAATAATCGGATTTACTTTTGAGTTGGTAAGGTCTAACATAACAACGCATGTAATGTCACTAGAAATATTTGTATAGAGGTTGATGTATAAAAGTTTTGAAACATAGCATAGCGAAATAATGCAGATAGACATATTATAATGACAAATATAATGGGTATATAATATCGAATAAGAATCAAAAGCGGAGTCCTCTGAATGTCACCAGATTTCAGCCCTTAGTTTTAATTTTTACAAACTTCGGTAGAAAAACTCTGGTTGATCACAGTAGAACTAGTATAAATTTCAGTAATATGATACATATGGTTTTATTAATTTTCCGTGATCTAGTTCTTATGTCAGTGGGCATTTCAAGTTGTTCTCTTATGAAACCAAGAACGTGCAATTACATTAATATGCGAGTACTCCACTTGGTTACAGACTACCAAAAAAAGTATATTATTACTTCAAAAGCACTTTAGGTTATCAATTTCTTATTGCCGTAATATAGTTATTTACGTATATACTGGGTAGACCTTTAAATTCCTATTCTTTTATAGCTGAGAATTTCCTTGGAGCTGATGACCCTTGAAAGGGCCATTAAATGCATAGCGGATTTTCTAAGAACCTCTTCAAAATTGCTGATGTGTTCCGCAAATACCATTGAATTTGTATAAGATACAATATCTGAATAGTATTTCCCAGGAGTTGTTTTAAGCTTTTGTCTTAGTGCTTTTTACATTACTGCTGTTGTAAGATGGTTCGCAACCCCTATTGGGCCACAACATTTAAGAAACACTTTGAGTACCCCGTACGCAAATATATATGTTTGTATATACTTTCAGAAATAATTTTATCCTCTCGAAATTTATTATAATCGATTTACATATGCAAATGTCGCAGATTTTTCATCTAAATGTCGGACTTGGCGCAGAATCGCGTATTCAAATCGAAATTATTCAATGAGAGTGAAAAGCGTCTTCCAGCCAAGTAGATAGATATTCTTTTTTTTTCTTATGAATTTTGCAAATAAATGTTCCCTTTAGTTTGGTGGCAATTTTTCAATAAAAAGATATAAGTATGAAACTATGAAGAGGAATTCGATTATCTAGTTGGTACTCTTGAAATTTATGGATGGTTGAATGCCTAGGTCCCTTGTGAGCATAGTAGTTCATAGAACTTTAACAATTGTTGACAGAGAGGAATAATTTACGAGTAGTATATGCGATTCCTTAGTCAGAATTGTGTTTTGGCTGTAACAAAAGTGATTTACTTTGAAACGATTGCAATGACTGTCAGACTATCGAATGTCCCATTTAAGAGAAAAAATAAATCGGAATATGTAAAATTGTTTGACGCACGTATCGGTTTTTTTTTATCATATTTTTTTTAATTTATGATGATTTATTTGTATTCAAATAGTTTCTCAATTTACCTCACTTAAGTCAACTCATTATTTGATGATTTTGATATCTAAACATAAATGCTGGTATAGGTTAGTATTAATATTTAGTTGGTCATGTAAATCATGCTCGTCTAATTGCAGACGATTATTGAGTGATTGCTCATGATGTCTCGACTATCGTCTGAGTGATAATCGTTTTCAAAAAAAATTCTTATTATGAAAAGCGCACAAGGATAAATAATAAACTACCTACCACTCGTTTAATCTTCGGATACTAAGACCGTGAAATAATGACAACAGCGCGATACATATTTTGAAAAGAACCGTGATAAATTTGCACAATTTGAAAGCGTTGTTCAGACGTCAGTCTATTCATGTTGAAATGCCAAACCAAAAAATCACTTGACAGTTGACAAAGTGGCCGCCAGTTAAAATAATGTTGCCAACTTAAAGTTCTATACCTAAAAAAACCCTTAATTTAGAGTAAAATAAGATATTGAGTTGTATGAATTGTCGACAAACAACACTGTTTGGTTACAAGAAATATGAGTAAATATTGATTGCCAGTGATGTAAAATTCAATCTGAAGGTACATTAAAATACGTAGCAAACTTTTTTGAATTTCAAATTTCGCATGCACTCATCACTACGAATTATTGTAATTTGTTTACAAATTCCTAGAACAAGTACAGTCGAATGCAATAAAAAAATCTGTTTTGTTTCAAAAAAAAACAATTTAATTTTCTAATAAATTCTAGAAAACTTTTAACGATTTCTTTGAATCGTTTTAGGTGTTTGAAATTTACAACTTATATTGATTACTTATATATCTGTCGTCTTTAATGTGCAGGGAATCAATTTGGCGAGGAAACACATTTAAGTTGTGCTCCGGTACAAAAGAATTTCCCACCTCATTTCAAGCAAGAACCGGTATACACGCAAAGCCGAAAATCTATATGGACTGATGGTGGTGGGTCGTGGGTGTAGAATAATTTTAGAAGGTGTTGGTTTGAGAGCGTCCCCCATTTAATTTGGAAGTGAGTCTAAGGGGGTGTCATATAGCAAAAGCATTCAAGTGGTATGGTTTATACTAAATAGGTTGATTTTAGAATTTAATCGTTGGCAATTTAATTGAAAACCGGGATGCTAAAGGATAAGAAATTAATTTTATACGAGTACATACCTTTATATATCCAATACATACGTTTCCATCTACGAGTATATCGAAGGGCGCAGGAAAAATCAACGATGGGTAGAAGGTATCCTTCTGTTGTACAAATATGTTTTACACAACGACGTCAAATAAAATAAATGTTAAGTATTTGCTTGGTAAATTATTTTCTGTTTGACAAATGGTGCTAAAAAAAATGTGTCTAATACACGCTGATTAAGAAACCTCATCACAACTTAATAGAAGACATTTTTATAATTAAAAAGGCTACATATCGTTTTTAAATACAAGAAATGCTTGAAATGGCTGGGGCTTACAAGACACAATCGCTTTGTAACGAATACGTATAACAAAACAAGTGAAGAACTTCAGAGTCTCCTTTATTTAATTTTATATATGCTCATGCACTTTCAGTGTTCTTATACCTGAATTTCATTCTCTCCTTTTAAAGGTCCTCGAGGAATACAATTTGTGAACGCAAAGGAAAATTTAGTCTAGTACCTTTCGAGAACTGTCTTAAGTACTTTACTCGAGTACATCGCACTTTGCGAATGCACCGAGGCCATGTTGTCATGGACTGTGTTTGGGGGAAGTGGTTAGATGAGTGTTACCAGATCGTCATCATTTGCGGTTCTATTGCGTTGCGCTGTACGAGGGGAAAAACAAGCACACCATGCATATTCTACACATTTTTGTAGCAAGGATGCTAAAAAATCCTTTTGGCGTTGATCCGTTTATAATAATTAGTAGAAATACCTAGTGGGTGATGTGGTGTATGTAAATTCTACTGGTCCTTAATTATATATATATAAATATCCAAATACAACAAAACAGAAGAAAAAAAACTTGATGATGTTTTTCTGCTTTGCATTTACACCAGTTGCGAAGTGTTGAGGGTAACAATCACTCACAGTTACAATGAAATATTTTTCCGCGAAGAAAACGAAAAACGCCTAGTATAAGTGGTACGAAAGCAGGTTGTAGGTGGTACATATTAATTTCTGTGAGTTTTTGCATATAATGGATGGTTGGAATACGGAAGCAACTCGAATTTTCATATTTAATTCCCAGCGCTGTTATACCTGTTCTGTAGCCTGACGTTAAGTATACTTTCAAGGAACCAAATCCAAATTATATAGGTTGCATGAGGGGTAATGTTTATGTATAGGTAAGACTATATTGCAATATCTGCAGCGACTGATTAGATTAAAAACTAACATTTACTAGCAAAGCGAATACATAAAGGTATTTCATTTTTAATTGGGTGTATTTTAAATTTTAGCTTTAAAAGTAATGCACAGTAGCTACTTGTAAAATTGCAAACTAATTGTTTAGGATGAATGCACTCTTTCAGAATTGCGTGAAACATAAGACTATTTGGGAGCGCATTTATATTTCTTGCAGGAGATTTTCAGGAAACATTACATACTATTTAACCATCGTTACTATCGGACAAAATAAATACTCGAAATTGGAAACGGACGATGGGGTTTTTCATTGCCTAACTTCTGCAATATGGCACGAAAAGAAAAATGTGTTAAAATGAATTTCCCAATATTCAAAGAAAGAACGAATACGTCTCCGAACTTAATAATATCATTCAGTCAACAATTAAAGCGAGGCAGGAATATACAATTCCGTCGAAACTGCGGCAACACGCCAAGTCTTCGCGGCTTGAAGTAAAATGAATAACGAGCAAAGTCGTAGAAGCAACAACAAATAATATTTACCAATATTATACAGTTTGTCCCACAAAGCCGCATATTTCCATGCGAGCATGGCGTAGTGACCGATGTTGTTGCCTCCGTATTAATAAAACATCACTATCCGCATGTAAACACGCGAGTTATATAAATAACGAATAGTAAATTTATCCATTTGTTTACTTTTGTTATTTAAATATATATTTACCTAAAATAAAGACCTAAAAGAAGTGAGTTAGCACTAACACATCGGTTAACTTGAAATTCTTATTAAAAATATTTTTTTATTTTTTTATTTTTTTTATTACGGATAACTTTTTAAAGTTGATAGATGGCATTTCTCAAACCTTTAAAAAGCTTTTAATATTATTGTTCTCTCTTTCATTGAATTTACTTGACTTTCTTTAATGTTAAATTTGTTTGCTTGTACTGTAACAAAAATAATTTTGAATTGCGTTGTTCGTGTCGTTATTAAAATATACAGTGTGTCTGTGAGCTGAAAATTGGTGGCTCAGTTTATGTTTCGGGGTCGAACTCCAAACATGAAAACAGTATTCAAGACCTGGTCTATATAGAAGTAGAAGCTGGGCTGGTGTAAAATATTTCGTAGCTCTAAAAAGATAACTAAGTTTGGACACTGCTGATATAAATAGAGGTTAAATGTTGTTGACATCTGACCCAATTGTGATGCCTAGAAGATGGATGAATTATTTTAATTTGAGTTAAATTGAATTTCTTTCCCATTGTATAATCTTTTGTACTTAGGTCTTCGTTTATAGAACAGAATACGCTCTTTACAATATAAGTTAAATAGCTAACTGATATTGAAATGAATGGACTCTAATTAGCAATGTCCAGTGGTTGTAACTCTGACTACATAAACTGTGCTTATTTTTTCCTCCAAGTTGTGACCATCGGGTGCTGGTCTCATCTAACCGGATTTGACTTCCTAAACGATAAGTGCGAGTGTTGATAACGAGACGATAAACAGTAACACTATAAACAGCCTGGTCAGAATGGCACGGAATACCCGGCCTGCTATCCCAGGTGAACCTAGATCAGCTGCTTCGAAATATTCGGACAACGGACTTAAGCTAGTTGACTTCGCTTCAAAACGAATTGCTACTATAGCCAGCACACGATTTCCTCCGCTGGACATCCATAAGGGACATGGCGGTCTCCAGATCAACGAACAGTCAACCAAATTATTCACATTGTGATAGACAAGAGGCTCGCATCCAGTATTTTGGATGTGCAAACATTCCGAGGGGCTAACATCGACTCGAACCACTACCTTGTTGCACCCAAGGTAAAAGTGCGGATATCCACTACGCCACAACAAACCAGAAATACTGTGAAAAATTTGAATGTCGAAAGACTGGAATCGCAAGAGACTCCCAAGGCCTTCGCGCAACGCGTATCCCCTAACCTCTCGATTCACACCATACCACCAGCATTGAATGTCGAAGAACAATGAAAACGATGCCAAACGATCCTTGGCCAGCTCTGCGGCGCTGAAGCATGCACCGTATCAAAAATGGATAAAGAAAGCCTTAGTCGATTCGAGAGGAAAATTATTCGAAAAATCGTCGGTCCCGTTTGCGTTGACGGGCTATGGAGATGAAGTTTCAACCAAGGAATATACGAGCTGTACAGAGACATGTCCATAGTCAAAAAAAAACTCTGCATTGGGCGTTTAAGATGGCTTTGACATGTAGAACGAATGGACACCAATACTCCGGCTTGCAGAGTCTTCGATTTCTAGCCAGACGTCGGACGCAGTAGAGGAAGACCTCGCCTTAAGTGGCGCTCACAAGTAAATAGAAACAGACCTCAGCCTACTTTGAGTGCGCAACTGAAGGCAGTTGGGCGTTAGTTCGAGAATTTTTACGAAAACAATACCATTCTCTTTGTAAGAAAAAGTTAAAAATAATACAATCAAATACGGTGCAACTGTAAACTTTCTAAAAGACAGATCTTTGCAAGTAGTTGTGGATGGTGTTTCCTCAGATAGATTCTCAACAAACGCTGAGGAACATCAAGGATCAATTCTCAGACAGACTCTATTTCTGCTGCACATAATGATATTTTGAGGACAACTAATAATCGCATTTTTAGTTTTGCAGATGATAGTAATTCAATAGCGACTAACTCGAACGACACGCCTATTGCCGCTATTGATGTACACCAGCAGAGAATTTTATTAAGGAATAAATAAATGATTAATAATTAAGTAAGTGTATTTTAGTGCATCGTTAAGATTTTTCAGATTTTAAACAAACGCTGAATAAACATATGATATCTCTAACCCTCACCAAACACATAAGTTAATACTAATTGATAAAAAACTATTGAGTTATATCAAGCTACGAAAAGTGTACAAATATCTTACCGAGGTTGGTAAGTCAATGGGTTCATACATATAAATAACTATCTATATGTCTAAATTTTACAGACTATGAATGGGGTAGCGATAGGGTTTTGTCTAGTAATATATATGTATAGAACATGATTAAGGGGTGTTAGTTTTGTGGCGCCGAACTACAAAACTGATAACAATTTACACGAATAAAATTATTTTACATTATAGCATTGTTGGCATTTTGACTTTAATAGTAGCTGTTCAAACAACAAACTTTAAATCGGTGATAACACTGTGATATACCTTTTCTTAATTTATATTCCATCATTAAACTTCAATAATAATAGCCCGCTTACAGAAGAACAATAATTTTAATTTTTCCAAAATAACAAAACAAGCTTTGAAAACAATCATATTTTAGGGATCTCATTATAATTTGCATCCCCATGTTTTTCATGTGTTACATATAAATGATAATCAAACTTTTGTGTAATCAGACATACCTACCTTTTATGGAAGGGTAAATGCCTATAAAAAAAGTTTACAAATTAACACATCAATAGCCTAAAAATAAGAATCAACTGAAGGTTTGGAAATGTTTACCCAAAGCCACATTACAGAGCATATGTTGCACACTACGTGAATATGGAAGGTGTTTTCCCATTTTATGCATATTGATCCTTAATTTTCAATCCCTTTTTCTTTCATACTTCCTTCTTTCCCCCAACTGATGCGAATTGAAATGCAAAATTCAGGACGTATATTTTCGTGTGTCTGCTTTCCTATCAAATATTCCATTTCTATTTTATGCTTCATCTTCATTTCATGCAGACCCTTCTCGGTATATTCCTTGTTGTTTCTTTATCAACATCATCACAATCTCTTTTCAAATGGGATAGTAGTACGACTTTGAAAATCACAAGGAAATTTCCTGTCCTGGGATTTCAACATCAAGTGCAATCCTTTTGAGACGAATATTACGCTTTTTTGCATGTCATTCTTATTTTTCCCATAACATTTTATAGTTTTCACGCTTGGTCCTATTTTTAAACTTATTTTTTTTTTATGAATAGCATTGTGCAATTGGACTTCGTTGTATTGAGCATTCATAATCTATCAATTTTACAATTCATTACGTCCTTTCTGCTTATATTTGCTATTGTACTATAAACGTACAAAAAGGGATAAGATAAACAATTATAATAAGTTTAAGATTAATAATATATAATACAAAAAATATATGGATTTGTATTATGAATATAATACATACAGACATATTATATTAATGAATTAATGAACACATAGTTTTTATTTTGCACTTGCTTCAGGACATGATTCTAAGTTTTCATTTTTTCTTAGAAAACTAAAATACAATTTAAGGAAGAAACTAAAGATAAATCAAAGACATAAATAAGAATGTTAGGTAGAGTGCCCTCTAAGGGCCATTAAGTTCGATAAAGCAAAAAAGTTAATGATAACTTAGATTTAAGCATTTTTGGCTAGTTTTAAGTTAACATTTTAAGAAAATAATAAAAAAAAAACATGCTTTAGGGCTTCAAACCTAGCTTCTCCATTAATTTATATTTGCAAAGTTATAATTTTGACAAATAAAGTTAACTTGAATATAATCGTGGTTGCAAACACTCACTGCCCCAAGTGAATCTTTTGGCTATAAAAATCAGAACTGCTAGGAACCGGTTATAGTAATTACATTAAAACACAAAAAAATAGCCAAGATAAAAAGAAATATAAGGTATGCTGACTGATGGTATGACGTGTCTGAACAAGACATTTAGACAATCTCAATATTTTATTCCGTCTATATCTAAAAATGTGGTCAGTGTTTGTTTCATAGACTTGATGGATGGGATTGAAAGCGCTAAACACCCAAATACATTGCCACCACATAGCAGCCACCCACTTCCTTCGATGGTTATATGAAACTAAAAGTGGATACAAACTAATCTGTTGCAGTACATTTTTCTTTTCTTTTTTATATATCATCGATAAAAATCCCGGCCTGGTTTATGGTAATGGATTTAGTAAAATCAGATTCTCCTATACCGGGAATTAACTATGGCTTCTAAGTTCCGAGATCAATTATTCTATAAATGCATGTACATTGTACATACCTAAGATGGATTTGCATTTATATGTTGAAATACATTACTTTAAACATAGATATGTTTACGAATAGATACTATAAGTTTTAGAATATATAGATTTTCAAATCATCTTTACTTTCCTTATATCGAAAGAAGCACCACCAAAACATTTTGAACTGTAGGTACTTCACACCATAAGGCAATCGTATAAAATGAAATCGCTTTTCACTTAATTTTCCAAAATAACACCAATGTGAATCCGTGCACATCGCCAACTATGCACATTCATTCATATACAGCACTTTACTGGGCGTTCCAAGATATCATGAACAATGACCGTAACTACGGAATGGTCGCCTCCTCATCAGTTTCATACGTCAATTAGAGGAGTATTTGGAGAAAATTGATAGCCCATATCCGAATTTCTGTTTCCGGATAACAAGAGCTCCAACACCCCCTCTCTATCCATTGCATTGGTATCTTTCAACAAAAGCAAACAACTTTCCACACTTTCGAACTACAACTCGTTCATATTTAAGTTGTTTTTTGCTTTTATTGGTTGTGTCCCAAAGGAAGGACCATTTCTACCTGTCTTGAGCGGGACGTAAACTAGTACCTATGTATGTTTTTATAGTGGTGCAGAATTGAAAGTCGTTTTTTCAACAACTAGAACAGAATTGATGGAGTTTCTGCTTTTTGTCACCAAATTATATATGTATATCTACATACCTATATCTGTAGTACCTATGTTTTCTTCATTCCGCGTATTGTGTGCAATGCCTCGGAAAAATTGAATTGCAGTATTTGGCTGTATATTTGCTAAGCACACTCCAATCAAATGTGTCTTCTGCAGTTGTGACCGCGCCTTTGAAGGAAAAAAAATTGAATTTTCGCTCGATTAACAAAACGAACAAAAAACTTCACAGGAGAATCTTGTTTTATGCCCGCATTAATCCTTCAGGCCTTTAGTATACGTGTTGCCCTTCTTTCATTCTTCTGCTTAAGTATTTTTATTGTACTTTCTTGGGTGAAAGTTGCAGATGCCACTTGCCCAACGTTTTCATTATGTTCTTTATTTTATGTACAACTAATGCATTATTCTGAGAATGAAGCACTTAAACACATGCTCTCTCTACAACAGTGGGTTCTTAGCTTCCTTGCTTGTTTGTTATAACAAACACATTGTTTATTGCAATGGACAACCGGGTAATATTTGCGGAGCAAGAGCATAAATGGGGATAGCCTGTTGTTTAAATATGTTCAAGTGGCAACATTTTACTGCAGAAATTATGTCATTATTTCTGGCATTGCCTCACAGGGTCTGCGGGAATTATGAAGTCATTATATGTTACACTATTATGAACCTAGTTGACTTACTATGTAAGTATACTATACATAAAATATTTCCACTTATGGGTATATTCAAAAGATATACATATATGTATATTAATATTTTGCATTTAAAATTTGTTATTTCCAATAATACATAAATAAATAAATTGTTTCCTCCAAACCTCCATTCTCGCCCTGAATCCTTTTATTTTACCTTTCAATTAACCTCCTTGTCTATCGAAATTATAATACGATTTTTTAACGAAAAATCAATTCTAATTACACCGCTGTAAAGACAGCAGTAAGCTTTGGTAACACACGACGAAAACGAAACTAATATACCCCTATTGAAATACGGTATACCAAAAAATAATAACTCGCTGGTTGCTAGCGACCATTTTCGAACAAAACTAGCTACTGGTAAAGTCATCAATCAAAAATCCTCGCCAACCAAATGGCAGAGATAGAATAACTAAGATGGAATTAACGGTGGCATCTAACCAAAAAAGTATAGAAGTAACAAATTTACTTATATTCGGACAATAGGACATACATAAATTTCGTGGGTTAGGCACCAAAAGACCACGGCATCGCATACTGACGGACCTATGTCTCGGTGTATCTAATAAACTTGAGTTTGTTGTGGGTTGTGCTTTGGGTTAACTATTCCATCACGGAAAACACCTTCTGTTACGAAGCAACCAAAAGCCATTGAAATGACTGATTATGGTCGCTTAATGTAAACACGACAACGACGTTCTTACCTACACCTGAAATGTGAGAACATTAAATAGAAGACGTGCAGCTAAACAACTGCTGCTAATAAGCAGACATTACTGCCATCCAAGAAATACGATTTGATGGGCCGGGCAAAAAGAGGATGAAAAACTGTTACATTTACTACATTTAGTGTTACATTTACTATGAAAAACTGTTATATTTACTACAGTCCGTGTTATGCTGTGGATGTGGATTTGTTATAAGTATAGCAAGAAGTCGTATGGCTTGAAGGCATTAGGAAACATATTGTAACAATACGTATAAAGGTCATATTTACCAATATAATATAATACCAAACCTACCTACCTTACCCTACCATACAGGCCGGTCTAACTGAAAAATCATGTTGGTTACCCCGAACTGATTTCTTATTTTGCTCTACATGTGTAATCATGTAGAAAGCAATTTTCATTTTGTGGACAGGCATGATTTGTTGAAAAATTAACATACTAAGTTATTACTAAAAATTAAATATTTTAGGATCTAGCACTTATGATAAGACCCGATCAAAATAATCGGGACTCGCACTTATATTTTGGATTATAACAACTACATTTACATTTACATACATATTTGTCAATTGCTTTCATATAGCATATTCAGGTGTAACAAGTTTGCTTCTCTGGATAACTGTTGTTGTGTCTTTTATTCCGACATGAAATATCAACAGTGATTGCTTCCCATTCGAATTAAGTCGATTTTACTTTTATTTTCATTGTCGTTGTTCACCTAAACTGATACTATTCTTCTTACTAAGTTGAGTTGACTTCTATCAAACGGATGACTTTTTTAATGATGTTTTTTCCACATTCATAGTATATGGAGCTCGTGACATTTTGGGCATGCTTACAATTTCAAATAGAAAAAAGTTTTAAATTTCTTCCGAAACTGAGCAATATACTTGTATTGAAATAACAAAGTTTATCTCTTCTACATCAATAAAAAAAAAGTTGTTCATCCGAATATTAACATAAACTTTACCAGGAGAGGGAGCAAAGTATTTTGTTATGCGTCGCAGTCTTTATTGCTGCTTGAAATTGTTCAAATTCAACGTATCTTGTTACCTAAAATATTATTTGTAGAGAAGAAGGAGGAAAGCAACTTCGATTAGGTTAAATTAAAGTTGTATCGATTAAAATTCGAAAATATTTATCAAAAATTTTTATCAAACCAATAAATGTGAAATGTAACTACCAAACTTTTTGATATTTCAGGAGACACACAAATATGTTGGCTAATTATAAAAGAGTAAGAAACAACTCTAGTTCTTCTTAATCAAAATCGAAGCTAAAGGTACAGTTACAGCAATCGGGAAAAAATTGTTTTGCTTTTTTTGTATATACACACTGTCAACCACCCGACCTAAGTGAAGTGAGGATAGCTATATCTAAACTCAAGCTTAATAAGGCCGCCGGAAATGACGGCCTTCCCGCTGAGCTTTATAAAGCTGGCGGAGATGACTTGATAAGCAACATCCACCAACTCATAAGCCAGATCTGGTCGGTTGAAAGCATGCCTGAAGAATGGAACCTCAGCATCGTTTGCCCGATCCACAAAAAAGGAGACCCTCCGAACTGCTCCAACTACAAAGGCATAAGTCTACTCAACATCGCCTACAAGATCCTATCTGCCGTAATATGTGAACGCCTGAAACCGTTTACCACTTCGGCAGATCCTGGAAAAAACCCAAGAAGTCCAAATCGATACCCACTACCTATTTATCGATTTCAAAGCCGCATACGACAGCATTTATAGAAACGAACTATACGAACTATAAAGTATACCGTCCAAACTCGTCCGTTTGTGTAGGATGACGATGGAGAATTCTCGCTGCACCATCAGGGTCGGAAACGATCTCACCGACACATTGGATACCAAAAAAGGATTTAGGCAAGGCGATGCGCTGTCATGTGACTTTTTCAATTTGATTCTTGAGAGAATTGTGCAAAACTCCCGAGCCAACACCAGAGGCACAATTCTCCAAAAATCGGTGCAACTACTAGCATACGTCGACGATATTGACATCATTGGTAGGACTCAACGTGATGTCATAGCCACGTTTGCTAGTATAGAGAACGAAGCGGCAAAAATGGGTTTAGCAGTAAATGAGGGTAAGACTAAGTATATGCTGTCAACACGAAAGGACACACAACATCGACGAATAGGACAGAACGTCACCATTGACGTTTAAGATGGCTAGGACATGTAGAAAGATTGGACACCAATACTCCGGCTCGCAGAGTCTTCGATTCCCAGCCAGACGTCGGACGCAGTAGAGGAAGACCTCGCCTTAAGTGGCGCGCACAAGTAGAAACCGACCTCAACCAACTTGGAGTGCGCAACTGGAGGCAGTTAGCTAAGGACCGGGCTAATTGGAGAGGCATATTGGTTGAGGCCCAGGTTCATCCCGGACTGTAGCGCCACTTAAGTAAGTAAGTAAGTAAGTACTCTGTCCATCTAACAACGACACGAACAACGCCGTAAAAAAAACTATATTTTTTGCTGAACAAGCAACAATAGAATGAACAGCCAGAAGAAGTTTTGCCATCAATACACCATCCAATTTAAGAACAGAATAAACATCTGCAAGCATTGTCAGGCTCAGGGCGCTCCTTGAGCGTTAGAGATGCATGTTTGCGGATTTTCTTTAAATCTTTAACATGAAAAGCTGTTCCTATAAATAATGGTTGAAGGCTATCCCAAACTCTATGTGACTGTATGACAAAAGATTCTTCAAGTATGGGCTGATGAAATATCCTCAGATAAGTTCTTTATAATTACAAGCTTAAATGCACTCTTTTTTATCATCAAAATTGAGATTTAATGATTTATGCAATGGAAATGAAAACATACGAGAAGCCTACAATCCCCTCTGCGGATCGTTCAATATCCTATCCCATCCTTAAAATAAGTATCCCCAAATTGTGGACTTTATACTAATGAAATATAGAAAATGACATTGTCACAAGATATTGTTCGGACAGTTTATCAAAACGTTTACGGTTCGCAAAAAACAACGTTTTCTATTGCATATACTCTGGGGTTGGGTATACAATTTTTTTTATGAAAACGCCCCCAAAAAGTGGTTGATGATGTACAGACGAAATGTTTATATTATCATAGCCAATGATCTTGCATCGAAAGTTTTTCCAAAAATTTTAAAAATGTACCAAAAAAACTTTTTTTATAAAAACGCCCCAAAAAGTTTGCGTGGCAAAAAACTTTGTATGGACAAAATATAGATATTAGGATTATCTAAATATGTTGTTCAGGCACTTTTTCAAAATTTCTTACGGTTTAGCCAAAAACTACGTTTTTCTAAAAAGGGGGCGTTGCAGTAGGCGGATTTCAGAATATTTTACACTTATTCTGCAGAGAGCAACAAAGAGCACGTGTACCAAATTACATCATTCTAGCTCAAAATTTAAGACTTAAAACTGGTGACGTAGTGACGGACGGACAGACATGGCTAAATCGACTCATGTACTTTAAGGCATATCTAGCTAAATTATTTCTCCATGTTACAAACTATGTATCAAAACTAATATAACTACCCCTATGGGATAGGGTATGAAAAATCTTCTCAAGCATATTTTTATTGGTTTCGTTAAAAAAATCGAATTCGAGATTTAAATCAAGCTTGAGTATCAAAATCCTCAAAACGCGTCATTGTATTTGAGTTTTTGATTGTCAATATTCAAATTGTGCCAAAATCATTGGTGAACGATTACTTCATCTCAATCATGTGATTTGGATGATTTTGGAGATTTATTTGATTCAGTTAATTCGAAATTGGATTTTTCGGTAATATGTAAAACATTGATTATTCCTTAAAAGTTGATTGTTCGAGTTATTCGTGTTTCAATCGTCCGCTCAAGTTCGTGATTTTGCTTTGAAGTGAAAATTTCAGCAAATCTAGTGAGTTTATCAAAAACGTTCAACGTTACTAATATTTTCAGTGCACTTGTGAATCAGATAATATTGCTTCGAAATGATAATGACAATAAATTGCCATTGTACTCTTAATCTTCGAGAGACATTATAAACATTGGCTCTTGTGCAGCCGCAAAGTACGAAGATTTGCGATTCGTGGTCTTTGGTACGGTTTGCTCACTGTCGGCTAACATTAACGAACGGTTATTTCAGATGATAACGCGTTTTTTCACCAAAAAATTAACCGCAAAATCAACGGTTAGATAAGTTAACCTGATAAATCTTTAATCACCCGATTTTATTGGGTTATCTCCATTTAACCCACGTTTTCTAAAATTTGGTTTTAAGAGTGTGTATTACTTTGACGTGACATTCGCAGAACACCATTCCGTGCAAATTCAGTGAATTATTCGTGTGATACTAACAAAAACATTTACATAATAATAAATATTACGCAAAATGGATTGGGTGTATTTGTATTTTTTTTGTATACAAGATTCGTGGAGTATTGGCGACGACGAGCACTATAAATTATTGAAGGGGCAACGGATTTTTGTTTTCCAAAATTTGTTTTCTTCGAAGCAACAATTTTATTGATTTTTCTTCCTCACTTTTTGAAAAAAATTGTCGTTAGGTACTTACAACAAAATCATTTCTAAGAAAAATCGACTGAACTCTTCGGTAACGGTAGATTCATAATCATGGGTTAAGTTAAAACTGCGGTAACATAAACGTCGATTTAACCGACAGTAAACAATTGGAGTTAACTATGTAATCAACTCACTGACTCTTGGCATTACGGCGATTTACCAGAATCAAGCCATTTCTTGGCTAAGAACAAGGTTAACTTTGTTGTTTGACAGATAAACTAGAAAACTGGAACGATTTAACGCACATCTACGGTTATGTAACCGAAGCAAAAAATCGACTGAACTCTTCGGTAACGGTAGATTTATAATCATGGGTAAAGTTAAAACTGCGGTAACCTAAACGTCGATTTAACCGACAGTAAACAATTGGAGTTAACTATGTAATTAACTCACTGACTCTTGGCATTACGGCGATTTACCAGAATCAAGCCATTTCTTGGCGAATGGAAATAAATAATATGTTTGCGTGTTGTAGATTTATTTAATTCATCCACACCTTTTTGACAATTGATACTACTCGGATGATTTTTCAGATCATGACGAGAAGAGCTCCAGTAAAAATCATTAAGGTGTTACTTTGGCTGGGCATACTGGGAACCCATACCTTTTGCATGGCTACTTTAATCATCCAACTAAGCAATTTACAAAATTTGGTTAAAATTCTATGTAACATTTTCGAGAATTCATTGATATGAATATGAATTATGATATGAATTACCGTTATACTCAGTTTTGGAAAAAAGAAATTTAGCATAATTTTCATTTTCAAATTTACCGTTTTGTGCATATTTGGCAAAAAACTGCTTATACCATTCTATTCTAGATAGTTGTCAAAGCTTAGTAATTTATTTTTATCAACATCGTCTTGTATCGAGATACCTAATCCTAGTTTAGTAAATTCAAGTCGCATGCTATGATTCTTAAGCAATTTATGAAAATTGTATATCAAACACTAATAAGCGATGACATAATGCAAAATAGTTTCGCTTTTTGTCATGTAGAAATATCATCAAAAAGTCATTTTCAATATGTGGAATATATAATTCATAATAATTGAATGTACTTGTACTTTGCATATACATTGTACACATCCATAGCTACATATGAATTCGCAAAACCATTTTGCTGCCAAATTCAAACAGCATTCTTACTGCAAACATTTCCTCACACAGGGATTCCCAGAAGTCTCTATTTGCATAAATGAATGTTGAGCGGCAGGGAACAAAAAATGTGACACAAAACTCAGCAAAACAAATGACCAAACAGACCAAAACAGAAGTAACAAAAGTTAAAAAAAAAAAAAGGAAACGACCACCCTCCCAAAGGCAAGATACACACAAATAATCCACTTTATGTGTGTACTTGTGTATTGTTGTTTATTTTAGATTGGATTTTTCATTTAAAATGTTTTTATCGTTTTTTTAACATCAGGTCATTGCTGAAGAAATCGGCATGGGCAAACATACCCAACAAAATTGCAAATTCTTTATTTAATGGACAACTGCCAACGACTAAAGAAAACTAGCGCCAAACACATGCAAGGATCTCCGTGGCTGGATGAAGCGTTTACAGGTAAACAAAACGAAACAACACAACGCTTACAATGCCCGAACCCGAACACTTCACAAAGGCCATTAAATGAATTCGAAGCGTTCTCCAGCTAAATGAAAAGCGGCAACTTCGCTCCTCAAATAACTAAAGCCCTTGCTTTTTGACTGCTGCATTTCATACGGTCACCGAGTTCAGACTCTGGCAAGAACAATCTGCATCAAAAATTCTTCATCCAAAAGCTGTTTTCAGCTATTTGCAAGACGACGACGCGACGATGTCGACTAGGATGACGACAAAATTAAATGAATGGCAATCTTCTTAATTAAATAGCTCTCCTAACGTAGATTCCATTTGCAAATGGCAAAGAGAATGTCCGCAATGATTTAGGATGGCCTCTTTTGGTCCGTTGGCTGGTTGGTTAGTTGGTTGGTCAGTTCAGCTGTTGGTGGTTAGGAGCTTAGTGGTCATGGTTATGGGGATTATGTGCATATGCTGTAAATATGGTTATGTAGCTCCTATGTTATGTCTCTATGCACATGTGCTATTAGCGTAAATTTGAATAACTAATAGTATTGTACAGTTGACGTGCTTTCAAAAGGCACTTCTATTCGGATATGCTGGTAGTATAAATTGTGTGGCTTTATTGGTTTTTGAGATTGTACAAAACTAACAACCTACATATGTATCTAAAGAATGATGAAAAATCTAAGATTTTTGTAATTAATTTCTTAATTTATCAGCGCGTTTACGATCTGAACAAAAGGATCACGAATTTATAAACTACTATACTGCATTCCTACTGGTACGCCTGAAGGCTTTGCTGATTCGGACTCAACAACTATCTACAGGCCTAGCGATTCCGAATCACAACGTCACGGAAGCAGTTGTTGTTAGATTTGAGTGAACTAGGAATGTTTAGTCCAGAGATAAACTAGGTCAATCTAATTAATCATTGGTTTAGTCCTGCCTTTCCCCGACAACCGAATGAGAACGTTAATTGATAATGATTTTATAACGGAATTCGTAGGCTATATCTCTCTCTCTCTCTCTATCTCTCTTTCTTTTTTTGGATCTTTGAACATTTTATTCGATAAATCCTTACTACTCCTGCCATAGTGCTTTTATGCAAATCATTTTCATTTCGGCTGTGATTAATTTGGTCTTATTAATTTTGTACATTGTCTAACATATTTGAGCCCCGGACGCACAGCAGCATATACAGATACTGAAGTTTTCCTCTTCATCCACACTGCTTACGGTAATGAATGATGTTGCCATCAAAGATTGCTTCCTTATTGATCATTTTCATCCCATATATATGAACGTTTCAGATTTAGATTTACTTACTTACCTACTTAAGTGGCGCTACAGTCCGATGTTGTTTGTCCTTTCGTTTTGACAGCATAAACTGAGTCTTTCTCTCATTTATTGCTAAACTCATTTCTTCTCTATACTAGCAAACGTGGCTATAACAGCACCTTGACTCATACCAATATGTCAATATCGTCGGCGTATGCTAGTAGTTGCACAGATTTTTGGAAGATTGTGCCTCTGGTGTTTGCTCGGGAGTTTTGCACAATCCTCTCAAGAATCAATTTGAAGAAGTCACATGACAGCGCATCGCATTGCCTAAATCCTTTTTTGGTATCGAATGTGTCGGCAAGGTCGTTTCAAACCCTGATGGAGCAGCGAGAATACTCCATCGTCATCCTACACAAAGGGACGATTTGGGCGATATACCAAAACTAGACATGGCTCTGTATAGTTCGTCTCTAAAAATGCTTTGAAATCGATAAATATGTGGTGGGTATCGATTTGGACTTCTTGGGTTTTTTTCCAGGATCTGCCGAAGTGTGAAAATTTTATCGGTTGTGGACTTTCCTGGCCTAAAACCACACTGAAAATGGCCGATCAAGTTGTTATTTTGTTTCAGGAGTTCACATGTTACTACAGATAGGATCTTGAAGGCGATGAGTAGACTTATGTCTCTGTATTTGACGCAGTTCAGAGGGTCTCCTTTTTGTAGATCGGGCGGCCTACCTTCATCCGACCAGATTTGGCTTATGAGTTGGTGGATGCTACTTACCAAGTCATCTATGCCGTCTTTATAAAGTTCAGCGGGAAGGACGTCATTTCCGGCGGCCTTGTTAAGCTATCCTCACTTCACTTAGGTCGGGTGGTTGGTAGTTTTCGCTGTCGTCGCCAATATTGAATGCTTCATTCTGCCTGACAGCGGAATGTTGTTCGTCATCGCCGTTTAACAGTCTGCAAAAGTGGTTCTTCAATATCCTCGTCTCAACTACGATATTTCCTTGTTCATCTCGACAGGATTCTGTTCGATACTTGTATCTTTGGTTTTGACGTTTTACACTTTGGCAAAACTTGCGAACATCGTTCCTGGAATGGCACCTCTCTATATCCTCGATCGCGTGCTTTTCTTGCACTTTTTTCTTCTTTCTGAAAAGCCGGTGTTGTTCCCTTCTCCTCTGCCTATAGAGTTTAATGGCAGCTCTCGTCTTGACCTGCAGCTAAGCCTTGTAGGCCTCGTTCTTGGCTGCGAGCATCTGTTGGCATTGCTCATCAAACCAAGGGTTTGGAGACTGTGTAATGTTTGTAGCAGCTTTGGGTTTCCGCTAGTTGTTCGCCTGCACCTCTCCTGCTTTATGTTTTCAAATTCCAGGTGCAGATACGAACGTCGTTTTCCTTTTTTTGTTTTATTTTTTCCATGGGTGTATAGTTAACCCAACGCATTTATTAGATACCACTAGGACACGGGGCCATCTGTATCCAATACGGGATTGAACGCTGCCGTTGGCCTTCCGGTTCATCCCCCACCATCTCTGTTTAAGAAGCCTGACTTACCCTTGAGATTCAAAAGGTTCAACTGGGACAGCAGGCTAGGTACTTCGTGGCATTCGGGCCAGGCTGTTTATAGTGTTGCTCTTTTTCGTTTTTTTATCAACACTCGCATTATCGTTTAGCAAGTCCGGGTGGAATATACCAGTATCCGATGGTTACCACTTAGAGATAGATAAGCACAGTTGATGTGTAGTCAGAGTTACAACCACTAAACTTTGCCAGGTTAAAGCCAATCAGAGTCTATCCTCGCTCTACAACATCCAACCATCATTAATATTGAGATTTCCATTTAAATAAATGTAACAGTAAAGGCCTGCTCAGAATGCATATCTGTAGCTGGTATCTGTAGCTGAGTGAAAGTTAAAAACAAGGCAACCCGTAAGCGCTTTCACAATGTGTATCTCCCGTGAATCTGTAGCTTGAAGTTGAATGGGGTTCAACTTCACGCTTCAGATTCACGTTTGACGTTTCACTCAGCTACAGATACCAGCTACAGATATGCATTCTGAGCAGGCCTTAAGGAATAGCTCAATTATATTTAAGTACGTTTCAAATAAACTATAGAAACTTTGACTGTGACAGATCCCTAAGTTGTACATAATTTCTTTTGGAATTAAACCTACATCCTATGCGATCTTGTCTTAGGGAATAGGTTGGAGAAATTAATAACATGAAAAGTGTTAAATGTGAATGTATCTATAGCTGTATAGATTTTTAGGAAAATACTAAGTGTTCGACCGCTGCCTAAATTAAAAATTACAGATTTCATCTTCGTATAAAAATATGTGGCGGTATATTTTATTGTAAAATTTATAAAAATCTGCATATTTGCCTTAAAGTGTGATAATTGATAATGATACAAATTATGCAACAATACTTCAAATCATATTTGTATGATATTTGTATGTTTTTATCCAAATTTAAAATGAATAATCCTTTGAAGTCCGCACAAATCAAACTAATATTTAATTTATGCAAATACGATTGAGATCGTAGCACAACCCTCGAATTGTTTAAATTAAACATGCATCCCGTCGCTAGTGCACAACCCATGCCATTAGTTATGTCCAAAATCACCATCGTCAACATTAATATGATATGTGTACATAAACGCTTATACCGTATGAAAATCAACGTGTTAGGTTGATATGTACAATGAGACGCATGATATATGCTGCGGGCGTATGTTCTAACGGTATGAACGTAGATATTGTTTTAAACCAAATTGAAACACACTATTGTCATGATTAATTACTGAGAAATTATTATTTTAATTGGTAGTTCAGTTGTCGTTCTTATTTGCCTCGAGGAATGGACGGTTCAAATAAATACTGTGTTTTGACTGCTACAAGCACTCTTTCAGGCAGGTAATGGTGTTGGTATATACATGCGTATAATAAACTCAATCAAGGACAATTTAAGCATTTAATACAGTTATGTTTTTAATTAATATAAATTTAAAATTAAATGTGTGTACTGGCACTTGATATGTTTTTTTTAGAAATGAAACGAAAAAAAAAAAGTGTGAGTTTTAATCCCCTGATGATGACAGTGCAAACATCACATTGATCAATGATGTCAAAACGTTTGCCGACCTGTTAACCAAATTGGACCGATACCAGGAGAAAAGAACGACGGCACATACTAAATCAACCGCATTCAAACCAGCCGTAGTCATCAACAGACGCCCGTCGTCCGCAGTCAGTAACATGAAAGCCAAGCAACTTTCCGAAGTCCGATGTTATAACTGTTCCAAATTTGGACAATTTACAGTACAGTACAGTACAGAATACAGTTAAAAAATTGTAACCGATTGCAATTCGCTTACACTTACTTTAAGTAAGAAACAGATTAACCCGCGGATTTCCAGATGGGCGTTAGAGCTCGAAAATTATGATTACTCCATACAACATCGAGGAGGCTCCTCAATGGGTCATGTTGATACACTTAGTCGATGCCACCTTGTTGCCGCTATTGATGCTGATGAAGTGGACTTATCTATCCTAGTAGCCCAGAATCTGGATATGGAGATAAAGAAACTGAAGGACAAATTGATGATAGAGTCGCTCAAACATTATGAACTAACGGATGGTTTAGTTTTCCGTAAAATCAATCCTGATCGACTATTGCTTTATGTACCAGGCGAAATGCAAAACAACGTTATTCGGATGGTACACAAGAAAATTGGTCATCTAGGGGTAGACAAGTGCCACAACCAATTATTGAATTACTGGTTTCCGTTTATGAAGGAAAAAATATACCGCTTCATAAAAAACTGTATAAAGTGTATTATGTTTTCGGCGCCTGCCCGATCAAATGATCACAATCTACATAGCATTCCAAAGAAGCCAATCCCGTTCGATACAATTCACCTTGACCACTTCGGTCCATTACCGTAGTTGGCATCTAAACGTAAACATATTTTGGTGGTTATTGATGCCTTTACTAAGTTTGTACGGTTATATCCGGTTAACTCGACAAGTAGCAAAGAAGTTTGTTGTGCTATTGACAAATATTTTAGGTATTATAGTCGCTCACGGCGTATTATCACATGCTTTACATCGTTAGAATTCAGTAATTACCTCCTCAAACATAATGTCGAACACGTTAAAGTGGCAGTAGCTTCACCCCAGGCGAATGGGCAAGTTGAGCGGGTAAACCGAGTGATCAAATCTATGCTAAGTAAGATAAGCGAACCTGTAAATCATGCTGATTGGGCGAACAAGTTGACGGAAGTTGAATACGCTATCAACAATACAGTACACAGTTCGACGAAGGAGTCCCCAAGCAAATTACTTTTCGGTACGGTTGTTTACGAGCTTACCGAATATTTATGTAATAAAATTGATTATGGTACGAGCCGTAATTTAGAGGCGAGTTGGTCAAGAGCCTTGAATGCTATAGAACAGTCGCAAATTCGTAACGAGCAATATTTTTTTAAACACAGTGTGCCTGCCAAAACACACTCAGTCGGTGATTTTATAGTTATTAGACATGGCGATACATCCGTCGGGAGAAATAAGAAATTCGTTCAAAAGTATTGGGGACCATATGTCATACATAAGGTGTTACCAAATGATCGGTATGTTGTCAGGGACATCGACAATTGCCAATTGACACAGTTACCATATGACAATGTTGTAGAGGCTGTACGTATACGTAGATGGCTGTTACCGGAGGGTCTGGGTGCAGTGGTTGCTAACGGCAAACGAGCGCTTTATTTATATAAAATGAGTTTATTTGTTTATGATCGAGGGCGATCATTGAGTCAGATTGACCGTGTTGTAATGTAATTTTGGTTTGTAATAAAATAACTTCTTTGTAATCTCGCTATCAGTTAGTGCGCCATCTGCAGTTAGTAGGTAGTTTTAATAGTTACAGCAGCAGCAACAACTTCACTACGGAAGCAGCCATTTTTTTTTGTGTTTGGTCGACATGAGCAGACGAATAAAGTTTTAGCAAAGAATTGAAAATCGCTTTTAATTTTGTCAATCCTTGTATAATTTATAATATGAACATTTCGTCTTTAGACCATTTTAACCCACGCCTACTTTTTGGGGCATTATTAATAAAAACAGTTTTTCGGTCAAATTTTAAAATTTTCGAAATTAGTAATATTAATATGAACATTTCGTCTATAGACCATTTTAACCCACGCCCACTTTTTGGGGGCGTTTTATATAAAAACCATTTTTATACACTACCCCATAGAAGAAAAATCTTGTCTTTTGTAGAACCGTAAAATTTGTTGTGACAAATTTGTTTAATATAGTTTTCGCAGAAAATAACTTTGTTTTGCACTGATCACGATTTATTTTTGTGAAGTCATGTTTGTCGTTCCACCGAAATGAAACGGAATTTTCCTACGATTCCTATAAGCAGCTATGGAGGTAAAATTTCAATTCCATCGTGTTTTGTGTTCCAATGAAGTTGTTCAATGATAGCAGCTTAAAACACATTTATGACACCAAAATCAGCTGTCATTTCAACATTCAGAAATAACCATTTTGGCCACCTACATGTTACCAAATCTCGCTTCCATATATGAAGCAACTCTGCATGGATATTGCTTTCCTGGACTCACCGATGAGTTTCATAATTTAATTTTGCTCACACACAATCCCACGTCCCAAATTTACTTATTGACAGACAACACACTTTCTTGGTACAAACCAGTGCACCAACGTCCTTTCTCCAACCAACATGCCAACAAGAAACTATCCCTTTTTGCACACCGTTCATTACGCACGATCAAACCACAACAGCATCCGGATCAAAAAACACCGTCATCGTGATGTTTTTATGTTTTATAAATTCCAATTCACACCATCCTAAAAGAAGTTTCACTTCAAAAACATATGAGAAGGCTCCAATCCGCTGTGCGGATCGTTTAATACCCTATCCCATTCCATCCTTAAAATCAATATCCCAAAGAACGTTTTTCTATTGCATATGCCTTGGGGTAGGGTATGCATATGGTTTTTTGTATGAAAACGCCCCCAAAAAGTGGGCGTGGGTGAAAATGATCTAGGAACGAAATATAGATATTGCGATTCTCTAAATAAGTTTCATTCCAGTGCACCAACGTCCTTTCTCCAACCAATATGCCAACAAGAAACTATCCCTTTTTGCACACCGTTCATTACGCACGATCAAACCACAACAGCATCCGGATCAAAAAACACCGTCATCGTGATGTTTTTATGTTTTATAAATTCCAATTCACACCATCCTAAAAGAAGTTTCACTTCAAAAACATATGAGAAGGCTCCAATCCGCTGTGCGGATCGTTTAATACCCTATCCCATTCCATCCTTAAAATCAATATCCCAAAGAACGTTTTTCTATTGCAT
This sequence comes from Rhingia campestris, assembly GCA_932526625.1. Taxonomy (NCBI): domain Eukaryota; kingdom Metazoa; phylum Arthropoda; class Insecta; order Diptera; family Syrphidae; genus Rhingia; species Rhingia campestris. Next base: position 207,253 of record OW052182.1, read on the forward strand.
ATGCCTTGGGGTAGGGTTTGCATATGGTTTTTGTAGGAAAACGCCCCCAAAAAGTGGGCGTGGGTGAAAATGATCTAGGAACGAAATATAGATAGAGTGTCTAAACCTTTTTTATTAATCAATAAACAAAAAACAAAACAATAAAATATAAATTAATATTTTAGTTTAAGAGCTCATACCTATTTTTGGGTGTGAATGATATAACAAGCATTGCAGTTCGTAGTGGGACCATTTGTGAGTAATTTCGCAGCAAAGTAACAGTTTTGGTGTTGACTTTTTATTTAAAATGATGGCGACAATTAGTTTCTATTTGTGCGCGACACATAAACCAAGATCTTCCTCTACTGAGACTGGGAATCATAGACTATGCGTTCGGGAGTATTGGTTTCCACTTTATATCTTTGCAATCTTAAACGTCCAATGCGGAGTCAAAGACGGAGAAAAAGGTCTTGGTTAAATTTTCGTCTCGAAAGGTTGTCGATGCAATAGGGGACGGAATTTTTTCCGAAGAGTGTTCCGCTCGGCACAGTATTTAAAATAAATTTATTTTAAATATTTTAGTCAGTTTTGAGCGGAACACTCTTCGGAATATCTTCTGTCCCCTCTTGCGTTCACCTCACATTATTTTGCGGATTGTCGAAACTCCAACTCGAAAGGACCACGCCAACATTTTGTAACAAACACCGTGTGCCAAATACCTAAAAGACGAAGTTATTATTTTCAATTAATTATTCAATAATATTAAATTTTCAGACACTTACACCAAAATAATAGCGAGTCGACATTATGAGCGAATAAAATCTTCCTTCGTGATTCGTAGGTATAAATACAAAAAATTATAACACGATTGGGAAGCAGATAACAATAAAATAGATTTAACACTTTGACTTCTTTTAACTGTATGCATTGCTAAATGTTCCACGATTACACCAAACACCACAGTAAAACAAATTTGAAAGCTAAATACTATGACATGAGCCACTGCACTGCATGCAGAGCCACTGCACGTGTGTTTCAGGCATTACGATTACAATTACAATGCACGGAAAATAAAAAAAAGTAAACACATACCCCGTAGTCCAATAGTTACCTGCCACAACAATATACTCGTACAGTTCTCGATTCAAATTCTTACCCAACAACAGTACAGGTACACGAGAATCGAGATACTAGCTGATAAACAATTACTAATATCGAGTACTCAAGCTTTCGCTCATAGTTTTGATACATAGTTTATAATATAGAGAAATAATTTAGCTAGATATACCTTAAAGTATATGGATCGACTCAGAATCGATAGTTGAGTCGATTTAGCCATGTCTCTCCGTCCGTCTGTCCGTCCGTCCGTCTGTCCGTCACCAGTTTTTGAGCCTTACACATGATAAAATTTGGTACACGTGCTCTTTGTTGCTCCCAGCAGAACAAGGCTACAATCCACTGTGCGGATTGTTTAATACCCTATCCCATCCTTAAAATTTGTATCCCCAAATTTTACGCTTTATGGCAATGAAATATAGAAAATGACGTTCTCACAAGATATTGTTCTTTCAGTTTATAAAAATGTTTTATGGTTCGACAAAGAACAACGTTTGCTATTGCATACACATGGGGTAGGGTATACATACGGTTTTTGTAAGGAAACGCCCCCAAAATCAAAAAACACCGTCATCGTGATGTTTTTATGTTTTATAAATTCCAATTCACACCATCCTAAAAGAAGTTTCACTTCAAAAACATATGAGAAGGCTCCAATCCGCTGTGCGGATCGTTTAATACCCTATCCCATTCCATCCTTAAAATCAATATCCCAAAGAACGTTTTTCTATTGCATATGCCTTGGGGTAGGGTTTGCATATGGTTTTTGTAGGAAAACGCCCCCAAAAAGTGGGCGTGGGTGAAAATGATCTAGGAACGAAATATAGATAGAGTGTCTAAACCTTTTTTATTAATCAATAAACAAAAAACAAAACAATAAAATATAAATTAATATTTTAGTTTAAGAGCTCATACCTATTTTTGGGTGTGAATGATATAACAAGCATTGCAGTTCGTAGTGGGACCATTTGTGAGTAATTTCGCAGCAAAGTAACAGTTTTGGTGTTGACTTTTTATTTAAAATGATGGCGACAATTAGTTTCTATTTGTGCGCGACACATAAACCAAGATCTTCCTCTACTGAGACTGGGAATCATAGACTATGCGTTCGGGAGTATTGGTTTCCACTTTATATCTTTGCAATCTTAAACGTCCAATGCGGAGTCAAAGACGGAGAAAAAGGTCTTGGTTAAATTTTCGTCTCGAAAGGTTGTCGATGCAATAGGGGACGGAATTTTTTCCGAAGAGTGTTCCGCTCGGCACAGTATTTAAAATAAATTTATTTTAAATATTTTAGTCAGTTTTGAGCGGAACACTCTTCGGAATATCTTCTGTCCCCTCTTGCGTTCACCTCACATTATTTTGCGGATTGTCGAAACTCCAACTCGAAAGGACCACGCCAACATTTTGTAACAAACACCGTGTGCCAAATACCTAAAAGACGAAGTTATTATTTTCAATTAATTATTCAATAATATTAAATTTTCAGACACTTACACCAAAATAATAGCGAGTCGACATTATGAGCGAATAAAATCTTCCTTCGTGATTCGTAGGTATAAATACAAAAAATTATAACACGATTGGGAAGCAGATAACAATAAAATAGATTTAACACTTTGACTTCTTTTAACTGTATGCATTGCTAAATGTTCCACGATTACACCAAACACCACAGTAAAACAAATTTGAAAGCTAAATACTATGACATGAGCCACTGCACTGCATGCAGAGCCACTGCACGTGTGTTTCAGGCATTACGATTACAATTACAATGCACGGAAAATAAAAAAAAGTAAACACATACCCCGTAGTCCAATAGTTACCTGCCACAACAATATACTCGTACAGTTCTCGATTCAAATTCTTACCCAACAACAGTACAGGTACACGAGAATCGAGATACTAGCTGATAAACAATTACTAATATCGAGTACTCAAGCTTTCGCTCATAGTTTTGATACATAGTTTATAATATAGAGAAATAATTTAGCTAGATATACCTTAAAGTATATGGATCGACTCAGAATCGATAGTTGAGTCGATTTAGCCATGTCTCTCCGTCCGTCTGTCCGTCCGTCCGTCTGTCCGTCACCAGTTTTTGAGCCTTACACATGATAAAATTTGGTACACGTGCTCTTTGTTGCTCCCAGCAGAACAAGGCTACAATCCACTGTGCGGATTGTTTAATACCCTATCCCATCCTTAAAATTTGTATCCCCAAATTTTACGCTTTATGGCAATGAAATATAGAAAATGACGTTCTCACAAGATATTGTTCTTTCAGTTTATAAAAATGTTTTATGGTTCGACAAAGAACAACGTTTGCTATTGCATACACATGGGGTAAAGTATACATAAGGTTTTTGTAAGGAAACGCCCCCAAAAAGTGGGCGTGGGTTAATATGATGTATAAACGAAATGTTCATATTATCATAGCCAATGCTCTTGCATCGAAAGTTTTTTCAAATATTTTAAAAATGTACCAAAAAAGTTTTTTTTATGAAAACGCCCCCAAAAAGTGGGCGTGGCAAAAAACTTTATTTGAACTAAATATAGATATTACGATTCTCTAAATACGTTTCTCAGACACTTTTAAAATTCCTTACGGTTTGACCAAAAACTACATTTTTTTAAAAAGGGAGCGTGGCAGTAGGCGGATTTCAAAAATGTTTACACTTGTTCTGCTGGGAGCAACAAAGAGCACGTAAACCAAATTTCATCATTCTAGCTCAAAATTTAAGGCCCAAAAACTGGTGACGTACGAACGGACAGACATGGCTTAATCGACTCAGCTATCGATTCTGAGTCGATCCATATACTTTGAGGAATATGTAGCTAAATTATTTCTCTATGTTACAAACTATGTATCAAAACTAATATACCCCTATGGGATAGGGTATAGTTGGCGGATTTCAAAAATTTTTACACTTCTTCTGCTGGGAGCAACAAAGAGCACGTGTACCAAATTTCATCATTAAAGCTCAAAATTTAGGGCCCAAAGACTGGTGACGTACGGACGGACGTAGAGACGGACGGACAGACATGGCTAAATCGACTCTCTTCAATGAATACTTCAAATAAAAACATCACAAATCGTTTGCTACGAGAGGTAACCTCATTCTCAATGTTGTATTGCGTATTGAATTACTTTAGGCGAAAGAGTACAGAGATTTCAACAGTAGATATGTGATGCGAAGTGCAAAGGGAAAGTACTTATATAGCTTTCTTTATTGCAGATTCCAGGATGGCTTTTTTTATTTATTCCGGAACAATTCACACGTGCTATCCAGGTGTCAAACAACCAATATACAATGATTGCTCTTTTGCTGGTTATTTCTCTCTATTAAATATCCAACTATCCTTGTGCTTGTCGCAATGATTGTCGCATAGTAGCATAAAAGAACAGAGCAAATATCCGAGATTGCACAATGCTAAAGATTAGGTTTTGCGTCCTTTCACGGGTGCTTTCATAGGTTCTGACCATTTCAATTGATTATTTTTATTTTCACTGAAAGTTTATTCGCTTTTTGCACGTAGACTAAACACTTGCTTCTTCGGATTGAACAGTAAACTAAAGGTGATAAACGTATTTTTCCAGAAGACCAATACATTTTTAATACAATTGACCTATTACCCTATCCCATAGGGGTATATTAGTTTTGATACATAGTTTGTAACATAGAGAAATAATTTAGCTACATATACCTCAAAGTATATGGATCGACTCAGAATCGTTAGCTGAGTCGATTTAGCCATGTCTGTCCGTTTGTCTGTCCGTCCGTCCGTACGTCACCAGTTTTTAGGCATTAAATTTTGAGCTAGAAAGATGAAATTTGGTACACGTGCTCTTTGTTGCTCCCAGCAGATCAAGTGTAACAATTTTTGAAATCCACCCACTGCCACGTCCCCTTTTAAGAAAAACGTATTTTTTGGCCAAACCGTAAAGAATTTTAAAAAAGAGTCTCTAAGCAGCATATTATTTAGAGAATCGTAATATCTATATTTCGTCAATATAAAGTTTTTTTGACACGCCCACTTTTTGGAGGCGTTTTTTATAAAAAATGCTTTTTGCCCAAATTTTAAAATTTTCGAAAAAAATGTAGATGCACAATCATTGGTAGTATTAATGTGAACATTTCGTTCATATACCATTTTAACCCATGCCCACTTTTTGGGGGCATTTTCCTACAAAAATCATTTGTATGCCTTACCCCAACGCATATGCAATACAAAAACGTTGTTTTTTGTCGAACCACAAAAGGTATTGATAAACTGTCTGAGCAATATATTGTGACAATGTCATTTTCTGTATTTTATCGCCATAAAGCCCACATGTTGAGGATATTATTTTAAAGATGTGATGGGATAGGGTATTCAACGATCCGAACAGCGGATTGTAGCCTTCTCATATGTTTATACCCTATCCCATAGGGGTATATTAGTTTTGATACTTAGTTTGCAACATAGAGAAATAATTTAGCTGCATATACCAAGTATATGGATCGACTCAGAATCGCTAGCTGAGTCGATTAAGCCATGTCTGTCTGTCCGTCCCTCCGTCCGTCCGTCACCGATTTTTAGGCCTTTAATTTTGAGCTAGGACAATGAAATTTGGTATCCGCCCACTGCCACGCCCTCTTTTAAGAAAAACTCAGTTTTTGGCCAAACCGTAAGGAATTTAAAAAAAGTTTCTGAACAACATATTTAGACAATCTTAATATCTATATTTTGTCCATATAACGTTTTTTGCCACGCCCACTTTTTGGGGGCGTTTTTATATAAAAACCATTTTTATACACTACCTCATAATAGTACTTACACACCGGATCATAAACTGCGTTTTCGCAAAAACACCTGAAACCTTCATCGAAAACCGAGTTTTCCCATACATTGTCAGCTCTCAAAACCTAGTAGGTTACGACGTAACCTTCTCATAACCACTTCGCAGACGTCATCACGTTGCAGGTTGTTGGAAAGAACACACCTTTTCATACATTCTACACGTGTTCCACACGTCCCACAAAACAGCTGATGAACTCGCTGTCAAAACAAATGTTTTTTTTTCAGAAATTTACACACCAGATGAAATAAAAACAAAACAAGCGGCGGGCTTGAGAGTCAAAAACTGTTGTCAAAATCTCTAGATTTGTTTCATTTTGAACTTCAAATGCTAATATTAGTTTGATTATATTAGAATTCATTTACAATATTTTCACACACAAATGTTGCAGCTAGTATCACAATTCACAGCTGATTGAAATGTCAAAGAGTCGGTGCGAAAGCATCCAGTGGTTTACGTAAACTTTTTGCCAAAAACTCAGTTTATGATTCGGTGTGTAAGCACTATAACATATGCAGGAGAAAACCTTGTCTTTTGTAGAACCGTAAAGGTGTTTTGTAAGCAGTCTGATGAATTTGTTGTCACTATATCATTTTTTCTATTTTATCCACATCGTGCTTTTAGCCATGCCCCCTTTTTGGGGATTTTAGTTTTATGGATAGGATGGGATAGGGTATTCAATGATCCGCACAGCGGATTGTAGCCTTCTCATAATTATGTTTTTTTCTAATTATAAAAAGTAAAAAAAGACAAATAAAAATTATTAATTTTTTTTATTTTGTGTTGTTTTTGTTTATTTTGTAATATTCATTTTTTATATTATCTTTAAAAATATTTATAGTAAAGTCCAATAAGTATGTCTCTACATATTAAATTTTGAATATGTAGAAGAGCATTGTCTACTTTTGCAATCAGTCTATTAATGTTAGAACAGACATTGTTCAGTGTATCGGTAAAAAGACAAAGAATATTTACATTAATTGGGCCTGCGCACATGAGTATGCTTCAACCGTATTCTATATGGTTACTTTCCAAACACACGGAAAAATGTGTTCAACGGGTTGAATTTTGTGTAATATTACACAAAATATATATATATATATATATATATATATATATATATATATTCGTCATACCATTTAATTAAATACATTAATTAAAACGCATTTCATATTTTTACTAGAACCAGCATATTCAATTTATCGTACACTTTGAGCGCTCAGTTAGTGGAACATACCCATGTAGCTTTACCTTAAATCTTAAATGTAGTCCGGCCCCAAGAAAACCATCCACATAACAAGCCACCTCAATGCATATCACTTGTGGCTAACAAGTAGGCAACAACAACAATAAACTTTTGAATTGGAATGCTATCTTGCTCTTTCTGATTTCCTAAATGTCCAGAATCTGGTGAAAGTTTCTATTTTTCTCACTCTGCTCAGTACGGTACGCGCGGGTGCAGTGAGTTTTCGGTTGACGGATAGAACTGCTATTTTTTTTCTCTATGGCATAGCAAATTTAATATTCCAAATTCCAAAAATTGTACAGTGAAAGTGAATTATAAATAAAACTGTGAATATAACTTATGAGTAGCAGACTATATTCTGTGTTGCGGTGAAAAGAAATACCTCATTCTTTCTGGGCAAAACAATCGTTTTAAAGATAAGGCGTTGTCCAGTATTGGTTCTGTTTTTTTTTTGCTACCGCGCATTAACATTATAATTAACAACAAAACTGCTAATTTATAAGGTATCTACGTTATTTCCGATTTTAAGAAATATGTCTTGAATAAATACAAAGATTGGTAGATATCTTGAACACAAAATGTTTTGAAAGACGATTATAGAGTTGGCGCAGTCAATATTTTGTCTATTGGAAAATAATAAAACAAAACTTGTAGCAATTATTAGGGAAATATTGAGATATTTTTGTTTTACTATGGTTACGAAGCGATAAAGATAAACATTTTCAAAAAGTTGGTAAACTCCCTTTAAATACATACATAGACACTACACACAACATGTACATTTAGTTCGGAATGTTCTGATTCTGAGTCATGAATTGCATGTATTTCGTACTTGATGATACTATTCTTGTTGTATTGCTTATACATTGCAATTGTTTGTGTATGTTATTTGCCTATCATTCAATAGGAGTGTTTTTTTTTTATTAAAAAGTGAAAAATCTGCATTTGTAAATACGTATGAGTGGTAGGTAGTTTTGGTATCAATAATTGAATTATGTAAATTTATTGTTATCAATATTTTATCTGAATATATTACAAACTGCTAATTATTCTTCGTACAATTCCATATGCCCGTTAAACTTTCTTTAGAAAAGACACTGTCTGTCGGTTTGCTTAATGTATACTAACCATCTTTATTTAAATAGATTAACATGCGTTTCAAAATTGATTCATCATAAAGGCAATTAGTCAACTCATACAGTTGAGACAAATCACATGACTATTCTGTGGACGGAAAATTATGGTAGAAACTAGAAAGCAAACCATTTCGAATTTGTAAACATTTTGGTATGAAAGTTGTATTATTTAAATGAAAAACAGTATCAATTACGATTGCATCGTATATAAGTATATGTAGTAAAAGTAAGACCAATATTTTTGTCGAGATAAGCATTCGCAAAACATATTTTTCAAGCTAACTGTGATAGGCGAGAAACAGGACCTAATACATTGCTTCGTATAATTGCCGGTAGGTATAATGTGTGCGTATGTTTCCGATCAAAGCTAAAAATAAAAGGTCATTTCCTCAATATTGAAACTGAAAGATGAACAAACGAATCGATTGAATTATTGTGGCTTGCTTGACGTCACTAGAGGCCTAATCTTTACAAAAGCACTTGAATAAAACACAACACCATGTCGGATTATTGTACAAATGTTTTATTTACTTATTAACCAATAAAAAAATGTATAAAGCAGACTGTATCTCTAAACAATTTTATTTTTGGCTAAAAAAACAGCGTTTGGTTCACTTTTGGCATGTGCACGTCTGGCATTCACGAATTGTACGTAAAAGGTCTCGACTCATTTTCAGTTTCCAAAATTTTAATCCGATTAGCTGACCTCATAGCTTTTATTGCTTAAACAAAGGCACTACTGAAAAATTTTTGCTATAGAAACAATATATACCTACGATGTAATCTAAAAATAGTACAGTACAAAAGATTATAAAGAACACAAGTTGGTACATTAACTTTGTTCGTTTAACAACTTTTTAATATTTCTCTGTACGCATTGTGAAGATGGTTTCCCTTTTTACCTTAGAATTGATAAGGCAAATTCAAAAAATGCAAAAATGTTCCTCTTTTTATTCGTCTTCTTTAAGATTTAGAAAAAAAGAATGAAATTTAAAATGAAGCAAGTAATACATAAGTACACCCAGCTACATATAAAACCTTCCTATGATTTTACATCTTATGGTGGAATAATGATATAAACCGACACATGCATAAAAGTGTCGCATATACCTAACTTTGTAGTTACTATTTAAGCTGCGTATTTTTTCGTTTATCTGCTGCTGTGACATTCTTACTGACTTAAATAAGAAAGTAGAACGGAAGAATTCTTTAATGATCTATTGTTGAGCATTTTCCCACGTATATAATTCGGAATGGCATGGTTTTCATACTCTATATGTGCACTTAAAGAAGTTCCCGTAGTTCTGTTTTCACCCTGAAATTGACCTTAGTGTATAGAGAGAAGAAGATTGTTTAGGTAGTAATTGCACAATAATCTCTATTTACATTTAACTTGTTTAACTTGCGAAAAATTGTAAGTATTTAATTATACGGAACTTTATTATCTTTTCTTTAAAAATTCATACATTGAGCTGAATGATATCATTGCCTAGGTAAATATATATATATATACTGCCTTAAATAAAAAAAATAGTTTTTTTTTTTTTATTACTCAGACGTATGAAGGTTTCCTACAAAACCACAATAACCTCTTTGAAAGTGAAATAAACCGCCAACAATCTTTTGCCACACTCTGAATATAGGTAGAAATACAATACCTACATGCTACTGATCCGCTGTATTTCATAAAGTGATTACATTCGCCGAAGATACGATGTGGTTAACTTATGTAACCAATATTCCGAAAATGTAAAATAAGTTCTTTCCAATTTTTCATTTAGTTCGTTTTATGAGTTGTAGGTCTTTGTTCTAACTTTATAAAAATACCTTTTATCTAGAAGTGCTATTCGTATTAAAGATTTCATTAAAATTATTGTTCTCGATTTATTGACATACTGGACTATAAATCTGTAAATGTAGTATTGTTCAACTTATAAGAGCAATATGACAAGATACCTAAATTATTTTGAAAAAAAAACATGTGCATATGTGCAATTTTCTATATTGTTAACAAACTTAGTTAACATTTATTTTTAAAATATCAAAGTAGTAATATATGTTATAATAATATTGTTTTTTTAGATTGCATCTGGAGAACATTTTAAATAAAAATCTTACTTTCAAAATGAGCAAAAAACCTGCAACTGGGCCAGCCCTCCATAAGGTTATTATGGTTGGCAGCGGTGGAGTTGGTAAATCTGCCCTGACTCTACAATTTATGTATGATGAGTTTGTGGAAGATTACGAGCCTACCAAAGCAGATAGTTATAGAAAAAAAGTAAGTACATTAATAGTTCGCATAATGAAATATTAATATCAAATGTAATTATAGGTGGTTCTTGATGGCGAAGAAGTACAAATAGACATATTAGACACAGCCGGTCAGGAAGACTATGCAGCTATAAGAGATAACTACTTCCGCAGCGGTGAAGGATTCCTATGTGTCTTCTCGATCACAGACGATGAAAGCTTTCAAGCTACGCAAGAGTTTAGGTACGATACGTTAATATAGCTAATGGTTCCGAAAATTGTTGTTTTTTATCATATTTATGTTATTTTTCTGTAGAGGTAATTTGTTATAAATTTTGTCCGTAACTGCAGCAAATAGATGTGTGTTGTCCTGCAGTTCCCATTGCATTGAAGCATTTTATATGTGAAGATGTAATATCTTATTGTCTTCGTACAATTTATATTTGAAAAACGTGAAATTAATTACGCTTCAAATTGTTGTCGGAATAAATGATTCAAATCGCCCAAAAAAGGTCGGATAAATCTGATTTCATATTACAGCTAAATAGTTTGTGCTGGGCTAAGTCTTTCTATAGTTAAATGTAAAATAAAAATAACATGACAGTTTGACACGACACTAATTCGGTACGACACATTAGGATTTCATAAAGGGCCTTTAAGAAATCCAGGGAAATTTCTTTTTAGGGAGGTCATTTCGTAACTTTGAAAACTAATAATCGTTTTCGAAGTAACGAAATCAGACGGTAGTCTGTGATTTGACGATTATTGTTTTAAGTGATTCAAATAAAGTTATATCGCCGACAGCAAAAAGGACTATTGATCTTACGTGATGCAAGATGTACCGTCAAAATGTTATCGTTAAACGATTATCACTTTACTGAATGAGGGTCCATGAGGACCGTCGAAATTTTATTGTTAAACTATAATCACTTTATTGAATGAGGGCCCAGACTGATTTAATGTCTTCAATAAGAGACTTTCTGTCTTCGGACTAACCATTCCCATACGTTTTTCTTAAGGTTCAGGTCGAATGGGTGCGTTGTTCAGCTGGAAAGTCCAATTTATTAGTCCAAAAATATCGCAAAATTTTCCTTGTAAAATATTGCAGTATTTTTACTGATTACAACTCAAGTTGAAAAGTTCCATAGTAGCTTACTGCTCCCCATACCATAACCTTTTAAACTTTGATGCCGGGCTTAAAAACAAACGTCCGTATTTTCCCATGTCATTAAATTAATATTTTTAAATTTAACTTTTTTCATCTAAAAAAAAACATGAACGCCATTGTTCTGGTTAAGTCACATAGTACCTCGAAAAGTTTAACCGCATACACTTCAGCTGATGGGTTATTGTTGACTTTTTATAACCTATCCCATAGGGATATATTAGTTTTGACATTAAGTTTATAACATAAAATTCGATAGATCTACCTCAATAAATTGCTAGCTGAGTCGATGTAGTCATGTCTGTCTGTCCGTCCGTGTGTGAGTCACCGATTTTTTGGCAATAAATTTAGAGTGTTTAAACTTGGTATATATACTCTCTGGCCGCAAACCAGAACAAGTGCAAATTTTTTTGAAATCCGCATACTGCCACGCCCCCTTTTTAGAAAAACGTAGTTTTTAACCAAACCGTAAGGAATTTTAAAAAAAGTGTCTGAGCAGCAGATTTAGAAAATCTCAATATCTATATTTCGTCTTTACACATTCTTTTGGCACGCCCATTTTTTAGGGGCGTTTAAAAAAAAAAAAAAAAACGTTTTTTGGTACATTTTTAAAATATTTGAAAAAAACTTTTGATGCAAGATCTATGATAATATGAACATTTCGTATCTATGTAGATCATTTTAACCCACGCCCACTTTTTAAAGCGTTTTCCTACAAAAACCATTTGTATACCCTCCCCTTAGGCATATGCATAGAAACATATGAGAAGGCTACAATCCGCTGTGCGGATCGTTCAATACCCTATCCCATCCTCAAAATTAATTTCCCTTCTATTGCATATGCCTTGGGGTAGGGCATACAAATGGTTTTTGTAAGAAAACGCCCCCAAAAAGTGGGCGTGGGTTAAAATAGTCGATTGACGAAATGTTCGCATTAATACTATCAATGATTGTGCATCAAAAGTTGGCGTGGCTTTATATTGACAAAATATAGATATTATGATTCTCTAAATATGCTGCTCAGACACTTCCCTATCCCATAGGGGTATATTAGTTTGGATACATAGTTTATAACATATGAGAAGGCTACAATCCGCTGTGCGGATTGTTGAATACCCTATCCCATCCTATCCAAAAACTAAAATTCCCAAAAAAGTGGGCATAGCTAAAAACACGATGTGGATAATATAGAAAAAATGATAAAGTGACAACAAATTCTTCAGACTGCTTACAAAACACTTTTACGGTTCTGCAAAAGACAAGGTTTTCTCCTGCATATGTTATGGGGTAGTGTATAAAAATGGTTTTTATATAAAAACGTGGGCGTGGGTTAAAATGGTATATAGACGAAATGTTCATATTAATAATGTTAATGATCCTGCATCAACATTTTTTTTTCGAAAAATTTAAAATTTGACCGAAAACAGTTTTTTTTATTGAAAACGCCCCCAAAAAGTGGGCGTGGCAAAAAATTTTTTATATAGACGAAATATAGATATTACGATTGTCTAAATATGTTGTTCAGAAACTTTTTTAAAATTCCTTACGGTTTGGCCAAAAACTGAGTTTTTCTTAAAATGGGGCGTGGCAGTGGGCGGATTTCAAAAATTTTACACTTGTTCTGTAGGCAGGGACGAAGATCCTATATACCAAATTTCATTATCCTAGCTCAAAATTAAAGGCCTTAAAATCGGTGACGGACGGACGGACAGACAGACATGGCTTAATCGACTCAGCTAGCGATTCTGAGTCGATCCATATAATTTGAGGTATATGTAGCTAAAATATTTCTCTATGTTACAAACTAAGTATCAAAACTAATATACCCCTATGGGATAAGGTATAAACATAGAGAAATAATTTAGCTACATATACCTTAAAGTATATGGATCGACTCAGAATCAATAGCTGAGTCGATTTAGCCACGTCTGTCCGTCCGTCCGTCCGTACGTCACCAGTTTTTGGGCCTTAAATTTTGAGCTAGAATGATGAAATTTGGTACACGTAGTCTTTGTTGTTCCCAGCAGAACAAGTGTAAAAAATTTTGAAATCCGCCCACTGCTCCCTTTTCAGAAAAACGTAGTTTTTGGCCAAACCCTAAGGAATTTTAAAAAAGTGTCTGAGATGCGTAGTTAGATATCGTAATGTCTATATTTCGTTCATATAAAGTTTTTTGCCACGCCCAAATTTTGATGCAGAATCATTAGTAATGTTAATATAAACATTTCGTTTATAGACCGTTTAACCCAGGCCCCATTTTTAGGGGGCGTTTTTATATAAAAAACATTTTTATACACTTCCCCATAACATATGCTGGAGAAAAACCTTGTCTTTTGTAGAACCGTACAATTTGTTGTGACATTGTCATTTTCTATATTTAATCCCCATCGTGTTTTAAGCCATGTCCACATTTTGGGGATATTGTATACAACGAGTATACAACCATCCGAACAGCGGATTGTAGCCTTCTCATATGTTTTTTTTTTTTTAAGTTTCTGCCGTTTTAGATGGTTGGAACTATTATTGACTTTTCTAACTGTGGAAAAACCAGCACTAATTTTCGCAGCTGAGTCGCAGGAATTGGAAACAGAACACAATATTACTCTTCTATCAGCTCTTGTTGTCGTTTTATTACCCCCATCAATTTTTTTCCAATACGATACTATTTCTCAAGTAGGAGTAGATCATATTAAAAATATAGCCTATTTTTTTTAAAGCAATAGCAAGTCCGGTTAATCCTTGCCCCTTAAGTGTAAGGCCACGCACTGAGCGACGTCGCTCTGCCGCTCAGAAACATTAATTGCCGCTCAGCGAGTGCGTGGCCACAACCAAACAATTTCATGTTTAATTTTTTTTTTTGCCGCTCAGCTTTTTGTCGCTTTGCCGTATGGTTGTGACCTTAGCCTTACACTTTTCAACCTTGTTTCGAATTATGCTTTTTCATTTATTTTTGCAACAAAGACAAATGATGAATTCACATACAATGTTTGGAATTAATGAATCTCATAACCTCGAATGTAGATATATATATATATATTAATTCTTTTTAACTAGACCAAATATGTAGGTTTTTTCAGGCCGGCCTGAAATTCTATGCTGATTTTAGGATAAATAACTGTCCAGTTGTTCTTCTGCCAGGTCATTTAAAATAATCGTCACTGGTATAAGTGTACCACCTCAAGAGTCAGTTGAACGGAACACTCGCTTTTTTATGGTTAAAGTTTCTTCTATTTGCAATATTTTAATTTTGTTATTTATTTTTATTTTCAGGGAACAAATTTTGCGAGTCAAAAATGACGAAAGCATACCTTTCTTATTAGTTGGAAACAAATGTGATTTGAATGACAAGCGTAAAGTACCACTTAGTGAATGTCAGTCGCGTGCTCAACAGTGGCAAGTTACCTACGTAGAAACATCAGCTAAAACTAGAGAGAATGTTGACAAGGTAAGAACGTTCTACGAATCCAAAACAATGCTATGTTTCCAACTTAGTTTTTAATTTATTTACATTTTGTTTTATTAATGTAACGTATTTCACATATTTTTTATTAAGCATTAGGATTTTTCCTCTAGCTATTTATCGTTATTCTATTGTTTTTATATAATTTAATCTGTATTGTTCATTCTACACCACATGAACCTATGTTATGTATGTGGTATCTTGTTTTACAGATAGAATTATTTGTATATTTCCTAGTTAGGGGAGTATTTCAGTAGCTACATTTTTGGTCGTATAAGATCGATACTCATTGCAATGCTAACTATCTACAGACTAAACTTTAGTTGAACTAAACCTTAACCTATGAGTTTTAAATTGTTAAGTCAAATCGTCCGATTTCACAGTTTAATCTAAAATTGAGAACTTAAAAATATTTTCTAAAATTAACTTAACCTGAAAGAAATATATTTCGTTGCTTTAGTTTTATCAGTCTTTCAGAGATCAGCAGTGATTTATCTATATATTTGGCAATAAGGACTTCGGCTTTACATCCTAAAGCATTTGAAATAGCCTTCTTAAATTTACTATCGGCCACAATACAAAATTTCGAGTTAGGAGTTTATTAAAAATTGATAAGCATTATGTGTAAGAGGGTAGCTTGCTCAATATGTGTCTATACACGCCGATATGTTTACATTTTTACAATATTTCATCTTAAAATATTTAAAATTCACTTAATACTATTCGAACGAAAAATAGTGAAGTTAGGTTGGGACGTTGAAATCAAAACAGAAATAAATAAGTGACACATCCCTCATACTCATTATTGATCATTTAATCGTAACCGCCATTCTAAAGGGCTCAGGCTTTTCCTACTCAATGTTTTCAATTCAATGTTTGTTATTTTGCATGTTTTTTATAGGTTGACTTGTTCCCTGAAGATATGTTTTTATATATTGTTTTACTGTTATTACATCTTTTTAATAAACCTAATTAGTAAATAGAATTAATAAATAAAAGGGGAAACATTAAATTGGTAATAATGAAAATTAACCTTTAGAACGGACGTCGTTTTGTTTATGGCATATTAAAGTTAGAAGCATGGCTGTAGCTATTGTATAGAATGTAATAATTTGAATACTAATGAAATATGTTGTCAAGCGCTTTTTGTAGCATACCTTTTTGTTTGTAATTGTATTTGAATTTTGAATTGTATTATTTTATGGAATGTATCTTAAAAGAAAAAAGAATAAGAAAATATTGAAACTTACATTTTTCGCGAAATTTTTGTTTATGTATTATGATCTAAAATTCATTTGTTATGTCCTTCATCAAACCACTGGTATGTTTCTTTTTCCTTTTTATTCCAAACAGGTGTTTTTTGATTTGATGCGTGAAATAAGATCACGAAAAACTGAAGATTCAAAAACAACAAGTGGGCGAGCTAAAGATAAATGCAAGAGGCGGAAACTTAAGTGTATACTAATTTAGATAGGTGCATACAGTATACTCATGTAATACATATAATATTTTAACATATTGTATTCATTTTAGTTGCTTTGTGTTTTTAGCTCTATAATTTTTTTAACACCCACTAACAAAATATTTTATATCAGGCAATGAAATGTTGTTTACGACTAATATTATTAATTGATCAATAAATATTTTAATATAACTTTGGATCTAACCTTAAGCGTATAAAAAAACAAATTTTGATAACTTTTTTGTATGCTCTTGTAAAAACTACAGATTTATAATTGGGCGTACTAAATGGTATATGAATAGTTAAATTATTTTTTTAGGCCGCATTATTATATTATGATAGGCTGTAGCTTCTGTAAAAAGTTTTTCTTATAAACATCCAAAACTTTGTCTTTTATTTAATATATCCATGAACTTGTATTAATAATTTTTAAATAATCATCACTGGTTTTACATTATGCTCTATTCTAGTGATGTGTCAACTCGAGTTACACTTTAACCGAATTAACTCGAGTTGGATTTTACTCTTACTCTAGTTGGCGAAACCGAATAATAAAATACAAAACTTTATTAACACGAGTTGAATACATTATTTGGTTTCGGTTTGTGTAAGCAAACACACACCTATATGAACAGCGACAGGTAGTCAGTAGCCAAAATATTGAAATTGAAACTAAAGCCAGTAGCCAGTCAGTCAGCTACCTGATACTCACACGAAAGATATATAAACGAACCCAACATGCATGTATTTGATTGAATCACATCACTTGAGATTCGTCTTTCGTCTGTATAGCCAAACCGATTTGACTAATTCTGTTTGCATTTTCCAACTCGGGCTGATGCTGATATTTCAAGGGTTGGTGTCAACCGGTAGCTGCTTATTGTATATTATGTTTGTTTACGTTTTATCTTCCCATATGATTGATGATGGCGTTGGTAGTTGGAAATGGGAAGTTTTCCAAGAAAAAATGAAGGAAGAGTTATTTGCAAAAAAATGCTCTTTTTCGTATAAATTTTCGGGACATACGAGTATCTTGATGGCACATACAGGAGAAAGAAAATATTTCAAATATTTTTTTCAAACCGAGTTATCTAACTCAGGTTGCAACTCGGTTTACTTCGATTTTAACTCGGGTTAACTAGAGTTGAGAAAATTATGTACGATAGACAATTTTCAAAATTTGGTATTTTGTGCTTTTAAAAATAAAAGTGTTTATTTGTATCATTCACACTCGCTGTTGAGCTGTAAATATAACTTGTGTTTTCAAATCGTATGCTTTTAGGAAGTGGCAATGTGTATTTGAACATAATTTTGATTGATGATTGCGTTGGACTACTAAACGCGGATGTCTGATTCAAATAACGAAAGTTACAACACCTAACTTGCGAATATCTGAAAAAACAACCAAGGGCATAAAACAAAGCCAACAATTCTACTTCGCGTACACAAATATTTGAAGAAACTAGGCTTAAGACTCTTTTCTTTTCATTTGTTACTTTACAATGTCCCTAGCATTAATGTTACCTTTTTCATTAAAAGAAACTTTTAAATATAGTTTTTGCTTATTACCCTTCAAATTATCGCCACACTAGTAATTTCGAAGCGACATAAGTAGACCTCTGGTTTTAACGTAGCATTGTCGACGATACACATGAGAAATAAATAAACAAATGACGACGAAAATGCCTCAGAATCAAGAGGCTCCTGAGCATTTCCGGGGTGGAAGCTAACAATTCCAATGGTGTTTGCACACAGTATCACATTTTGAAAGCGTGAAAACGTTATATAGATAGAAGCACGATTCCCAATTGCTTCATTTTTATAATCTTCTTATTTGGAAAATTCATAATTAAAATATGTACTCATTTTTCTATTCCTTAATATTCCTAACACCCAAGTGCTCTTGTACAGTAATAGTTCTTGTATACAGTTACAAAGCGCTAGGAATCAATTTCTCCGTTTATTCAATTGAAATATTTAACTATACTGTTCACTAAAAGTTCAAACTATAGTTGGGTAATTGTACAGTTCTTTCAAGAAATGTAACATCGAACGGTATTTTTGTAGTATTAGGGTTACTCTTAGCAGGAATGTATTTGGCGTACGAATACCTATGATTTATTAACGAAAATAGTGTGTTTGCAGACAACTTTTTGTTGAAAATTTCAAACTAGTAAAAGCAATATGCTAGAGATTCTGAGGCGATCCATATACTTTAAGATATATTTAGCTAAAATTGTTCTCTTTGTTACAAACTATGTATCAAAACTATAATATAGGGTATAAAAACGTTTTTTTGTCGAACCATTAAAGATTTTCTTAAACTGTCTGAACAATATGTTCACAATGCCGTTTTGTATATTTCACTCTCACTTTTTTGTGATATTAGTTTTAAAGATGAGATGGGATAGGGTATTAAACGATCCGCATCGCGAATTGTAGCCTTCGCATATGTTTTTGTATTTGTATTGCAACTAAGTATGCGACTTATCTAGCAATTTGTTTTACCACGATATATATAAGTATAAGGTTAAGCTTCGAGCAAGTAATACAGTTCTTTGTATTAAGTTCTTCGCATTTCTTTTTTAACATGCGACTCCTATTGTAATTTTGCTTCTAGTGTCATTCCGTGATATTTTAGTTCGTTTGCAAACGGGACTCAAATCGTATTTAGAAATACACTCAAATTGTTTGTCAAATTTTTCGTATAAAATTGCAATCTGCCAGGAAACTGAATTTTATTTATGATATCAATTAACTAAACATATGGTGTCGGTTGGAATTGAACTAAAATGAAAACAAGGGAAGATTTTAAGCTTAATTAAATTATTGAAATTGTAAATATCATCAAATACGTAATTAACGCAGATTATGTTTTGTATTGACATTTAAAATTATGTTTATGTTGCATAGCTTTTTATTTTTTTTATCTTATTATTTTTTTTAATATAATTTTTGTACATATTCTATGTTTCTTGAATACTAAATTTTGTTTTCTTTCCTTAATTAAAACTTTATTTTTATCTCAACAGGTGTTTTATGATCTTATCAGGGATATATCATCACGCAAAAAACAACGCCAAACAGATGTACGACAGCCTACAAAAACAAACTCTCATTGCTGCCAATTGCTGTAATATCTATAATTTGATATATTTGAAAACACACATTAAACACACTAAATTCTTTCACAAAATCAAAAAGAACATTAAATAAAAAACGATACAGCTTATGTATGTACACATAAGCAAGAATGAAGGAAATTAAATAATTCGAACCATTGATATTTCTAGATGCAGAATTACAAAGAAAATAAGTACGAACCGTATGTAAAAATGTTTGTAATTTTTTTTTATTTATTCAAGAATATAAATAGTAAATAAATATATAAATATGATTACAAAAATGCAAAAAAAACCTATGGCTAAGAGAAGGATAGCGTTAATATTAGATAAAGTACACTAAAGATACAAAATTATATATTTAAATGTATCTTAAACATAAATATATAAGTTTTTCCGTTTTTGTATTCTTTCCATTTATTATTTAAAATAAAATTGTTTTACACTATGTCAAGATAAATCAACAGAAAACAACTAGGAATTCTTAGAAACTCAATACAAATGTTGACATTTTTCTCGCATTCATATCCACATCCTTCCTTCAAGTTTGACGCTAAAAACACACATTTTTCACATATATTAAGTAATACTTTTCTCGTAAAAAGTGTACCCAAAGTTCCTTTTTTCTCAAAAAAAGTGAAAAAAAGAATATATTGCATTTATGGAACGTTTCAATAATTTCATTTCGCATTTTGTGTATACCTACTATCTATAATATCTATCGTTGTTAAATATTTATACTTTTATACGGAAATTAAAGATTGCGTTTTGTGCTTTATTCTACTATAAATATTTATTTATTTTATGTATATACATACGTTATATTTATAATCTACAAAGATCTTGTACTTTTTGTTTAAATAATTTGTTTTACCGAAGAGGGCATTTATGCCGCTATAAGGTCATAAGTTTACCAATGGAAAATGCAGCACCACGAATAATAATAAACAAGGAAATATTAATACTCTTCAGTTGATATTTGAATGTAGTAAATTTAAGGTATTAGTGCAACGATTTCTGACAAAACGCTTTGATCATTCCCTGTATTGCAATTTCTCAAACAAATTAATATATGAACTTTGCTTGACTTTATACATCACATCTAAGTAAATTGTTTCCCTGTGAAAACGTCAATAAAATATCTTTGGGATAAACTGGAACTGTAAAATGATTCGATTGATTTCCACTTAAATTTATATACTCTTACTAAGCACATTTCGAGCACTTGCAAGTAAAATTATGTACCTGCAAGTCACTAGGCAAATAAAATCTAATACATACTCTAAACACTTAAATATTGGCTTCAAAACATGTATATACAAGTTATCTTAGTATTTGTAAAATATAAACTAAAAAGGAGTAAACATAAAAAAAAAATACAATACACAATACATATTAAAGGTAAACTATACACAACATTTATAAGAAATAAATAAAATTTATACAACACATTTTGAACAAGAATACAACTACAATCGGTATCATAAATATGTTTTATTGGTTGAATTGAGTTTTAAAGGTTTTCTTAAACGGTGTTTAACATTACTTTCATATTGTCTCTACTGATAAATTAAAATTAAATATTTTTGAACATCATAAACTTATTCATCATTGAATCCGACGGATGGATTGTGTATTGTGTTTTAGCTTGACCATCAGCCGACTACACATATTGAGAGTTTTAGGGAATATAAATGGTAGGTATATATTAGATGTGGTTTTATTCTTTATAAGGTACAATCATAGCGACAGGTCCAATTAGCCAGATGGAATGATACTTTTAATAGATAACTAAACTTTATATATGCGTTAGGATGAGACGCATCAAAATAGATAAGTTTGGAAACGTTAAACATTTGCGGTGCTGTGGCGATGAATACATGCTGTTTGAGCATTTCAGAACTTAGTGTTTACCTTTGTTATTTAATGTAAGATGGATATTTTACTTACGTGGCGCTACAGTCCGAAATGAACCTGGGGTAAGATGGAAGTTTAGCTAAAGGAATGTTCATGAGCAATTAAGTAAAATATTCAATCGCATGCTTTTTTTTTTCATATTTATTTTGTATATTGTCATGATATTTAAGAATTTTTAATAAAAGGTCTTGTTGGACTTAATAATCTTGGTCGTTTCGTTATTTAACTTCACTCTCTGTAAAAACATTTTACAAAATACAATTCATAAAACCTGCTTATTAGACCTCCTACTATTCGGCCGTTATGCATTCCCTGCTGTTTTTTATAAAAAAAAAAAATGCCCCTATATTCGGGACACCTGCTAATCGGACCATGGACCAATAAAATAACATGCGTTGCTAAATGTCTAATTGGACCAAGCATAGGGAAGGGATTAGGGAATACGTATGCATCACATTTGGTTATACCCTATCCCATAGGGATATATTAATTTTGATACATAGAGAAATAATTTAGCTAGATCATGTTCTAAAATTCATAAGCTTTGTTTTGACACCAACTCACCAATGAATGAATTTATAAAAAACCGCAAGAAGTAAAAAAAAATTTCCAATGATGTTTTTCAATGATAGCTATAACTGGGGCCTTACGACCGTACTGGCGGAGAGCGCCATACATTACTTTTCTGTTTCATTTTAATTCTCATTCTCATCACTTAGAACATCTCAAGTGATTTTCTTCATGCTCTTTCAGTTTTTGTAAGTATCTTGTATGTTTCATTCGTAATTCATACATCATATGTATATCTCGAATGATTTGAGAGCACAATGAGTGAGAGCTTTTTGAGAACTCGATATAAGTAATTGTTTATCAGCTAATCGGCCCTATCATTTTATCCGTTCGGAGATTATTTTTCTACGTATCGCAAAGTAGGAGACTGAATTAACTTTCTTATAGCGTTTTCGATTGGGATTTTTAGATTTACTCTCAGATTTCAGATTTTACCCGTCCCAATTGAACTTTAAAGAGTTTACTCTGGTTTTCTGTGTTTGTTGGCGTGCCATTTGACAGCTTATTGTTTATCTTTAGGCAGCAATTATAGCTATTAGCTATCAATGGAAACCATCATTTGAAATTTTCTTTTACTCATTGCGGCTTTTTTATAAACTCAACCATTGGCGAGTTGGTGTCAAAACAAAGCTTATGAATTTTAGAACATGATTATCCAAAAATATTTTAATTTCTAATTGTAGTTTTTCCCGAAAATCACTTTTTAATCATCAAACTGCGAAATGCAAACTTCAAATTGACATATTAAGTCAGATGTTAAATGTTTTTGTGTTGGTGCATGTTGGTGTAAATTTGACTTGGAATTCAGATTCTTTAAAAGTACTCTATAGTAAAAAAAAAAGAGTGCTTTTTGTATCCCAATCGAAAACGAAAAAATAGATCTAGAGTAATAAAAGTGCTCTAGAGTATAAAAATAGTGCTTTTTGTATCCCAATCGAAAACGCTATTAGTATCCGTTTTCCGAAGGTGCATCAGCAAAAATTATTTTGGTGTCCTTTTAGTTAAATTCCGGGCTACGTCGGGTTTCTCATGCATCAACTTAACCAAGCGTTCATATTGTGAGGTTCTTGTTTTTCAATTGAATTTTGCCTAAAATACCAGTTTTCAACACAAATCATCACAAACTTAAATAAAATTATTTTACTGCTTACATTTTATTCACTTAAATATATTTCCGGGAGAACAAATGTCGGAAACCATCGGAGAGAAGTTGTGCTGTAGCTGTCAAAAGCAGATGCAAAAAATTACAATGAAACGTAGACCGCCGATGTGCGTTACGCTTTGTCGGAGCAATGTTCCGAACAGAACAACTGATCGGAACAATTACCATGAAGCAAAATTTTCCGATTCGTTTAAAATCGGAGAATTTTTCTTTCGGAACAAGTACCATAATATAGTCCGTACCAAATCAGTTGGCCAACGGTCGATACTCGATTGCGCAGAGAGGATTTAAGAGAAATTTAAGATATTGTAAAAATTAATTGGTATTTTTTTTTATTTGTCGTGTGCATTGTAATTGTAATGCAATTACTGTGTGTATTGGAGTTTTAGAGAATAGAATTTTACGGTTATCGGTTTTTTTGCTATTAGTATTAAGAGTTTTTGATATCTCAAATTATCATTCGATTATACGATCACTCAAGTACTAATGTTTCCATTCTTTAAATCATTCGATTATGCCCATCACTAATCTGCACCAGAGGCCATATTTTATAAAACGAATATCGTTGAAATTCTATTACATAAAACTAGCATCATTCTATGTTTTACGATACTCTTTCTTATTACTGGCATTTTATCGAGGCCCAGTCAAAACCAAAACAAGCTACAAATAGGTACTAGAAAATGGGTTCGATGAGGGTTCTTTTTGCATAGTATAGTTCGCTGAGGGATTTAAATGTTACATAGCGTCTAAAATTGAATGTCTTACTAATGCTTTTTAAAATAAAACTTAATCTCTATCTAGTTTGTTTACAGAACAATGTACAATATAATATAACCTATCACAGATATTCGCTACGAAACGTTGGAGATTTCCGGCTACCTAAAGAAATTCCACACAAAACAACTATGTATAGTAAATAGTGGCCTCTATAGCGAAGATGTGTTTTCTGTATTAAACAGATGGCTTCGATAAGAGGCTCTTTTGTTGTCGTTTTTTTTTAATAAAGAAGAAATAAATAATTGGATATTTTTTGGAAACATTTATTTTTGTCTCAAAACACCTACTACTACACACGTATATTGTTGTTTATTGAGAAACTTATTAATTTTTTTTTCATTTAGTTTTAAGTACCTTAAATTTAAACAAAAGGTTTGATTGCGATTAGATCTTATTAAAAGCGGCCACATCGACACTTTGAACGTAGTCTTCTATCTTCTCAATTTCCTCTGTAAGCCAATCAATAGAGACTTTATCGTCTTCTACAACACAGGAGATGCTCAGCTTTTTAATGCCGAATGCAACTGGCACATGTTTGGAAGCTCCCCACAAAAGTCCATCGCAGACAATTTTTCTGACTTCTGCTTCCAAAGCAGACATGTCGGTTTCATCGTCCCATGGCTTTACATCCAATACAAGACTGGACTTAGCAATCAGAACAGGCTTCTTGGATTTTTTGGCAGCATAAGCAGCCAAACGTTCTTCACGAATTTTTGCAGCTTCAGCAGATTCCTCATCATCGGAGTCAGATGCAAAAAGATCTACACCATCATCATCGTCAGCCTTGTTTTCTTTTGCGGCAGGTGTTGTATTTACCGTGGGCTTACCAGCATCAATATTTACTGCAGCCAGTTTTTGTTCCAGAGACTTAACGCGGTTCTCTGACTGAATGCACACGTTTTTCAAACCCTCAATCAATTTACGCAAATCAGCATTATCTTTCTCAACAGCTGCAAGTCGATCCAATACATCAGGTGATGCTGGAGACGCGGCCAGAGTTGCAATACCGTCCATCTACATATTAAGTAAAAATCAGATAAGATTTTTCTAAAGATTATATTACCTTTTCAAGAGAGTTCTTAATGTGCTGCCTGGCTTTGGCTATTTCTGATACCAGAGTGCATTGGTTTGAGGAGCCCTAGAGTAAACATAAAGAAATATGAATTTATTTGTTTTGGTTTACGAACACTTTTTAACTAAAAAATACACACATTTCAAGTATACAGAAAAAATAGAAACGATAAAACTAAAACGAAAAAATCAATGGCAGAATACAAAATGGTCGACTTCAGCCGCAGAAAATAAATATTGAGATCCACTTGCAAACCTTGTTTTTCAGAGCTTTGGGTTTCTCGTTTGATTCCTGTGAATCGCCTTTAGATACGATACTTGATGGTGTTGGTGGGACATTTTCTTTATGACTTATATCTTGTAGCTTCTCCGCAGCATCTTTGTTGGTCTTCTTCTTCTTCTTCTTTTTAGTTTTAGTTTCTTCAACAGATACTACAGTTTGGGGAACGTCTTCCCTTGCCTTGTTAGGAGAAACATCGTTTGGTACGCTATTAGTAGACGACGCTTCCGAATCCGCTGCCTTTGCTTTTTTTTGCTTCTTCGACCTTGCAACAGAAGCATTGGGCGTTGATTTTTGAGCACCCACTTCTCCGTTTTCTGTCATCGCTTCTGGACTTTTTGATTTGCGGACAGTCTTTTTTGGTTTCTTCTTTGGCTTTTCCGAATTTATGTTATTAACGTTTAAAGGAGGGGTATCAATTTGTGGGGCACTTACTGTTCCTTTTAGCAGCTTGTAATTTAATACACGGGTTTATTTATATTGATTATATATTACGTTGTATTGGTATTCAACATTGGCATATTTTCGATACCACTTATATAAATTAAGAAAATAAAATACAATTCTTACCTTCGCCAAACGCTCATAGTATTCCCTTTCAGCATCATGATAGCGCGATTTTTCAACCCAAACGCGTTCAGCTGCAAGTGGACAGGCCATTTTGTTATCTGAAATATATGATGTACATGTACATGTTTTTATACTTGGATGATGATGTGCAGGAAAATCTATAATCTTGCGTCTGCGTTCGATTGAGTGGCTAATGTTGCCACTGTTTAGCAAAACGTGGCATGTGCAAACGATAAGGGTTCATTTGGGCTTTCAGAGCTTTAATTCAATTACTAAATGATTTTAAAAATTTTGAGTTATAAGCTATTAATACTTACAGGACTCGTACAATGTATACAAATTTTAACACCGGATAATAATAAGAATAAAGCGCACGGCCTATCAAAATTGGCAAATCCCGGTAAAACTAAAAAGCCAACACAACTAACTCAACTCTAATTGGAAGAATCGAATATGAAAGTAGCAGAGGTAGAGGTTATATTTCAAGTTAATCAATTATTAGTGATGCCAAATTTTGCCTGTAGAGCACATGACCAGAAATGGGCGAGTTTCAAGAATAAAATATATTTCATTCGCATGAAGGTATATATTTTATTGCACATATATATATATATATATATATATATATATATATATATATATATATATATATATATATATATATATATATATATATATATATATCCAAAAGTGAAGCACGACAATAGCAGAGATTTTCTTTAATATGCTGAGACAAAATAATTCGCCACATGACAGTACAGCTGGTGTTGTATGAATCATGAAGGGAATTTATCATTATTATGGAAAATATGGAATCTGTTAGAACCCATCACCACTTGAGAGTAACACATACACTCACAAAACTAACAACTCTAAAGAAGTAATGAATTTATTACATGCAAATCTAAACCCCGAACCGAAAGGGGGCGTGGCAGTGAGCGGTGTTAAAAAAAAAATGTACACGTGTTCTGCTCGTCGGCCAGAGAGTCTATAACCAAATTTCAACACTCTAGCTCAAAATTTAAGGGCCAAAAATCGGTGATACACAGACGGACGGACAGACAGGCTAGGTCGACTCAGCTAGCGATTCTTTTGCCATTCTTTTCCCGATTTCCCCCGACACAAATTCTTCTCGGAATTTATTTGTAGTGAAGTGAAGCCGTCGCTTTTGCGTAGTATATTTTCCGATGACACATACCTCGAATGGAATTTAAACCTCCGACGAAGTATCCGTTGCGGAAAATTGTCCGCTCCGACGGATAGCTCGACTTTGAAGTATATCTATCGAAATTATTTCTCTATCTTACAAACATAATGTCAAAACTAATATACCCCTATATGGGATAGGGTATGAACATATGAGAAGGCTACAATCCGCTGTGTGGATCGTTGAATACCCTATCCCATCCCATCCTTAAAATTAATATCCCCGAAAATTGGTCGTTATGGCGATAGATTATAGATAATAATGTTGTCACAACATATTTTTTAGACAGTTTATCAAAATATTTAATGGTTCGCCAAAAAAACAACCTTTTTCTATTGCATATACCTTGGCGGCGGGTAGGGTATACAAATGGTTTTTGTAGGAAAACGCCGCCAAAAAGCGGGCGTGAGTTAAAATGACCAAAAAACGAAATGTTTGTATTATCATAACCAATGATCCTGCATCAATTTTTTTTCGAATATTTTTAAAAAGGTACCAAAAAATGTTTCTTTTTCAAAACGCCTCCAAAAAGTGGGCGTGGCAAAGAACTTTGTATAGACGAAATATAGATATTGAGATTCTCAAGGCCCAAAAACTGGTGACGTATGGACGGACAGCTAGCGATTCTTAGTCGATCCATATACTTTTATGTATATCTATCTAAATTATTTCCCTATGTTACAAACTATGTATCAAAACTAATATACCCCTATGGGATAGGGTATAAATATAGCGGGAATGTAAACTTCAAAATCAAATGAGTTTTTATGTACAAAATTACAAGCGCGGACTAGCTCGAATGCAAAAATCGTGTTCTGCGACCACACTATTGAGAGCCTAAAAGAAACTATTGGAGAATTCTGAGAAGAGCTCGAATTTTCGGAAACTATTCCCGGACCAACTAATCTGCTTTTTCAGTGCTTTAAAAATAATTTGAGAGCTAAATTGTTTATTTCCAAACTAGTTAGCATTGCTTATCCATGTATTATTTTGAAAGATTTCGAAAGAATAACCTTTAGTAACTTTCAACTTTCTCTTTCACATCGAATTGGGACTTACATCAAATCATAAGCATTTTGAAAATTGATGTTAAAAATGATATAAATAATGTCGAAATGTGATTATACGAACGTTTACTCCGATATTTGAAGGAATCGGTGTCTATGTGAACAATAATGATTTTACGTTATTGGCCAAAACTGAATATTCCGTTTATTGCTAGTTGGGTAAAACTTATTATGTGGAATTGTTGCAAACAGTGATAGTAGTATAAACATTAAATTTTATTCAATTTGACATAATATTTTGCGAGAAAAAATAACAATTTTCTTTATATGGCCTATATGACAAAATCAGTCATATGGATTTTCTCGAAAAAAAACTGGGTATGCAGTTTTGTTGGAACTAATTTGCTTATAGTATAGATAAAGTTTAATCAAAACCGTGAGTGCCGTTTTCGAGAAAATTGAGGTTATGTGTAATTTTTAATTGCCAAGTACCGTTATTAACATGGCTAGAGGCAAACAAAAAAATGGCCTAGAATTATGACCAAAACAAACTTGAATACTAAGTTTGAAGAAAATCGGTCAAGCCGCTTAGGCTGGGGAACCCATTACGGACAGACGGACCGACGAACCGACGGACGGAATTCCAAAAATTACTTTTTTGGGTTCCGCTATCATCGTTATGATCTGAAGCTGTCAAAAGACCAATTCTGACAGACAGGTGTTGTGTTCCATTGGGCAAAAAATTGATTTTTTTTATCTTTGATCAATTTTGCAAATCTGTATTTTTCGGCAGATTTACCAATACCAATACAAATGATAGCTGTCAGTTTGATTAGAGTGATTTTCATTTTGATTTATTACTTTGATTGTGAAAAACATTTGCGTTTCGATTTATAAATGGATATAGACACAGAAAATAAAGTTATACGTAAACGATTAAATTCATCTAGTTCGTCTTCGGAAAGTGATGATGATAATTTCTGTATAGTCAAATTTTTGTTGTTTTAAATTTTGACAGCTACACCGACGCTAACTTCACAGACACGAAATGACACCAATGAAATCACAAAAAAAATCTGAATTGACACTCAAAAAGATCAAATTTCAGATAAAAATCTAGATTTCCCAATGGAAAACGACATTAAAAATTTTATAAGAATGAATTAAATTTAATATTGGGTTTGGTTTCACTGAAATTGACCTAAGATCATTATCTGAAATGCAGAGGTCCCTGTTCAAATCAAATTTAAACAAATGACGTTTAAGTCGTTTCGTAAATTGCAACAGCAAGATTTTGCGAAAACAAAGAAAGTGTTTATTGTGTGATTAAAAATTATAATCTGCAGATATGTGGAATAATTTTGCGTTATCATCTACGGAAGATGAAACAATTAGCAATGCATTCTGTACAAATGGGATTTTTAAGATATGGAGTGAAGATTTGGTAAAAAAGATTATGCGAATGCTTAACTGTATTTCATGAATTTAATTTCAGGTATTCAAATATCCTCAAGTACGGGCAAGTGTTCAAAATAAGAAAATGGTAATAGCCATCGATAAAAGTATTGTACTGTTAGAAGATGAAAATATAGCGAAGTGTAATTTTCTGGGCTTTAATTCACAAATTGATGCAGTGGCTATATCCAACTCTGGAAATCTAATTGTATGTGGCTTATCGGATGGAGAGATACATGGAGTTTGCATTAAAGGAATACCATTGTTTAATTTGTAATATTAGTACTTAGTATTCGGAAGTATATTTTTTAACCATCTATGTTTCCAGGAGCATTAATCAAGATGATGTACAAAAGATTACAACGATTGCAGGAATACGACAAGTGGAAAGATCTTATTTCATTACTTGCACAAACGGCAGCATTTACAAGTAAATATAAACAAAGATAACAAGTCATGAATTAATAGGTGAAATGCTAGATTCTCGAATCCTCATCGAACCTGTTAGTCCACTTATGTGTATTTACATCTAAAAAATACTAGTCGAAATAACATAGCAGTGGTTACTTATTGCGGTTCATAATTTGATACGGAAGCCGTGCAATAGGATGCGAGTTCGGTCGCCCTTGTAGTCATTAATCAGAGATGGAAGCATTAAACAGTTTTTTTTAAAGAATTTTAACTGGTCACTATGTTTCTTCGATAGTGACTTGGATGCTACTGGTGATATGATATCAAACACAATTCTCCTTGGTATGAGACCCTTATTCCCAACATGAACAAAAGTATCTGGCCAAAGGCAAAAGGTTGGTATGACCTGAGCTGCAAAGAAGCTATCAGATTGAGAGAGACAAACTTTCGCATATACAAGACCAATCCAACAGAGGAAAATAAAACGAAATTCAAACAAGCCAGAAATGACTGTAATTCCCATTTAAAACGTGTCAAATTCCTCTACAACTACAAGTTGTATACAACGGCTTGCGGCGCATTTCGCAGCCAGTTCTACATTGCCCAGCCTCCTCCTGTACTTGTGAACGTAGATCATTCTATGGGAAAAATTCACTTTCGTACTCCTACAGTTGCAAGAGTTTTATTTACTATTGACATTCCATATTCTGAAGAGATGTTCTTCTACGCTAGCAAAACCACTGTGTAAGCTTTTCTATCTATCCTATTCATCAGGAGTCTTTCCGAGTAGATGCAAAACATCATTTGTCCAGCCTGTACCAAAAAAAGTCGAATCTTCTCTTTCCACCGACCAATTGCACTTACGTCTCTTCTTTCCAAGGTCATGGTATACGCTGATAAATCGCCAGCTTATGAAATATCTCGAAACACGAAAACTTCTCAATGACCGACAGTATGGTTTTCGCAGGTCTACTGGTGATTTGATGACATATATTACCGAAAAGTGGAACCAATCAATGCACAAAGGATGATTGTTGCGCTTGATATTTCAAGGCATTTGACAGGGTTTGA
Source organism: Rhingia campestris (assembly GCA_932526625.1). NCBI lineage: Eukaryota > Metazoa > Arthropoda > Insecta > Diptera > Syrphidae > Rhingia > Rhingia campestris. The sequence continues at coordinate 238,533 of OW052182.1, forward strand.
CATCAAGCCCTTTTGTCGAAAACGCGTGCATTTATAATCGATGAAAAACTTCTATGGAACGTTTAGAAACGTTCAATTCAAGTTGTTTTGGACGGTTTCAAGTCTGCAACTCACCATATAAATGCTGGTGTACCTCAAGGCTCAGTTTTGTCTCCGACTCTCTCATTTTTATAAATTATCTCCTGTCTGCAACTTCTAATGCAATTCTTTCCTTGGCTGACAGTAATCCCAGCTTCTCATATGCTCTACCAAACTCTAGTTTTCCCTTTTCATTAACTTACTTGTTGGTTACTCATGTATACTTAAATAACTTCCTTGTTTTTCAGTTAGCCGTCCAATATCGTGAATTTTACCCAAATTTAGTTTTAAGAATTTTGTCTTATCATATACATTGGGAACTATTGTGATTAGAATTTTAAACATAACATAATCATTTTATAATTTTAGGCTTTCGGGTGTAGATGAATCTCGAATCGAGTCTTTCCTCAATATTTCCATAAAAGAAAACGAAACCGTTCCATTTGATGAAACTATTATGGATTGTGTGATTATTGAACGACTTACAAATACAAAGAGTCTTAATGAGATCACTGCAGTAGCACTAATACCTCTGCAAACAGGTAATGAGTACCTTTTCTTAGGTGGGACTAAATGTTTCCTTCGTTTCCAAACAAAAAATCAAGACGTTAAGATAATAATTTCGGATTCGTATCAAGGACTAAAAAGCATTCAAAATATAGAGAATTATATGTACGTATAATTAAACATTCAACAGTGTATAAACTAAGTATGAAATAAAAACCATTCAACAGCATCGCTCTAACAAATAGTGGACATCTTTTGGAAATATGCCCACACACCAAATTAGTATATCAAATTCCATATGATTCAAATTGTCTTATTGATGAATTGACGGTAATGGATAATAATGACAATATCGTAGAGTTACTGCTACTTACAAGGCCAAACGAAAGCGGAGTACGAACAATGAAAGTGGTGGAGTTTCCATGTAAGTACCTTAAATGTACAATTCATTATTCATTGTATAATATTATATTTCAGCCTTTAAATGTATATATGAATTTGAGATGGCAAAAGACACTTGGCTGGTAAATCAACCAAAGTGTTCGGTAAATCTATACTACTTAAGCGCAGAGAGTATTAATGCCCAAGGTCTACCCCAGGAAATTGAAATGAAATTGGTTTCTGAAACTCAACCGGTGGAGCGGCTTAAGAAGCTTATTTACAAGGGTCACCTTGAAGAAGCAGAGGTAAGTTAACAAAAAACCCTGCATATAACGAAATGATGTCATTATTTTAAAAATACAATTGTTATAAAGGAATTTGGAAAGCAGTTTGAATTAAGCCTCCAACCGATTTACGAAGCAAAGGCGAAGCGAATTCTCCTTCAAATGAGTTCTATAACCGAGGTACTTCTTAAGACTTGTGCTACGCAAATTTAAAGTAGCCCTGATCAGAGTTTGACTATTTACCTTTTTATATCTTCCATTGTTCAGGATAACATAGATAAATTAGAAGAGCATTTTAAAAACCTCAAAGGTTTGCTTAAATTAGTCGAGAACAAAGAGTTCTTTAAGAACATTCGGTCACTCGAAATACCTAGCAGACGGATACTGGATTCATTTTTGGATGAAATTTTAAATCATATGGACCCAGAGGTAAGTAAAATTGGAGCTTTAGAAATTGCTTTACTAACTCATATTTTAAGTTGGACGAAGAATGCATTTGCGAAATCAAGGAGCAACAATTGCGTTTAAAAACCTTATCCCTAATAGATCCATATGAATGTAATATGGAGTGGCAGCGTTTTATTTACCATCCGAACATAGTGAAATTATGTTCATCTTATCTAAAAAGTGAAATATTAACCGCCTGTCTTATATGGAGAAGGCATTCGGCGTCTATTATACCCCAAATGGATCCACCCAACATTCGAAAACTAATGAACATAATTCCTCCTAATGCCGAAGCATTCAGTTTAGTACAATGGCTGCGTCATTTTGTACCAAGTATTCTGCACACTTATCCAAGCCTCATGCCGTTTATCATTGAATGGAGCATTCAAAAAACACGCTCATTACAATTATCTAAACACTGGCCTGACATTGGGCTAGAATTTTCTACAAAGGTTGCTGAAATTTTTGACGAAATAAGTTTTCTTCACTCGTAAGTAGATTAATGATATGTGCAACAATTTTGTAAAAATACATATCTTTTGTGCAGTGATGTGCGCCGTCAGCATGAGAAGAACCTTGAACGACTTCGAGATTTAGTCAACGCATTACAGGATTTGGCCGTATTAAAGAAGAGTTATAACCTTGTGTTTACTCTGGACAATTACATTAAGGACTCGCTGGATGAGACAGCATTATGTATACTACAGAGGGTACAAATAACAAATCTCAAAAATCTGGTAAATGATTTCTTGTACCCTATCTACATGGAACGGGGTCAATCTCCGGTTAAAGCTATTCGGAAGTATATAACATTTCTTGTTGCAAGTAGGCATAATTTGAGCTCGTGGTTAAATCGCGCTGTAACATCAATAGATTTATTGCACAGCGAGGATGCCCGCTTGGAGTGTTCTTTACTCGTCTTACAGGTTTGCATAAACGTTTTCGAAATGTTACACTTTGTTGACTGAACTTTGTATATATAGGCTGCTCCCGTACCTTGGCCAGAGACAGTGGCGTCTCTCATAAAACTAGGCAATTCAACCCATCCATTGGGAGAAAAAATCAATACCGAATACGAGATTCAAGTAATTAAAATCATGAAAGTTAAATACGGTTGGCCAGCAGATAGCACTGATTGCAACATGAAACTGGTTTTTAGAATCGTAAAAACAGACTTGCCCGAGATGATAGATGACATCAGAGACCTAACAAAAGCTGCACCTGAAATTCAAGGTAGTGCTAATTTCTACTGCTGCTATGAATTGGCACGAAAAGGGAAGCTAGATTCCGCATTACGGTTCTTTAATAACCTCGGCATTAAACAGAAATCAGAGTGTAGTGAAAAGATCACTAGCATCTTTTCGGTAAGTGTTCTTCTAAATAATGTCTTATTTTTTTTTTACCATCTTACTATTTTAGGAAGCACTCGAGGATCCTGCCGTAGACGAAGTGTCACATAATAATCTTTTTGAATTTTTTAAACTTATAACCCCCCAGTCCACTAGGAGTGATCAAAAAGTGTTGATCCAGATTCAGAACTGTCACCGATTAAAAGTCCATTTTCAACTAAATATATCAACGAATGATCTAAAGAACCAAGTTGTTCGTCGGAATTTATTAGATGAAGGCATACAGAGATGTGTGTCGCAATTGTTAAAGCGGGAGAGTACCGTCACAACCATTTGGAATGAAATTTGTGAATTGTCCAATGCATTAAACTTCGAAAAGATGTTTGGGATTTTTAAAGTGTGTAAAGCAATCAATAAGGTGTATTTTTCTTGTGCTTTGTCGTACAATGCACTGGAACTCATTGAGTGTACTAACCTAAACGCCGAACTTTTTATCGATCTCGCAATACTATTGATTTCACAGCAGATGATACTTTGCCAAAACAGTAAGTTAGTAATTGAAAAACGCTTTTCTTATAATTTTACAATGTGTATTTGGCAGAACACGAACGGAGCACTGCAATGGCAACAGATCCTTTAACGTTTCCACTTGTTTACAAGCTCTTAGTTAAAGCTTTACAAAACGGCAAAACGTACCAATTGGAAATACTTGAACTCCTTAAGTGGGTGCAAATTGTTAACATTTCTTATGGACTGGGTGCAGTCGACGAATACTATTCATTCGAAAATGATGTCAACGAACGGGTAAGAATTAAAAAAATTTGATCCTCCTTTATGTACGCAAGACCCACACTCAATTTTTAGGTTAGCAAACATTTAGCGGAAACCGAAAAACCACCACAGAAGCAGGAAAAATCGCAAAGCAATAGGAGGAATTCCGTTTCCGTTTTTGATGAAGTTGTTTGTGGGCAAGAATTACGGAAAGAACGGGTTCGTGTTCTTTAAATATTTTTATGTTTTGTTTATATCATTCATTTTGAATATTAGACTTTTAGAGATCACACGCCAGTTGTAAACTGTGTGTCACTAGCTCTGTTATTGGTAATTTTAGAAATACAACCGCAATTCTGTTCGTTCAAGAAGTTATCTGCCTTTGCACAGGGTCAATTAAAAATTGATGTCAGTCGGTATGTTAATATAAAATAATTCTAAAAACTTCACAATTCATTACATTACCTTTCAGAATAAAAGAGGAATTCTTTCATTCATTGGAACTCTTGGTAAAGTCCAAGCACCATCATTCATGTTACGCAGTAGCTCAATATCTTTTGGAGTATCAAAAAAAATCTGCAGTTCGCATTATACATGTTGACTTTGTATCAATGCAGTTGCGTCGTGTATTTCGCCATTTATTATCGAATAAAGACCCCAATTTTATAGGTTGGCCGAACATTTATTTTAATTACAATATCGTCTAGAAAAGTGTTTGTTTCGTTTGTAGACCTCTTTGCGATGTTAATTTCCGATTTACAACCTCGTGTTCAGCTGGAAAATCTTTCGTGCGATCTTAAGTCCGATATTCAGAAAGTAAATCTTCTTATATTGGCTGAAATGTACAATACACATATTGAAGATATGGCTAAGGTCAAGTCAATTCGTGAAAGGTATGAAAAACAATCTGATATTTGAAAAGCATTCTTATTCATTATTTTGTAGTCGCATCAAGCAATTCTATTTCTCGGAGCTTTGCAAGCAAGACGCCAGCTTAAAGTCAAAGTCAGACATTGAAATTGTTTCAATGGGCCAGCTTATGAAAGAGCTGAGAAATAATATGTTGGACGTTCGTCTTTTGGAGCGACTAAGTAAAGATTTTGGGTGGGACTATCAGCAAGTACTAGTTTCACAGGTAAATGTATTTTTTTTGTTTGGTTAAGTTCTAATTGTTACAATCGTAGGTAATTGCTGTTCTTCATTTGCAAGAGCCTAGCTTTGAAATAAAAATGGATGCTTTTGGGAAAGAGGAACTATTTATGAAGAGTTCTGTTGAAGATATGAGCGCCCTATGCCAGCCATACATAAATGAAATAAAAAACACGGAACTTTTGACATCTAAACTACTCCAATTTATGCCCGAGGTATTTTAGGCTTTCTCATTCATAAACAATTCTTGCCTTTCTCACTGAACCATTTTTCTATTTTTAGATTAATTTTTACTTTTATGAACATTATTTATGTGTAATCGAGATTTTAAACTACATCGATGCTTTACCAGCGGACATGCAATTATGGACCTGTATACTGTTATTCCTTAAACACAAAATGATTTCAAAACGTCGCAATCGGCCTTCACAAATGGAAACCGATTGGTGGCTTAAATCTCACTCTGAAATTGGTGTTTTGCCAAAAATCTCTAAATATCGCCTACCTTTTATGCCAATTGTTCAGCACCCACTGAAAGATATTTTAGGTATATGTATTACATTTTTGTAACTGTGCATAACTTTTGTTTACCTAGACAATGAAGTAAATGTCGATAATTGTGAAAGCTGGTTTCCCCTCATTAAAATGCATACAGTTCTGCAGACATCCGCATCACAGTTGGATTTGTTAAAAATGCATGATTATTTCTGTATGTCAGCAGTAAAAAACTCAATTTCTGAATATAAGGCTAATAATGACTCTGATACGTGGCATTTGCAACCCACTAACAATGCATTTCTGCAGTCTGTAAGTACATTTTTAAATATTGAGATTTCCGTTTTCAAAAACATATTTTCAAGATTTTAAGATTAGTGCAGCATGTTTCAAGTACATCAAAAGTGCTGCTGATACTTTACTTCGTTACAAGTCACGCTCCGGACGGAGCTGATCAGGTCGAAGCATCGTACGAATGCTTCAAGTATGCTTTGAAACATGAGGAAGATTTGATTTGCCAGGAAAAAGCTGTAGAGACTGTTCAAAAAGTCAAAAGAAAATATCCAATTTTGAAAACCCAACATTTACTGCATGTGTACGGGCTTGTTGAAGACAAACTATTGCAATTGGTCGAGAATCCTAAAGAGCTTATTTACTCGCTGTACTACCACGACATGATTCTAAAACCCAATAAGCCAGACATTAACAAAGTTAGCAAGGAAATAGCCGAACTCCACGATTTGGACATTGATATGATGCAGTTTAATTTGCTCCAAAAATGGCTATCTTTTGCAACACTTTCTACCGAAGTAACTACATTGGAGGAGACCTTCTACGAGGATGTCAACAATTCGGCGGATATTGTGGGAGCAAACGATGCAGAAAACGTGATAAGGTAGGCATACTAAGTCTAACTTCAATGATGTGTTCTGACTTATTTTTCTGATGTTATTTAACAGGGCGCACTACATACTTAAAAGTTGGGAAACGGACAAAGCTATGCAATTCCTTGTCGGACACATATTTCCAGCAGATGGGTAATCATTACATTTATCTTTTAGTAATCTATTAAACACTCAATTGATTGTTTTGTTTTCTAATACAAAAGCTCTGTTAATACAAGCAAGCAACTTCAAATGTTTGAATGTTTCTCTCAACTTAATGATGGAAGTTCGAACTACAACGATGTTCTCAATCAGCGCAAATACATCATAATTAAATGTGTACATGATCTGAAGCAATTGGGCTACAATTTTAGTTTGGACAAATTTGCTGATTACGATAAGATAACCATTCTCAAGAAAATATGGCAGAATCATGCAAATAGCCAATTTGCAATGGAAGTGATTGCTAATATTTGTCTAGGATTTGATATATACATTCCAAAAATATGGAATGGTGTTCTTCGTCAGATGGTAAAATTTAATATGATTCGAGAATTGAATGCCCTCGTCGACGCTTTGTCATGCAATTCGAAAATTTTGCACACTGATGGGCTGATTAAAGCCTGGGATACTGTGCTTAAAATTCCTTTTAAAAAGGCAAATCGGTCTCGATCGTTTGAACAAGAAGAGTTGTTGATGAAGACATTGTTCCGAATACAGGTTAGATTCATTTTAATAGAATGCCCTTCTCAAATTTGTTGATTCCTATCATTTACAGGGTTGTCCCGTAGTGAGTGATATAAATTTAGTGGAAATAGCCGAAGATTGCATTCACATAGACCGGCCACATATGGCTTCAATTTTAATGGTTTTCTGTTGTTCAACGGCAGACCGGAATAAAATAATGAATGTAAGTATACTGTTTTTTTTATTTATATATTTTTTTTGGATAACATTAATGTTTTTGTATGTTCGTACTTCTTAGTTTTTATACTTTCCCAATATAGTATAATAATGACACAAACGTTTAAAATTAATGTTATACTCCGTCCAACATAAATTGGCAGTACACGCCTAATAGGGAAGCTTTTTCAAAATCAATTGCGTGTCATATTTTCGCACCATACTAAATTGAATGAAATCACCCACCAAAAGTGATTACACGCCAGTTAACGTTTTATTCAGCGCACATCTGAGTGTGCACTGATTGTCTGTGGCTGCTGAGTGAGATAGTTTTAGTTTTGAAGCGAAGGTAGATTTTTTTTACGGACGCTCGGTGGGTCACGTAGAAAACTTATACAAAAAGATGGGGAGTGAACCGAAAAAAGTGAAATCGTGACCGTCACCGTACCGTTAACTTCCCGCTCCATGACGCACTTGGAAGATGAGGAGGGAACCGAGAAAAAGTGAAATCGTGACCGTCACCGTACCGTCAACGTCATAAGGGCCAATACGCAAAAGCTTCGTTTCTCTTGGGTGTCCCTCGACGGCTCCATGTTTTTTTTTACTTGGGGTTCTGTTGATGAGCTTTTGGTTTAAGAGCTTTGAAAACGTTCTTAATGGTAAGTGTTATTGTGGGGATCTTGTTTTGATATTTTGCATTTCTTGTATTATGTGGAAAATACGTTAAAATTCAGTTACAAAACGTATAATTCTTTCATATTTTTGCTAATTTGAAAATCTTACTACGGAAACCCTGTAAGAGCTTTTATTGGAATAGAACCTTAACGAAAACGAAAGAGTGCGAATGAGAGACTAACATCCCTACTTCCTATACTGCCAATTTATGTTGGGCAGAGTCTAGTTATACAGCCTTATTCATAAACTCATTATAATGCAGCCCTTATAATGCCTCTAAACGCAAAAACCTTATTCATAAAACTTTTACAACGTTGAATAGAGGCTGCATATCCTACGCTGAAGTCTAATATCGTTCATATAATAATTATTTATTCTACGTGCATTTATACGGAATGCTGTTAACATTTTACAATTTTACATGTTAAGCTCCATTGCGTAATGATTACACCATGCCGACAAACTATTTATATCAAATGTAAATATATCAGATTTTAGCGATGTTGATCATTGCTTGTATTTAAAACAACGTAGGGATATGGTTGATAGCTTAACTGAATCGTTGAAAAATGTACTTTTATTTAAACTCCGTTAAGCCATTATAAGAATAATAATAAAATAATAATCTTTTTTTCTAATTTAGAAAATCTTTCTTTACCGTAATAGGGACGTAAACATTTCAGTTTCATGGGTCCAGCTGGTCAGTGCGTTGTCTGGTACTCTTCTTCTTGTATTATGCAAAATGAGTCAAAAGTAATGTCATAATGGCGTCAACTGTCATTAGATACTTCCTGCATTTATGTTGTAGACATTTCTAACAAAATTATGACATACATTTTTTTGTTGCCTCACGTTGTATAAAGTACAGGATATTTTTTACTATTGTGAATTTAAATTTAAACATATAAAGGTCAAATAGGGACAAAAATAGGTGTTCGAAAAGATTGTGACATGTATTACAGGTACCTACTAAATATATATCATATGGATTCACTCCTAATTTTCTACTGCATTCCTACAAACAAATTTCACAGATAAATCTAGAATAAACATTTAAATGATCATATTTGATTTAGAATTAAGATACAATTCTAAATTGTTGTTATCAGATAAAAATTTTTTTTAAACTTTTTTTAGATGGTGAAAACTCGTTTGAATCCGAGCGTGCGGAAAGATATTCTTGATTTAGAAGAATCTGGTATACTGCCAAGTATTATTAATTTTGTTTTAAAAGAATTAAATATATAAATACAAATATTTCTGTTATCGTTTAATAATTTTGTTAAAAACCATTGAAACCATCGAAATGTCGTTCGCCGCGATATTGAGCTTGGCCTTATCAGATGATCACCGTTTCTTGTTTAGACCCCCTTTTGTAGCTGGTAAATTCGACGAAGTAATGCCGCCAATATGTTGTAACCAAGGGAAGCGTTCATTGTCATTTTCTTTTTGTTGCATTTTTACATGTATTCTCCAACGTTCACAAAATACGATGGTAAATTAACGGAAGGAATATTTTTGGCAACCCATCACGAAACAATTATCGAATTACAAGTTCGAAGATCCGAACTTCAAAGAGGATATTTCAGGAGAAATGGATCACTATACATCTATACATAGAATGCCATGTCCGAAGAAGAAATCTGACGAACCAAACAACAATATATTCCATTGAAACGAAGAAGCATGGTGATACTTTTTAATGTCAAACCGATGACTCACCCAACACCATATCAGAAATAAACTTTCATTTTCAAAATCAAACTATTTATGCCACTTTCAGTTTAATTGTTTATTTAACTTTATTTCATAAAAGCCTGATAAAAAAAAAACATTATAAAAAAGCATCAAGGGCAAAAGCTTTGTGAATAGACAATTAGGTTAACGTAAAACATAATCATAAGGATTACAGCGATACGATATCATTTCTTCTTGGCATCCTTCAAACCAGCACCAGCGTTGAATTTGAAGAAAATAATGTCACCATCTTCGACAACATAATTACGACCTTGTTGCCTATATTTGCCAGCTGCTTTAGCAGATGCTTCGGAGCCCTCTTCTTTAAAATCTTTAAAGTGCATCACTTCGGCCATAATGAAACCTTTCTCGAAGTCTGTATGAATTCGACCAGCAGCTTGGGGAGCTTTAGTACCTTTCTGTAAGTTTTGTTGTTGTCAAATATACATTATGTATACATATTTGTTTCGATTTCATACCTGAATAGTCCAGGCTTTAACTTCATCCGCACCAGCTGTGAAAAAATATTCCAACTGCAATGCTTTATAACCTGTAACTATGATTTTATCCAAAATTGATTTGCACTTTGTTTCCTCTTCATAAGCCTTGCGCTCAGCTTCATCTTTTTCAGCAAGTTCATGCTCAAAATATCCTGAAAACGGAATGATTATGGCTCCGGGATCATTCTTGTCAACCCATTCCTTAATTTTTGCTAACCACTTGTTCTTCTTTCTAATAAAGTCTTTATCCTTAAGATTTACTAAATATATCATAGGTTTCGTCGTTAGAAACATGTACTTGTTAAGCGCCTCGATCTAGGTTTGGAGTAAAACAAAGAAATTGTGTAATAATTTGTTAACAAGTTATAACAACATATATATGACTATGACTGATACAACAAAAAATATATTTTTTTATATTTGAGGCCGAACTTTTGTTTATGGTAAAATAACTATACATTAATAATCATAACTAATGGTGTTATAATTCGTGCTCCGACCTCGTATTATCGTACTCTGAAAGTCGAGTACGATAATACGAAAAATTACTACCATCCATACCATACCATACTACTACTACTACCATACTACCATCTATTATGCAAGGTCTGCAGCGGAATTCCAGGCGGAATTCATGGCAACCAAAGAAGCCTTATCTTAGTTGAAAGATAATACATATCTGCCAAGGATATTAACATCTTCTCGGACAGCCAAGCGGTCATCAAATCCCTGGAATTAGTCTCGACAAACAAAACAAAAACATCCCTAGATTGCCGCTCATCTATGCTAAACATGTCAGAGCAGTTTAAAATTCATCTATATGGGAATTCATCAGACATGGGAAAAAAAATGACCAGTCGTACCCGACACGGGTTCAATATTCAATATGTATACCTATTGCTGCATGCAAAAGATTACTTGAACATTAAATAAAATCTCAGATGGAGTCTTGGCACGACGTGTCAAATAACTAAACAAATTTGGCCCAAGCTGGATTTAAAAAGATCCAAGGGTCTGATTTCGCTCACTAGACCGAACATAAGCGCCACCACTGGACTAGGCACGCAGAAAGGATAGGCCTTCATTCAAACCACTTTTGCAGGAGCTGTATGAAGAGGAAGAAGGAACAATAATTCATCTTCTTTGTAACTGTCCAGCCCTATCAAACAAACGGAAGCTTCATCTTGGAGTTTACTTCTTTCAAAAATCTCAGCGATTTGACAAAAACGGAAGTGAGAAGCCTTCTCCGTTTCATTAATAGCTCAGGGATTGGATTTCTCTCTGGTAACAAGGAGAATGGACGAAATCCATGTGGTATCACAATGGACCACAAACTGGTCTAAGTGTGCTAGCGAATAGAATTATACAATCGGGTAGTATTCGCCTTCAATCGAATCAAAGTAAATAAATTTGAGACTAGTTGCGTAGTGACAAAAAAAAAAGCAAGTGTTAAATGTTAATTTTTCAAATTGAACATAAATGCAAATCATTTCGCTGTTTTATTGTTATATATTTTGGAACTGGATGAAGAGTTTCTTCCCGACCGAAGAATCTCAAGCTTAAAACCAATGAGCCAACAAATTATACACACTATGGTAGTCAGTGGCTTACTACTATGACAAGGTCGAGTTTGCTAATATGTATAAAACTTTTAGGAATACGCAAAACAGGATCACACAGCCTGTTGATTTCATTCAATGATGTATTTTGGTATGGCGGAGTTCGCGTTGTTTACCATAAATGTCATTTAGATTATAATATACTTACATCGTGGGCATTCCAGTCGGCGAATCTCAAATGTTTTTTTTCATCAATCAAAATATTCTTTACTTTACACAAGGAGTCGTATTCTGGTTTCAGTTTTTTGTCACCACCTCGTGCGACTACTTTCTCTAATTTATCCAAATGTTTCAGAAGATTCTCTTCGTCTTTTAAGCGAAGTTCTTCACATATTATATCCAAATCACGAACTGGGTCTACTTCGCCTTCAACGTGAGTAACATCGGGATCCTCAAATGCTCCTATAAGCAAACATTAGTAATAAATATTGTGCGTTATATAAACAATACTAAACACATACGGCATAAATGAAAGATTGCATCGCAAGCGCTGATGTGTGAGAGAAAAGCATTTCCAAGACCTTGACCCTCCGCAGCACCCTTCACTAGTCCCGCAATGTCTACCACATTTAAGTAAGCAGGTACTTTACTGTAGAATAATAATGCATCATTCATTTCATAAAATATTCATGTAACCCAACTAACCTGGCAGGTTTATGATATTCACAGAGAAAATCAAATCTCTCATCCGGTACTGGTACCCTATGTACTGGGAAAATAACAACAGTTATAAGTATACGTTTTTTCTCCAATTTTTTGTTTTTATTTAAATAATACAAGGTCTTTAGGAAAGAATAAAAGGATTTATCGTTTTTCTATGCTTCTTCAATTCTTCATCGAGCAGTATACAGTCCTTAACAAAACAACGCTGAACAATATTCCAATAGTCTTTATATTTTAAGGAGCAACTTTTCGATTTAAGCTCTAGAGCGCAAAACGTTGTTGCTGATTGTTTGCCATCTAGTCCAAAATATTTTGGCCGTATATTTACCAATTCATATAGCGTAGATGTAATTCTTTCTTCACTAAGGCTACAGAATGTATTGAGATTCTTTGTCGGTAATACCACATATTCGTCAAATTGTAATTTAGAATATTTTTCGGGAAAAGACATAAATTCAATGCAATTTTCTTTGTTCGACATAAGATATACCTACAAAATAAACTTGCTTAGCTGGTGCTTGTAAGTAAAACGCTTATATCTGATACATTTAATGTTATTTGTAAGTTCTATAAATTCTAGTTAAATAGATTGTTACCTCGAATGTACTTTGATATTACATTGGTTGAGAGCTGTATGTACAGTGATATCAGTCGTTCACCAAAAAGTAGTGGTACTTTATGCACAGGAAACGATGAACCCAACGAATGAGGTCTAATAAATAACAAAGGCTGACCTTTGAAAAAGTTGGTTTTTAAAACAACGAGTGTGGCCAAAATTATTTTCTTGAAAGTCCACTTTGGGGGAGTTACCTCGAATGTACTTTGCTATTACATTGGTTGAGAGCTGTATTGACATGTACAGTGATATCAGTCAATCACCAAAAAGTAGTGGGACTTTATGTACAGGAAACGATGAACCCAACGAATGAGGTCTAATAAATAACAAAGGCTGACCATTGAAAAAGTTGGTTTTTAAAACAACGAGTAAGGCCAAAATTATTTGCTTGAAAGTCCACTTTGGGAGAGTGAGCGAATATATAAGAACATAACACTCGATCGTATGTATCAAATGTATATGTGGTTAAAAAAGTAAAACACATTGGCTCAACGTCAACACGTCGTTTAACCTAAATCGAAATAATATTAAATAAAATCGTTTTACGTAATAGCAGCCATGCTTTGTCGTGTCCGGAGACTTTGAAGTAAGCTCATTTTAGAGTAAAAAAAATACTACCGAGCCATCCAGTAGGATTTGTATGTTAAGATACAGCTAGGTAGCACGGCGCGTTTGTTGAGAACGAAACATATTAATTCAATTTATAGAAAATAAACCTAAACTAATAACAGCATATATATAATACCGAACAATTCAAGTATACCTTTTTTCGATAATACACGGACATGTTCATCAATCCTTTCACGAGCTGTCCCTCATAAAAGGCAATAGGACAAAATCCATTATAAGCAACAAACTCCTTGGTATATCCAATAACCAAAAACGGTATGTGTGGTGTTTTAACCTTCTTAGCTTCACTAAAATACTGCAACGTATTCAATAAAAAATCAATGGTATGATCACCGCAAGTCCAAAAGTATACATCTCTATATTGAAGCATACGCATAAAGTATTTCTTTTGGGTAGCCAATGGTTCAATAACTTCACTGGCCTCAAAAGGCATATTGAAATTAAACCTTGTGTATATTTCGTTATTTAAATATCCATATGGTTCGTTGAGTAGTTTTTGACATTCATCGCTGTAGAAGTCTTCTCCAACATTTATGTAAAAATATTTGAATGCGTTCAATTTCCCTAGGGACAGGCACACTGGGCAATAGAAATGATTAATTTCACGCTTAAAAACCACAGTATCGTAGAACAAGTTCAGATAGGCAAGGCTTGCGCAGCGATTTTTTTGTAACTTAATCTTGTAGCCTAAAATGCAGCGCGTTGTTTGGATTATTTCGTGTTTAACCTTTTCATATGTTGTCCAACTATTAGCATCACCATCCATATAGTGAATGTTAAATAATGACGTTGCAGTCGCTTTTTGTAGGCTTCTTATAGCTTGCATCGTGATACAGAAACTTTGAAAAATGTTTGCTAATTCTAGACCCGGGTTATTTTTTTTTCTTTGATTTTGCTCGTACCAATTCTGGAGGATTTTCTTAAAACTGGGTTTAATAATGAAAACAGCTGTTATGTCTACGCCACCTCTAGCTGCATTTATTAAAAGATCCGGTGTCAATGGAATATTATCCAAGAGAAGTCCGTTGGGTGTTGTTGACGAATTCATGTTTAGCCAATCAATTACTGTAGTATCAGTAACTCTTGGCAAATCTTTCAGAGACAATATTTTAAATCCAATCTCTTTTGATAGTGTTTGGCAAATACTTGTGACTCCAGACTTGGAAGGACCATATATCGCTATTCTCATTGGATCAGACATTTGTGGAGGATTGCAGGTGTTAACGAATTCAAGAGGATTTTTTTTAAAGTCTTTCAAATTCTGATTACCCCTCAGAAAATATATAAAGTCACGGTATATACAAGGGTAAATGCATCCCTGTTTTTGCATGCCTACAAAGTGATTCAAGGTTACCAATCGGTATACATCCACAGGGCATGAGCGCTTGAAACGACTATATCGATAATATCCTGATTCTAAAAATATATCACTCTGTTCCATAGATATGACTTGAACGTTTTCAAACATTGCAAACCTGGTTCGACCAGAATTTATTTTATCTACGCATTGCTTTACGATTGATGCACGTTTGTAGTTTTTATCAACTTTAATTACTGGAATCTGTAGTTTTAAGCAAGCAGCTTCAATTAATTGACTTTCTATTAGAAAGGGTTGTATAAAGATATGGAATTTTTCTCGAATTTCATGCTTCACGATTTCGGGCAATGATTCAATTTCAGTATGTATGCTTGAACTTTTTTCTTCATAACTACTGCACAAACAAAAATAATGGAGTTGCATTAATTTGTATAAATGTTGGTTAAAGATAAACTTGATCAATACGTCATCCCTATCAAAAAAATTCAGAATAATAAACCCTTAATATTAGGTAATGCTACTGAAATCAAAAACATTTTCATGACATCTGAGTGTCCTTGCGTAAACTTTGAACTTGTTTCGCTAGTCATTTTCCCTCCAATGTCACGTCACTAAAATGGTCGATTGACCAATGAGAACAGTGCATCAGCAAAGTTAACTAGGTAAAACTAAAACCTGGAACACGATCATTGTTTGTTTTTGATAATGATTAATAATAGTTTTTCACAACCGAAATAATAATAAATCTAAACGGAGATTACTCTAGTCAAACTGTCAGCTATAATTTATAAGTGTTAGAACAAAGAGGGGTAAATTTAGCGAAAAATCCAGATCTGGGAAATCTGAGATAAAAAAAAATATTTTGCCCAATGGAACACAACAACGGTCAAGCAAAAACATTAATTTTTTACCAATGGAAAATACCATTACGGAATACAAATTCTGTCGACACTTAAGTTAAATGAAGAAAAATAGATAAATAAACTCAATGTCTACCTGGATGTATTACACTGTGTCACATGTAATTTAGCGTAATGACGATATAGAGCCTGCAGTATCTCATCTTGATCATCTAATATAAAAACGCATTCAGGGTACATATTTTGGGCAATTACATCATTAAATTGCTCCATCAGCATGGGAAATCCAAAAACCACAGCTCCATTCTTAAACGTAACTGCAAAATCCTTAAGAAACTGAGTCTTGTTTTCACCATAATGATCCATTACATAATTGATGGAAAAATCATCTCGGAAAAACGAGTTATATTCCATATTAGTGAGATTTTGCATATATGAAATGTCTTCAACACCCAAAGAAGAAGCTAAACTTCTTGCAAACACTAGTTTATTGCTATGATTCAGGCCTGCGATGTAAACTCGAGGTGGTGGCATTTCTGAAATCTTATGAATGAATTTTCTTGGTTCCGAGAGAAATTCAGATAGAGCCCTTTTTGAATGCATTGCGTAAACTTTGTTTTTAAATTCAGCTGAATATGACATATTGCCTTTCAATAAAACCTTGCATTTGTTTAAAAGTATGGGACACCAATTTAAACAATTTCCAAAGTTAGTAGAAATGTCATTTGTTATTTCTTCATTCACTTTTTTAATGGAATCATCGTATTCTTGCTTATACAGGGATGTGGGCATAGTCTGGTATAGCGACAAATAACCAACCATAGCCTTTAAAATGGACTGCGTCCAAGATTGCTTTGCAATATCGATCTCAATACATACGACATTATGCTTTTGAAGATATGATTTGAGCTGATCGTATCCTTTCATAAATTCAACAGCATCCTTAAAGCGGCTTTCTATAAAATTTGTATTGCAATGATAAGGCCGATTTGTTTTTAATCTGCTGTACGTTTGTGGTATCGCATGCACATTCCTTTCAAAATGTTCTCTCCATTCGCTAAAGGTATTGACAATTTTTTCAAAAATCAATTCATTATTAATGCATTTCTTATCATGCACTAAACTGTACAAATCCTGCATTTTCTCAACGGACGATATTTTTAGAAAAAACACACAGTCAGGCATTTTATCATTTTTACCCAGATTTTCCCAAAAGTTAGCATCTATCGGAGCGGAATCCAGAACGAATTGTCTATGAGCACGATCAGATTCGGTATTTGAAGTCCAATTTAGAAAATGTTTGAATTTGAAATTGTTCATGTTTTTATTGAATAAAGCATGTTCCAGTGCTAACAGCTTGGTCCTGTTATCCAATGTAGAGTCCCCTTGAAAGCATTTTTCTGCGTGAATTCTAGTAAATATATCTTCGCGCGGTTGATTTTGCAATTCTTTATTCAAGGCCACAGAAAATATCTCGTTAATTACATCAAGTACACACAGAGACCATTCGGTAATTTTTGTTTGCTTGTGACAAAGCAATTGGGTCTCTAAATCGCCAACCATTTGCTTGACCGATTCGTCAATATCGGTCGTTTTGTCGAGTTCGACCTGCTCAATGTGCGATATATAAAGATTTGCTTTAAGGTATCGAGCTATAAATTGTGACAACGTGGTTTTACCACTGCGATGTGGACCAACGACAGCTACTCGGCATGCGGGCATCAGGTTCATATACTTGCCCGGATTAACCATAAATGTTTTTCGGTCATCTTTTGAGTAGCATAGAAACATATATTTTAGATAACGTACTGGAAATTTGCTATCACAAAAACGAAGCCTTCCTTGGTATAGATTTACTGGACATATACGTCCAAATTGTGAAACCCACCATTTACAGTTTGGTGTGATGGTGTCAATTTCGCAGAGCTCTTTTAAGTTCTTTGTTCCGTTTTTAGAAGTATTCACCAAAACGCAATCGTATTTCACTTTGTAATTTGCGTACATAAATCTATTGCATATAGATCGAAACATTTCTTCAATCCCAATGCGGCAATCCGTTTTAATGACATTTTCTTTGTTATATAGCAAAACGAAGTTTTGCAGGATTTTAATGATTGCAGTGAACTGTTTTGTGAAATTTTGAGTATCTAAGTATATTATATAATCTGGGCGGTACAGAAGATTGTAAATAAAGTTTAACTGAGTGTGTACACACTTTCTTAAAACAGTGTCCTCATTGGAATCCGCATACACGTATTCCATATTTCGAATAGCATTTAAAATATCTCTGTTTCGTTTCTCAGAATTTGAACACATTGCTAATGTACTGTTGCGTAGTGATGACTCCACATCTTCGTCAGTTAAAACCTTCTCAGTGTGGCTTTCAATATTATCATAGTAATGATCATCGCCTGGAAATTCACAAGGGATATTGAGTTGTGTACTTATATCAGGGATGATTGGGAAGCCACTCAAAATGAAACCTTGGTGTAAATATTTATCCATTTCTATCTCCGACTCTAACAATTTCAGTACAACCCATGTTGGTATACCCATTCCCTTTTTAATTATCAAATTCAACCATTTACCTATTTGCGTGTTCCCCACAATATGACGCTCTACCAATTCATTGGGTGTAATGTGGATCGCTCCGAATTTCGCTGCTAGCAACTCTGCAATTTCTAGGGAATTTTCAAATCCGATAATCATTATACGTAGAGATTTGCGCTCGATATATTGCTTCAAATTAGATTCGCTTTCGGAAGCATCTAAAGGAAATATCGGATCTTTGGATACAGTTCGTTCATTTGTAATATTATAAACAGTTTCTTTTGCATCGGCTACGTTAAACTCGTGAATAAATGGAAATTGTGTTATTATTGTACCCCATGTTCTGGACTCGCAAAACAATTCTGCAGGCAATTTACTTAATACTCCAAATATGATATCTTGAATCCATTGAGTTTTAGGTTCAGCGAAAATAAACGGTTTTTCAAGATTCATTACAATTCTTCAGTATAGCTATATATGGTTTTATTATATTATTTTGATTTGAAAATTTATTGTTTTCTCGATGTTTCTACACATTGACTGAATAAAAAGCGACTGCTTTATTTTAAAATATTTTGTTTATAAGCAGATCAATACTTTTGGATATCAATACATAAGATTTGGATGCGGATATCCGAAGTTAAATGGATATCATATCAAGAAACCGCTCCTCACTTTGCGGAACTCGTATCCTATAATATCCCATTTAGCGAAGATATCAATATCCAACTATAGCTTAAAAGAGCTGTCGCAAATGACGATTTTCATGTCGATCTATACAAACTACGACTAAAGAAATAGTATTCCGCACAAGCACGTCCCGCCGAAGATATCGATTAATATCATTTTTAAAAATTAGCCAAACATCGCCGAAAGATGATTAAATCAGTTAACGGAGCTTTGAAGAGGACGGTTTAACGACCAACTTGCAGAGCTCTATGGAGACATAGAGTTTGGTCACAAAACGGCGCATTCGATTAATGTTCTATGAAGTATGTATATAAATGGATTGGTTTTAGAAATGAGCTGGCGACCTATGAACAAAATACCTACTTTGCTTATTAACATAACATAACGCCAGCTCTATTAAAATAATCTTCCTAGATCAGGAAAAATTATAATAAACCAAGCTTTTTGCTTGAAACTCCATAAATGTCTTAAATTATTGAGTAAAATGCACAACAGGCACACAATACATGTTATTTATATACATACTATATATGTATAAGAAAAATCATTAAACAAAATCGCAGAGATTTCGCAAGAAATGTATCCAAGTGAGCCTTGCGGCGACTTTTGCAAGGAGCAACACAATATATCGGCAATTCAACCAACTAGGTTGCACAAGTAATTTTTATTCCCGCAGATTGTATTTTTTTTGTCATAAAAAAAATGTTTCGACACGCCTCTAGTTTAAAATTCAAAAAATATAATTCTCCTATTAAAGGAAGAAGTTGCCATCAGCAAGAGAACAAGAACGTTAACTTTTGCCCCCAAACGAAGAAGCCGGCAAAGAAAATTATAATAATCTCACTAACTACCTACAACAGCTTTGCATACAACACTGCAGACAGTGAGGATACACTTTGGAATTATAATAATAATCTGGTAGATGGTATATAAATATAATACTGAAAGCCAAAACAATATTTAAAGGTACTTATTTTCATTGGGATCGATGGTGCAGAAAGGGAAGTTCTCAGCGGGTGCAGCACTTTTCGTCAGCACGTTGAAGAAGGTCGACTTGCCCACATTCGGTACTCCGACTATACCGACTCGTAAATTGGTACCCACGCGACCAATTAATGGTTTTCTCTCAGGTTCTTCAACTTTTTTAGGTGGCATTTTGGAAAATCAATCTGAAAATATGTTTAAAAAAATTAATTCATTAAAGGTCAATGCAAGAAACATTTAAAAGTAGGGTTATGTATAGGACAACATTCCAAATAAGGCAAATCGACAACAGTGTGGTTGGTAGATAATACACTAACATAAACTGCTCGCACTCAAAGAATGTTCCGTCACAATTAATACGTTTATTATTATCTTAATGGGCAGTTGATTGTTTAAATAAATCTTAAATAGTGTCGAATTGTTTTGTTAGTTGACCACACTTTCTTTAACTTAATAACCTTACAATTAGTGCAAATGTTTCACGAGCTGTCACACACTTAATGGTCTTGTTAAAATAAACTTCGTTTACTGAAACTATGTCTATATATATTAAATATTTACCTAACAAAATTTATTTTAATAAACTTGTGAAACACCAGACCCCAGGAGAGATTATATTGAGACGGTATTTCGCCAAACGTGGAAAGCGCCGCATATGCACAAAAAGAATTGTCAGGAATCAGGCGCTGTCGCCTGTCAGAGGTAAACAAGTTCCACACTCTACAACCCAATGAGTGGTATTGCCAAATGCAATGTATGAAACATAATGATGCAGACAAATCGAATCTTTTTTAAACAGAAAAAGTTAAAAAAATGAATATGTAGTGCTATAGAATTGAGGGAAATGTTCATTTATTCGGGATTCTCATAAAAAAGTTGTTTAAGACGAAATGCAAACGCATATTTGCAAACATTTTACTATTAGGCAATATATAAGTTGAAATAAGTTGAACGCTTACTCCGATATATGAAAGAATCGGTGTCTATGTGAATAATAATGATTTTACGTTATTGATCAAAACTGAAAATTCCGTTTAGAGATAGTTGGGCTAAAACTAATTATGTGGAATTTTTGCAAACAATAAAAGTAGTATATAAATACAATTTCATTCAATTTGACATAATAGTTTGCGAGAAATTAACAATTTTCTTTATATGGCCTAAATGACAAAATCCGTTATATGGATTTTCTCGAAAAAAAAAACTGGGTATGCAGTTTTGTTGGAACTAATATGCTTATAGTATATATAATAAGGCCAAGTTAAATCTATCATTGAAAAACAACATTCGAACACAAAATATGGTAGAAGTGAAATTTTACTTGAAAAATTGGTTGTACCGCTGTGGTGAGACAATGATAGAATTTTTAATATTGTATCATTGTCTCACCACAACGGGGGATGAAACATACTTGAGGTTAGAGTTTATCATACAACAGGCTAGTGGCAGATTCAAACAAACGAAGAAATGAACACAGATCATTGAAAGGAATGTTTCAACATTCTTCAGAAAAATAAATATTGATCATTGAAAAAGAAAAGGTGAATTTCTGCAAAAGAAAATTTAAATATATTTAAATAAACTTGTTTTAAAATTCATAAGCTTCATTTAAATATCATCTCGGCAAAAATTCAATTTTTAAAAAATGAGGCTTTTCGATGATAGCTATATTGGACCCCATATATACAAATAATGCAAACATGATTAATCTGTTAGTAAGTTCATGCCATTTTTACTAGAGGTTCGTGTACTTACTTAATGTATAGAGCCTCAATAGTAGATGTCATGGACATATTTTTTTTATGTGCGAATAGTATTGTACTAATAATTTGCGATATATTACGAATTTTCTTTATATGGCCTTAATGACAAAATCCGTTATATGGATTTTCTCGAAAAAAAAAACTGGGTATGCAGTTTTTTTGGGAACTAATACGCTTATAGTTATATAAAGGGTCCAGTTATAGCTATCATTGAAAAACATCATTCGAACACAAAATATGGTAGAAGTGAAATTTTACTTGAAAAATTGGTTGTACCGTTGTGGTGAGACAATGATAGAATTTTTAATATTTTATCAATGTCTCACCACAACGGGGGATGAAACATACTTGAGGTTAGAGTTTATCATACAACAGACTAGTGGCAGATTGAAACAAACAAAGAAATGAACACATATATATCATTGAAAGGAATGTTTCAACATTCTTCAGAAAAATAAATATTGATCATTGAAAAAGAAAAGGTGAATTTCTGCAAAAGAAAATTTAAATATATTTAAATAAACTTGTTTTAAAATTCATAAGCTTCATTTAAATATCATCTCGGCAAAAATTCAATTTATAAAAAATGAGGCTTTTCGATGATAGCTATATTGGGCCCTATATACATATACAAATGCAAACATGATTAATCTGTTAGAAAGTTCATGCGATTTTTACTAGAGGTTCGTGTACTTACTTATTGTATAAAGCCTCAATAGTAGATGGCATTGACAGATTTTTCTTATGTATGAATAACATTATGTACTACTGCTTTTGGTTGGTTATTTTTGTAAATACTTAATTCCGTTACGGTCGTTATTTTATTGCTCGATTTGAAATGTGGCTATCTCTGTTGTAATACAAATTTCCTGCGCACAGGCTTTTTAGGAATAAAAGCCTTGCTTTCGATGAACGATGAACGATTAAATGCGAAATCAAAATGGTTAATATGTGATATGTCAATTGATATTACTCGAAACCGGAAGAATTGTAAGAGGAGGGCAATGGATTCTCCTTAGGCAAAAAAAAATCACTCTTAAAGGCTTTATGTGCGCTCCATTTTAGTGATAGGTGTATTTATCAATCCAGTGTTATACCCAAGCAGTCCATAATCGCAGGTGATCCAAGGATCCATATCAAGGCAAATTGGTTTCATTTGTGGTAGTTGGCTATGTTGTCAGATAATAATCGCACGCCGAAGAAACAAATTTCGGTCAATTTAACTCAAATTTTGGGTATTGTGTAATGTCGGTAGAATGGTTTTTAAATTAACGGAACCCTATCGTACCCTATCATATAGGGGGTATATTAGTTTTGATACTTTGTTTGTAACATAGAGAAATAATTTAGCTAGATATACCTAAAAATATATGGATCGACTCAGAATCGCTAGCTGAGTCTGTCGGTTCGTCCGGCTGTCTGTATGCCACCGATTTTTAAGCCTTAAATTTTGAGCTAGGATAATGAAATTTGGTATACAGGATCCTTGTGCGAGGCTACAGAACAAGTGCAAAAATTTCAAAATCCTCCCACTGTCACGTCCACTTTTTAGAAAAACCTACGTCCACTTTTTGTGGGCGTTTTCCTATAAAAACCATTTGTATACCTCATCCCAAGGCATTAGCAATAGAAATACGTTGTTTTTTGTCGAACCACAAAATGTTTTAATAAACTGTCTGAACAATATGTTATGACTTATGAGTATGACTATGTTATTTTCTATGTTTCATCGCCATGAAGGCCACATCTTGGGGATTATTAATTGAAAGGATGGGATGGGATAGGATAGGGTATTCAACGATCCGCAGAGCGGATTGTAGTCTTCTCATATGTTTTATTTTTAATTTATCTGTTTCCAAATCCATATATTTGTAAATTAAAATAGAGAATGAATATTCATACAACCATAGATGTATTATGTAATTAGATGTAATGTATTAAGGTAGTTTATAAAAACTGCAAAAGTTAAAATTCGAATTCATCAGATATCTATGTAAACCTTATTATATATATATATACATATGAAACGATTAAATAATGAATTAAATAAACGTTTTCTTTTTACACCTTTTTTATATTTTATATTAATGTGATTATGCAATATATGTTATCGTCAAAATATGCTTCTGTTATTTAATTGTCTTTATAGATAATCGAAATTCAAGGCCAACGGCACCCACCTTGTGATCGATACATCATGCCAATTAAATTTTGCGAAATTATTATTGTATATTCTCCCACACACATTCCAATCATCTATCGTCAATGGATTTAAACGTATTTGCATCCACGTTGTCTCTCAAGGACGATGCTGCGGCCAATAAGGCTCCAACAAAGAAAATCACGTACAGCAAATTTCGGAAAATTATAGCAATTATAAAATGAATTGGGTGCACATTGTGCCATGAAAACACTGAACTAATTCTTTGTGCGAATGATACTAACAATAATTTGGGGGCTATTAAACATGATTGGTATATTAATTTCTCAGCCGTCTACCCAAATGCATAAAATAGTTACTCCTATACGAAGAATTTACGGTATATTTTATAAGATTATATGAAAAGAGAGATGTAGAAATTGTTCCAAAATTTGTTTTGGACTTATTTTGGAATTATCAACACAATTTGTGGGAAACAGTTAATCAGCGCTAAATTATATAAAATCATTCAACTTAAATAGAACTTTATGTTTCTATGTAGTATGGATATCCATATCCATGCACGTAATATAAATAAGCACCAAATAACGGGTTATCCAATTAGGGCCAAAACTGAACGTCTTTATCACACGTAAAACCTGCAATCTGTAATTGAGCCACCAGTGGCTACACACGTTTTGTTAAAAGCACACCATACATGGAGTTCGTGGATGTAATGGCTTTTAGCGGATTACTCGGTGATTTTCAGTGCCTTAGAACCTCAAAATTGTATTTGTTCACGTATCCACGAGGTGAAAATGGGCCAAGCTATACTTATGATGAACAAGTTGTTGATGTTGAGGATGGCGTTCATGCGATGTAATTTACGGTCAACACTCATCTTCAGTTACATCAGCGATATTCTCCAACGAACTCGATGTAAGTGAAATTAAAAGTCTAGCTTAGACCCCGCGTTGAACGTCTATGTGGCCAGAAAGACCGGTACTAAAATGTACTTTGCGCCAAAATCTGTAATAAATTGTTTTTCAAAATAATGGTAATGATTATTTTAAGCTCTTTTAAAGTATTCCTTTCACCAAATTTTGAGACGGCAAAAAAGTCCTAACCTAAAGTTTAAGGATAAAGCGGGGCATCCAGACTGAAAGACTGAATACAACGTTATTTAAAACATCCGCGTTTTTGCCCTTGGAAGCGTTTGATGACTATAACTAGGTATTGTTCCTGAATGAGGCGATTATGAAAATTTAGATTTTATCGAAACAGACACAACTAGCGAAGTTAGATGTAGAATCTAAATGAATCCTGGCAACTAATATTAAAAAAAATACTTATATAACAAGTTGGGAATGTTAGGAATATGTAGGATTTTTAAAGAAATATTGACTAACTCACATTCATGTGCGGCTTTGGGAAATTACCCCCCAATGAAATAACTCCGTAAAATGAAACATGAAATAACCCCCTAAAATTAGTATGAATGTAACTTTGAGATGGTTGCGACATGCTACCCCCAAACCCCCCTGCTTTGACTCACAGTTAGATTTGGGTTGCGTGCAAAGTTGGGTGTATGTTAAATTTCTTTCATACTTACATACTTAAGTGGCGTTACAGTCCGGGATGAACCTGGGCCTCAACCAACATGCCTCTCCAATAAGCCCGGTCCTTAGCTAACTGCCTCCAGTTGCGCACTCCAAGTTGGTTGAGGTCGATTTCTACTTGTGCGCGCCACTTAAGGCGAGGTCTTCCTCTTCTGCGTCCGACGTCTGGCTGGGAATCGAAGACTCTGCGAGCCGGAGTATAGGTGTCCATACTTTCTACATGTCCTAGACATCTTAAACGTCCAATGCGGAGTTTTTTGACTAGGGGTATGTCGCTGTACAGCTCGTATAGTTCGTGGTTGAATCTTCGTCTCCATAGCCCGACAAACGGCAAACGGGACCGAAGAATTTTTCTCTCGGAGCGACCAAGGATTTCTTCATCCGCTTTTGATACGGTCCACGCTTCAGCGCCGTAGAGCAGGACTGGGATGATCAGGGTCTTATATAGGATCTCCTTAGTAGTTCGAGTGAGGGCTTTACTACTAAATTGCCTTCTTAGCCCGAAGAAACTGCGATTGTCAAGAGTCTTCGTTTGATTTCTGACGAGATGTTGTTGTCAGAGTTAATAGCGGAGCCGAGGTAGACAAAGTCCCGTACTACCTCAAAGTTATATCTGTCAATGGTGACGTTCTGTCCAATTCGCCTCTGTAGATGGCGCAGTTCAGAGGGTCTCCTTTTTTGTGGATCGGGCAATCGATGCTGAGGTTCCATTCTTCAGGCATGCTTTCAACCGACCAAATTTGGCTTATGAGCTGGTGGATGTTGCTTACCAAGTCATCTCCGCCAGCTTTATAAAGCTCAGCGGGAAGACCGTAATTTCCGGCCTTATTAAGCTTGAGTTAAGATATAGCTATCCTCACTGCACTTAGGTCGGGTGGTTTGCAGTTTTCGCTGTCGTTGCCAATATTAAATGGTTCGTTCTGCCTGACAGCGGAATGCTGTTCGTCATCGCCGTTTAACAGGCTGCAGAAGTGGTTCTTCCATATCCTCAGCATCGACTGTGTCAGCAACGATATTTCCTTGTTCATCTCGACAGGATTCTGTTCGAGCCTTGTATCCTTGGCTTTGACGTTTTACACTTTGGTAAAACTTGCGAACATCGTTCCTGGAGTGGCACCTCTCTATATCCTCGATCGCGCGCTTTTCTTGCACTTTTTTCTTCTTTCTGAAAAGCCGATGTTCTTCCCTTCTTATTTTCATATAGAGCTCAATGGCAGCTCTCGTCTTCACTTGCAGCTTAGCCTTGTAGGCCTCGTTCTTGGCTGCGAGCATCTGTCGGCATTCCTCATCAGGGGTTTCTTGCTGGTGGGCGCGAGAAACCTAGCACATCAGTTGCGGCTGATCTAATGGCTTGTTGGCATCGTTGCCATTGTTCTTCTACATTAGATCCTGGTGGTGTGTTGTGAGTCGAGAGGTTAAGTGATACGCGTTGCGCGAAGGTCTTGGCGGTCTCTGGCGATTGCAGTCTTTCGACATTAATTTTTTTCACTGTATTTCTATTTTTTGTGGCGTGGTGGATATCCGCATCCTTACCGTGGCTACAACAAGGTAGTGGTCCGAGTC
Source organism: Rhingia campestris (assembly GCA_932526625.1). Taxonomy (NCBI): domain Eukaryota; kingdom Metazoa; phylum Arthropoda; class Insecta; order Diptera; family Syrphidae; genus Rhingia; species Rhingia campestris. Next base: position 265,708 of record OW052182.1, read on the forward strand.
GATGTTAGCCCCTCGGAATGTTCAGACATCCAGAATACTGGATGCGTGCCTCTTGTCTATCGCAATGTGATCAAACGGGTTTGTTTTTCTCCTGTGCAACAGTTCTCACCTGATGGTCAGACTAGACGATTCGCAGGATTTTATAGCTATTTTCGACGATTGCCCTTTCAAAGCGTGGTCGCTCTTTGAAATCGAAATTACCGGAACGGAATCGACGAAACCATAACTGCGGGTAATTAGTTGTTTTTCAGCCATCTGCCTTTTGCTTTCGCATTTATCGAAGAAATTTGTAAAATATGACATATTTTCTAATATCTGGTGTCCATCTTTAACGCGTGCTCAAACAAAAATGAGTTAAAAAATAACATTGACATTTTTTTTTAAATGAAATTTCATCATTTTAAACGCTTTAAATGTATATTGGAGATATATTGGATTTCTTTTTACTACACCTATTATAACATCACTCTTAGCATGATTCGAATTGGAATGCAAAAGTTAATATGGTATCTCAAAGGAAAATCAAAATATTTTTCAAATCATGTTGATCAAGACTGTACTTTCCGGCATGCCGGCATTACCAAAAAACACCATATTTTTACCGACTAGGCCGCGAATGGTATCATCCATCGCCTTGAGCTTTATAAAGCTGTGTCGTCTAACATTAAAGCACACGCGATGCCACGTTCATTTGGGAAAGAGCTCATTTGAACTTTTCCAAACTAGTATCTGACATTACATTTTAGTTAGTGAAGATCCCTAGGAAACCGATGCTATTTCACCATTTCGATTTGCGGAACCGTAGGATTGTTCTTACATGTAAATTTTGTATATTGCGTTTTCTTTGAGTTGAATTGAACTAAGCCTTCATTTCCCTATTGTTTAATATTTTGCAGGTCTTTTGTTATATAGAGCAGATATGTTCGCATTGCAGCAATAGCAGCAATAGGCGTGTTATTTATTGAGTTAGACGCTATCAGAGTACTATCATCTGCAAAACTAAAAACTCGATTATTAGTTATCCTAAAAAGATGAAGTGCAGTAGAAATAAAGTGGGAGAGAGAATTGATCCTTGAGGTGCTCCAGTCTTTATAGAGAATGTGTGTAAAGAAAGAAGCTATCAATTTCCCAAGTCTTTTCAAATAATGTGTGCCAAATATATAATAACTGTGGTAAAGCTGTTTGCTTGATTCCTTCAACTCCCCTCTAATCCGGGCAAAACAAAGTCAACAACCATAATTGGACACACAATATTAAAGCTAATAGTATAACATATAATTGCCGAAAAGGTATTTCTACATGAATTATACTTTACATATTTTCAAATATATTTATGTTACTTAAGCATGATCTGGTTGGAAAACAAATTAGCATAGAAAGGCAGGTGCAGAGCACTAAGCATCCATCATATTTTGTTGGTTTTATTGGCCTTAATTATGGAGTATAGCTTCGAGTGCGCATACAATACGATTTGAAATGCCTACTACGCTCCGTGAGATATTTTTGTTAATCTAATACGCAAACGCTGGGTCGACTAACGGAATATTCCACTCAAATTGTATGCAACTATATACGTATTGGGTGTGCACGGAAAGAGGTCTCACTATATAATTAAAGTGCAGATGTTAAATCCTATATGAATGGGTGCTTGTATTCAATTTCATTGACTCATGGACTCGCGTGGCACAATAATAAAATGTTTCAAATAAAAATGAAATAATTGTCGTTCATAGGAACTTAGAGGAATTAGCATTTAATAACGTTCACAACATTCTCTTGTTTGGAAAACGGTCCTTCGCATCCCTTTGCATTTTTTTTGTAGGCGTTCTAAGGTGGGAGTGTCAGCTCTCGGATTAGACATTTACTGAAGGGTGAACGATTCTAATTGAATGAATTGGGGATTGAAAAATCACCGTGTCGCATGCCATCGAATACATACCTATTGGCAAACGTTCATGCGGACAGGGTATATCCCTCATTGTACACACTTCCGCTTTTAAAATAACATTGAGATCCTTCAAGGAAATCGGCCAAGTGTTTAGGCACAGTTATGTGGATGTATATTCAGATGTAAAAGCGATTTTGGGATTTGCAAACCAATTATCGTAAAAATAAATTCATTTAAGGACCTTATAATTGCTCTTTTCGATGATAATATTGCGATGATGTCTCCATATCTGTTTTATAAATAAATGTCTTTCTGTTTTTATTATATTTTGTTGTTCATTAAAATTAGTAAAATTTATCTACATATATTGGGTAAAGCAATAATAGCCAATTCATTAGCTATTAGTAAAAATAGTATCAGCCAAATGAAAAATGTGTACGTTGTCTGAATGATGGGAAAGTAAGGATTTACAACAATTTTAGCGCTTATTTTTGGAATATCTTTTATTTTTGTTTTTCTCCACGATTGCTTGATTCTTATACTAGAGTTTCGTGGTTCCTTGTCGTCTGGAACTTGAAGGCTAGGGTACTACATGCACAACATGGTAAGCAAACATTCGGACTTTCGAGTTAAGAGGTGTAATGGGTTTTGTTTCGCTAAATCGAAAAGGCATCAGTTTCATAGCCATCGGAACAGCCTTCGTCATATCTCACTAAGGCCTCATTCATTTTATCGACAGTAGGTACTTTGTTTGCTAGTATCAGTTTGTTTGTCCTCGTTAACTACACCAACAACTCGACTTGAAATTCGTTGAGATGTACGTATAGATAAAAATATCAAAAGCAGTCAAGTAACTAAGTTAAGTTAGTACAGCACGGTGATCGAAACTATATCCCCTATCAATAGATGCTATAAGTTTTGAAAATGGCGGAAGCTGGAGTAATCTTCGAGAATACTACGGTTCACTATCTTGGGATGACCTTTGTTCTATTCTGTGTAAGGGAGTATTTGTCGCTATATAAAAAAGTATGTTCAAAAATATATGAGCAAGTAAAGAAGAGCTAATCATTTTTAGATTATACGAAAAATTGATATTAGTTATTATTGCCCTATTAGTAAGATTTCAGCCATATCTGAATTATTTGAAAAAAATGTCTACAATATGGATTTAAATTGTCAAAATACAAGACTTCTTTTCTGGAAAAATATGCGTTACCGTCCTTCAAGGTTATTATTTATTAATTATATTACTTCAAGTTTTGTGTCTTCAACATTTCTCTTATTTGCGGATGTTTACTTACTTAAGTGGCGCTACATTCCGGAATGAACCTGGGCTTCTCATCTCCGTTATTAGCTAACTGCATCCAGTTGTGCACTCCAAGTTGGTTGAGGTCGTTTTCTACTTGTTCGGGCCACTTAAGACCTCTTATGCTTACAATGCCTTGCTGGGAATCAAAGACTCCGCGAGCCGGAGTATTGGTGCCCATTCCTTTGACATGTTCTAGCCATCTAAAAAGTTCAACGCGGAGTTTTTTTTTTGACTGGGGATGTGTCGCTGTACGCAGGTCGTATAATTCTTGGTTGAATTTTCATCTCCATAGCCCTTCAAAGCAAAAGGGAAGTAAGATTTTTTGAAGAATTTTTTCTCAAATCGACCAAGGATTTCTTCACCCATGCTTCAGCGCCGTAAAACAGGACTGGGATGACCAGGGTCTTATTTGTAATCTCCTTAGTAGTGCGAGTGAGGGCTTTACTACTTAATTGCCTTCTTAGCCCGAAGAAACAGCGGTTTGCAAGAGTAATTATTCTTTTAATTTCTGACGAGATGTTGTTGTATTATTGTATTATTGTTGTAATAGCGGAGTCGAGGTAGACAAAGTCCCGTACTACAACTACTTCAAATTTATATCTGTCAATGGGTGTTGGGTGTCCTTTCGTTTTGGAAGCATATATTTAATCTAACTCTTATTTACAGCCAAACCCATTTTTGCCGCATTCTTCTATATATGTACTAGCAAACGTTGCTATGACATCACGTTGAAGTCACAAAGAAGAAGTGCATCGCTTTGCCTAAATCATTTTTTGGTATCAAATGTGTCGGTGAGGTCCTTTACAGCCCTGATGGAGCAGCGCGAATTCTCCAACATCATCCTGCACGGACGGACTAGTTTGGGTGGGTGGTGTACCAAAACTAGCCATGGCTCTGTATAGTTCGTCTCTATACTTACTGTCGTATGCGGCTTTGAAATCCAAAAATAGGTGGTGGACTTCTTGGTTTTTCAGGAAAGAGGAATAAAGCGGCGTTTGATGGAATAAGGATTTCAAAAATAATAGGAGACCTGGACGTAGTGCCGTGAATTGAAGAAAATAAGATCACCTAAATGGAAAAACATCAGTATACAATTATACATTGGATTTACGGACAAGGTATTCATTTAACCCGTGGATCCTCCAAACCAGTACAGCTCATTAGTTTTGGTTATGATCCTTCCATTAAGATAATATGTACCCCGTAAACTCACAACAAAGAACAAAGCATTAGAATGTCATAAAAATATAAAGGTGCTTAGATTAATATCAATTTGAAATGTCAATTGACCAACAAGATTCATAAGACTTCTTTCAGAAAGAAAATATTCATAAAATGTTAACCTTAAGTAGAGGAATATTGCTCTGGAGCTCGATGTTTGTAAAAATTCATCGAACATTCATGTTACCAAATCCTGAGCAATAAGAAAATCCGGGATGGGTATCGTGAGACATCTCTATATTTTTTTAGGCAAGTATCATACTTATGTTAAACTTAATACTAAAGGATATGGATAACCATGTAATTCAGGTGCATATATACACAGTTCGATCAAACACAACTACTGAACTTCTGTATATAGAGGGAGGACAAAACCGCCTTTAGGGGTTGACTTGCCTATCCTCCTACTAGAGTAGACTATAATTATGAGGAAGGGTTAATAATACACTATCCAGAAGTTTCACAATAGATATCAACAGATGTATCATTATCTCCACATTCGCAGAATGCACGTACAGCATTGTCGTAATGGTTGATGGGATCGTGTAATTCGTTTTGTTTCTTACGAAGAGAAAAATACTTAGTGTCACGGCATTTTAATTTTTGCGGTGGACAGTGGATATAAACCTAATACTTTGAATAATAATATTGCATTTGTTTCCATGTTTTCTGTAGTATTCTTCAATTATTTCGAATTTCAATAACAGAATGGGAACGACTCTTATCGTTGAATGACTCTTGTAATTGACTTAATACACTGTTTTGCGTATATGTCTATAGTAATTGAACAAAAGTGAAATGGTCAATCCTTTTGGGAAATTATTTTTGAAATAATGAAATGGCCATGTAATTTAAACACGTCATGTTTATTTTGATAATACATTCGTATATTCAGTGTCAGCGGTCCACACAATTCATAGAGGAAACTAAAATACTAACGCATATATTTTAGAATGAATTTTGTGGAACGCTAACACTGAATTAGCGGATAGCTAAAACTTTGATATCAACCGTAAAGCCCCATAAAGTAGGTCTCTTATATATGACCTTCTTAGTAGTGCGCGTAAGGACTTTTTTTTCCAAATCGCTTTCATAGGTACAAGATCAGCGTTAGCAAGAGTAATTCTTCGTTTGATTCCACACTATGGTTAATAATTAATTTTATGCTTTCGTTTGGTAAATTGATCGCCTAGATCAAGAGATGTCACATCCCTATAGCTTTCTTTCTTTTGGGATACGTAAAATTCCAAGTACATTAATAAGCCGGTGTAAATTCAGAAAATGAATTACCACTCGAAATGATCTAGCATCAGAATAGACCATATTAGCCGAAGTTTAAAAACTTATGGTCGACATTTGAAAGAAATAATCTTTAAAAAAATAATTGTGAAAATGTTTGTTTTATAGTATGTCAAGCCTTTACATGAAAAATTGGTGTTCATTCATTTTTTCGTTGTATAGCTCATAAAGATTAAAAATATAGATAGCAGTTTGGACTACTACTCAATAGTCTAATGCGGTAATTCTTCGAGACGTTGTTATCAGCTTGTTAAAGTTGACTTAACCACCTCCAAGTTAAGCCTCCCTACTCCCTAATTTAAACACGTAGTTTTTATTTTGTGAATACATTCGTATATTCAGTGTCAGCGGTCCACACAATTCATAGAGGAAACTAAAATACTAACACATATATATTGGTATGAATTTTGTGGAACGCTAACACTGAGTTAGCGAATAGCTAAAACATTGATATCAACCGTAAAGCCCCATAATGTAGGTCTCTTATAAAGGGTCCGCCAAATAACTGTTTTTTTGCTATAAAAAAAACTACTGAATATTTTCTCAAATTTCTTTTATTATTTGAAAGTACAATCCCTCCGGTCAATAATGGAAAATAATTTCATTCAAATGGCTGCCTCGGCTGGCCATGCAGTAGCCTACACGATCGGTCCAATTTTTAAGCACATTATCGATGGTGTGCAGCTGTATTCACCAATGGCATCACGAATATTGTCCTTTAAAGCGTCAATTGTCTCTGACTTGTCGGCGTAACACTTATCTTTTAAGGCACCCCACAAATAATAGTCCAACGGTGTCAAATCGCTGCTCCGAGGTGGCCAAACGACATCAGCTCTGCGGCTGATAATGCGATCTTCAAAAACAGGGCGCAAAACATCGAGTGTAGCTTCGGCTGTGTGGCACGTAGCGCCGTCCTGTTGAAACCAAATGTTGCCAATATCCTCCTCTTCAATTTTTGTGAACAAAAATTCGTTCAACATGGCCCGATAACGATCGCCATTGACTGTAACGGGCACTCCTTGCTTATTTTCGAAGAAAAATGGCCCAATTATGCATCTGGACCAAAATCCGCACCAAACAGTGACTCGTTTTGGATGTATCGGCTTTTCAATGTATGCGTGCGGGTTTTCTGTGCCCCAAATACGACAATTTTGCTTGTTTACATGCCCGCCAAGATCAAAATGAGCTTCATCTGAAAAGATGATTTTTTTGGCAAAATCGACATCTTCTCTAAGTCGATCGCAGGCCCACTTAGCGAAGCGAAAACGCATTGGATGGTCAGTTGGCTTCAACTCCTGAACCAATTGGACTTTGTATGGCGTTATACCAATGTCTTTATGCAAAATTCGTCTCAATTATGTCTCCGAAATGTTCAATTGTTGAGAACGACGGTGAATTGATGTTGATGGCGCTTCACGCACACTTTCTGCCACAGCAGCAATATTCTCGGGTGTACGCACTGTTTTTGGCTTTTCACGCTTTGGTGTATCGATGAGGATACCAGTTTCTTTCACTTTTTTTTCACAAGATAACGAACATACGGAGCTGACGGTGCTTCTCTTCTTCCAAAATCCGTACGCAATTTTCGCACATATTCTGCAACATTACCATGATTTTCAAAGTAATGTCGCAATATTTCCCAGCGTTGTTCAATCGTATACATAACCATTTTCGTTCAGTGAAAGGATAAAACTAATTATCTGTCAAATCAGACATGAGCTAGGTGTTACCATTTACGAAATAAGCACTGGTTGAAAAAAAAAACGTTAGATGGCGGACCTGTTATATGATCTTCTTAGTAGTTCGAGTAACGACATTTTTTTTTCAAATTGCTTTCATAGATGTAAGAACAGCGGTAAGCAAGAGTAATTCATCGTTTGATTCCACACTACGGTGAATAATTAATTTTAGCTTTCGCTTGCTAAATTGATCGCCTAGATATAGGGATGTCACAACCCTAGCTTTCTTCCTTTTGGGATAAGTAAAATTCCAAGTACATGGATAAGCCGGTGTAGATTCAGGAAATGAATTACCACTCGAAATTATTTAGCATCAGAATAGACCATGTAAGCTGAAGCTTACAGACTTATGGTCGACATTTAAAAGAAATAATTGTGAAAATATTTGTTTTATGACATACTATAAAACAAACAAAAAAAAAGCCTTTACGTGAAAGATTGGTGTTCATTCATGTTGTCGTTGCATAGCTCATTATGATCATATTCCATTAATATTTTTTTAATTTTGCTGTTAGAAATAGATAGATAGCATTTAGGACTACTACTCAATAGTCTCATCATTTGAAGTAAAAGTGGTGGGGTAATTCTTCGAGACGTTGTTATCAGATTGTTAAAGTTGACTTAACCACCTCTACGTTAAGGCTCCCTCCCTACTGAAAAATTGGTCTGAATCGGTCAGAGGTGGAAATAGGACTGTCTGCTCTTTGTAAGGGAAAAATCTTCAGATCCTTTACCGAAATATGCAGCAGAGGCACCTTCAACCAAATTCTCGAAATTCGGGTTCTTCCAGGGCTTGGTGGGTCATATTGTTAACACCTCTAGGATTCGTGGGCCTTAACCCCGCAAAGAACGACCAATGGTTAACGGTAATCTAGGGACACGAAATAATTCGTGTATTTTAGATTCTTAAAATGCATACAAAATAAATTATCTTTCTCCAAATTATAAAAGGTGTATTTTTTGTATCTGTATGGACAGTTTCGAAAAATTCTGAAAACTGCGGGTGCTCTCAAACGCTTTTTTCTTACCGATGAAAACATAATGAATGTATAATATAAAACATTATTCAATTGTGCCACTTTTTATTATATTATTCCTCTTACTCGTGTTTACGAATACCATTTTTGGGCGTTCATGTTCCAAATAACTTTTCATGTACCTACCATTATTGGTAAATCGAGCAACTACTGAATGGCAAATTAAACACGTGTACATTGACAACCATTAATTTAAATTAATGGACAATAATTATCGGAAATGACGCAGTTGGCAAAGAATTCATAGCACGAGCTACGATCCTACAACAATTATCGCTGTAGGTATTCCGTTCCTTCTATTGGGTCCTTGTAGAAAAAAAGATTTTTTAGCTGCGCGCACCCATAGCATTTGCACCCAAATTATAAAATCACTGTGCTGCTGTATTAGAAAACAGTAAACATCGACGTCATGCTGCAAAAACAAGATCCTTTCGCATTTCACCTAACAGAGACCTATTAACCCTTGGGCTCGGTTGTAGTTAATATCATCACCTGGTGGTGCATGCGAAAGGTATAATTGCAAGTCCTTCATTATAAACGACACAGGACGTAGGTACTCCTATTGCTACATGCATATTTTTGTTTTGTATCTCATTTGTATACCTACTGTTATTAAATTACCTAACAGTTTAGAGAGGGAGAGAGAAGTAATTGTCCTCCCATTGGACCTCGGCGAGGACGCTTAATACATTCCAACCACTTTAACCATATTGGATTGCAGCTACTGATCATTATGTACACTATATTTTAAGTCATCCTGTCTTTCTTTTTTTTCTGAAATGAATCCAGTGCACTTAATTCACAAACCAGTTTCATTGCGCAAATTTTCCATTTTATGTACGTCCATCCATCGGGCACATCTACAGCGCCTCGTCCTCTGAAGCTCGCGACCACTTGAGATGTGCACTTGTTTTTATCTTTGGCAAAAGGTTGCCATTGCCATTCTAAGCCGATCGGCAACTTGGTTGGATAGATTTTGCTGGTTGGATTTCTCTCGTCAGTTGCATGGCACACCACTTTGCATGGTTTGGAAAAATAATACGCATGGCGTGCCACCAGGTAATAAGCATCGAAAGGCGGTGTCCGCCAGGCGTCCTCCAATGGAAGAGAAGTTGTTGGCTTGGGAGTACTGTTGCCATTTTGTATACTCGTAGCAGCCACATTTTGTGTTGTTTTTTTTTTTCGTGTCCATTTCTACATTTCGTTTCGTTTAGGTTTAAGGTGGTGGTAGCTGCTCAAAAGGTAAATTGTTAGATTGCCTGTCAGTAAAACGCTAATTTATGCCAAGAGCATTTGCCTATATGTATGTGCATATATTCAGGGCCGCAGCTTTCTGCATGAACGCTGTGGTGGTACGTCGCGTCGCAACGCCTTGTCAGAAGAGGGGATGAAGTGTTCAAATAATAAATATGCAATACAAGTTTTTTTCCACAATGTTTTGAATTTGGGAGGAAACTGGTCGCCGCCGCCAACGGAATAAGTTATAATTGCACACAAACAAAAAGTTCAAATTTCAATTCAAAATGGTGGTTTAAAAAAGGAAGTCGTTGGTAGTTTGGCCGAGTCGTTTGTTGAAAGGAGTGTATGTTCTTAGAAGGAAATTATTTAAAATGATTTTTTTCTTCTTTATTTTTTCTTTTGCAGTAAACGTAACTGCTAGTGCTTGATGTTTTGCTGCAATTATGGCTGCATCAAATAATTTTCTTTGGTAGCATTTATAGATTTAATGAATGCGGGTTGGGCTGGGCGCTCTTTTTTTTTGCTGCACAGAATGCGATAATTGCTCCAATTAAACGCAATAAAAATTGTTGAATTTATTAAAAACAAGTTTTGTGGAATTGTGGTTAATAACACATACACATACATGTCATATGGACACATATGATGTAAGTGCATATTACCATATTAGATTTGCTTACTCGCATAAAGCTATTCAACATAATATAAAGTACCCCAAATACTTAAATCAATTCAATTATTATAAACAGGTGAATACACAAAATCGATGAAACAAAATTTGAGCATGTTTTCCCTATGACAAAATCCCAAAAAGAAAGATCTTCATCTTTATCTTATATTTGTTAATGTTTCATTATTATGTAAACAAAAAAACATGTAATTCTATTTTAAACGTTAATTTAAAAATAAGTCTAGTAGGTGTTATGTAACATGAATATGAATAAACCAATTCGTTTTTGTTTTTAATTGCAAACAAAAAGGAATAATTCACAGATATCTTTTCAACATTATCAACAAATATTTTTAACCTCTTTAGACAAATTTTGGCAAAAAAGATTTTTTCCATGTTCATGAATATTTTGATTGAGGAGTTTTTTTTTTTGCGATTTAGTCTAAGGGATATTTTTAGGGGGATTTTGTATCGCTTCCTGTACAAAACATCATAAAGTAGGTATTACAAACCCCTTGAATGCACATGAATTATAAACAAAAGTCGTCTTTGACCCTTGCACTTTTGTCATTAAAGCGTAAGTCAAAAATAAAATCGATAGCATTGTCTCAATATGTACCTAACTAATTATATGGACCATGATTCGCTGACGTGATATAAATAAATATCGTATTGGCCTACTCCCTTGACTTAATTGCCCGCCTTTAGACCTTCATTTCTCATGGATGCAAATTCGGAGCTGATTGCTGTTACATCTTACTTTGTAGCGATCTCAGCGAAAGAACGAAGCGTCTCAGTAACTAAATTGTAAATCTAGAAATTTCGACCATTTTAAGAAAACTTTGACTAAACTGCCAGTCAGCTTTACTACAGTATGTTTCGATATTCCTGCAGCTCCTATCTCTGCAGCATGGCTTTTTCACCAATGCACAAAGGCGAGATATATTTTTGAACATGGGCCTGATCAATGTTGGAAGTAATTTGCCTACACCCTAATGATGATGATTTTATTAGTAAACATTTCTCAATTTTCGTTGTACGAATTCCGAACTCATTGCTGTTATAAATTCTCTGTAAAGATCTAAGCGAACTACGAAGTAAGGGTCTTAGGAACCAAATTGTTAATCTCGAAAGTTGCCTTCCAACAGGTTTCATTAAGTTATTCTAAGTTATTCTAAGGAGATGATAGATACACTCGTGATCAGTACTAGTAGTATACTAGCAGTACCAAGATGTGCATATAGTACAAAAAATAAAAGCTATTAAGCATCGTTGCCAGAATCGAAGAATATAACAGGCTGCATTATATCTGACCAAGACCCACTTCGGCACAAAATAACAAAATAATAAGAAGACGTACATTTTGATATTTCTTTTGCAGCAGGATCTTAAAATCAACATCTTTTTAAATGCTGAAAAACGTTTGCGGTCTCAATGATATTTCTTTTCCGGTTTGTGGTTTGAAAACACATTTTCGAAGTAGGTCCCCCCAACCAATGCAAATTAAAAACGAAAAGAAAACAACAATAAATACTGTCAAATGGTATTGTTTACATGTAAGACTTCTGCAGTGCGGTTATGCATATTCAAGGACATATTTTTAACTGAAAGGGATGCACGAATTGACCTTTATATAACTCCGGCTGTGAACATTCGACTTGCTCCTTTTTTATGGTTAATTGAATTTTCACACACGTTGCAATTAATTGCTTGTGGTTTTAAGTACTTAGGTTGACCACATGTCGTTTATGAATTCGTTTTTCATGCGGTTAATTTTAAACGATCGTTGTCCTTGAACGATTACATATTTATAAAAGTACAAATATTTTTTCTTAGGGTAATTCGTTAACCTAGAATATAGAATCTTAAACATCGTGTTGCCAACAATAGGTTTCCGTGATTATAATTTATTTATACGAATATATGTGTAATATCTAGTATGGTGTTTACAAAATAGCAATACTGAATATAAAATGTGCTTACCGCTTATTAAAATAAAAACAAAAGTCCGTAAATATATGTAGTCGTATTTATTTGTATCTTTTCGTGAATATATATTTTCTATATTCATAATGGGTTGGATGTTTCCATAAAGCCTTAAATATATTAGTATGATCAATTATCTATTGTTTCAATTAAAATTGACTTCAAGAGGGCCGATTACATTTGGATTAATAACATTATTCAATGTTCAGATTGGGACTCATTTTGGACTGAATCTCCAGCCGTAAGTTAGACTACAGTTGGAATTCACTTCAGTCATAAAGGATTCACCATATGTAATGTATGTACTTTAATTAAAAAGATTTCAGAATCATTTCTTCATGTATGTATTCCGTTAATTATTTAGGTATGGAGAATTGCCAGGTTAAGATAACAGGTATAAGCAGTTTTAAATGGTCCATTCTGTGGATCCAATTTTCGACCACTCTTTCAAGCATATCCGCCGGGGTTCCATAAATAATAATAATAATTTCGGGCTAATAGACGTAAATAAGAGATTTCACATATCCCCATAGAAAGTAATCCAACGGTGTCATAACAAAAGATATTGGTAGCCAATTGACAGGACCATTTCTTGATATAACGTTTTCATCCAACGTTTGCCTCAATAAAGCGATTGATTCGTTAGCTGTATGGATTGAAGCGCCGTTCTACTGAAAGTCAGCTATACGAGTCTCCATTGACAGTAACGTGCGCTCCTTCCGCATTAAAAAAAAAACGGTCCAATGATGATTTTTATTCCATGTTAGAATTTATGAAAATGTGGTAAAAAGAATTTAATGATCCTTATGTTACTCTCTCCCTTTATAATTGTCTAGTTCGCCGTCACTTGGAGTATGCCTCACAAGTATGGACGCCCTTATACGCAGTTCCTTCAAATAGAATTGAAGCAGTCCAACGTAAATTACTAAGATTTGCTTTGAGAGGACTTTGGGATGATCTATACAATTTGCATCCATGTTGCCTTTGTCTCAACGTAAACTTAACAGCGACATGGTTTTCTTCTTCTTGTTTAATATTAAATTATATTATATATTTGTTGAATTCAATGTTTATTGATTTTGTTAGTTATGTCAGACTTAATAACTTCGATGTTCTGTTATGTCCTACTAACAAATGCACTAAATGATGAGCCTGTGGATGCATATCTCTGCTCGTAGATGATCTGATAGTGTTAATAAACTGCATCAAACAGTGAATTTTTGAAGTTGCATTGGTAGCTGCTAGATGGCCTCAGGCTGTTCTTCGGAACAAATACGGCAATTTTGCTTATTAACGTAGCCGTTTAACCAAAAATGTGCTTCGTTGCTAAAAACAATTTTTCTATAAAAAAAGATCAACGGAGCACTGATTTTTGAAATAAGTTTCTTGAAATTAGTAAGCAATATTTCGGCGTAAGTCTATTGACAACTGAAGGCTGTCATTTTTGTATATTCTTTTTTCTCTATAAATTAAAATTACATTTTTATATTAAAATAATAATTTAATTACATAGCATTTCATATATTTAAAAAGACCATTATTTATTCAATTAAATACCATTTCAACTGATATATATTGCCTAATAGAGAAATGTTCTAATATATGCGTTTGCATCTTCGGTATTTTCTTATACGGCAATTTTAAATAAATAAAAAGTTCCCTTAATTTTATAGCACTCTACATATTCTTTATTTTCCATAAGTGGAGGCGTTTTTTAAACATTTGCACTTGTCAATTCAAGATGAAATGGTAATGCATACTGAGTACAAACCAGTTGATAAATAAAAACTAAGCTATATTAAAATCATATCCCGAGCAAACCGATTTTTCGAAATCATTGAAAAACAGATTGGCTGAGATACAGGGAAACCTGCTCAACCTAGTCCTCCTAGAAGTAACCATAAGCTAATATCCGCTTTCAAGGAATCACTGACATCCTCTTGTACTTACATTAAGAAACTTAGAGGGAAACAAAAACCTCCATGGTGGTCTTAAAATCTAGGAATGCTTAGGGAGAAGTGTAGAAATATTTCAATAAAGATAAAAGCTGGAACGAATCCTCTAACTGGTTCTCCTACAAAGAGGCCCTATCAATATTTTTTTTTTTTTTTTTTTTTTTTATTCATTATTTCATATCAAGAAACTTAAATATATAGTATGTACAATAATTCAAAATTAATTACAATGATTTTTTAAGTTTTTTGAAGGAAATAGTTGAGTACAATCTATTGTCTAATGAATGACAAGAGGCGAATGTACAGTTATATAAATGAAAATAAAACAATTGATGGGGAAAACAAACATCAAAATTGTAAAAATAAAAAATAAAACAAAATAATGATATTGTTGAAGAAAATATGGAAACAAAAGATTTAATTATATGTTATGAAAAAGTAATTGTTAGATCATTGGCGTTAAGAAAGCGTCAATTTCCGAATGGTTAAACGAGAAAAGCCATTTTTTAATATCTTTTAAGAATACTGTTTTCACTCTCTCACACCTTAGTTTTTCAGGTAATGTATTAAACAAACGAGGAGCAGTAACATAATAAAAACGTGTGAAATGTATTTTGTGGATCGCGGGTATATTTACAAAGTTCCTGGTGTTGACTCTTAAATTGTGGCTATCGTGAAATCTAGCATCATAATACCCGGAATTTTCAAAAAATATCTTTAAGACTTTGTAGCAGTATAAGTGCCTTAAAGGAAGAAATTCAAGACGTTTGAATAACTCAAAACTAGGGTTTCTACTATTGACTTTACACATAATTCTTATTGCATGCTTCTGTTTAATCAATAATGGTTCTATTTTATTAAAAAAGGTGCCACCCCAGCAAGAAATTCCATACTGTAGTTTTGATTTAAAGATACCATTATAAACTAATTTTAAAATAGGTAGATTGCAGTAAATACTAACGTGATATAATTGTCTTACCACTCCATTCAGATACTGTTTCAGATATAACGTATGTTCCTTCCAGCAAAACTTATGGTCCAATATAATACCAAGGTATTTAAAGCTATCAACACGTTCGATTAGAAAGCAACTCTCACTACAACAAACCTGACTGTCAAATAATTTATGATCGTATGCATCTAACAAAGAAAATCGACAACAGCTTGGTGAGTGATAATATAAAGGCAACTCATCGGATCTTACACCCTTAATATTGAATACCATAAACTTTGTCTTATTACTGATGATCAGCTTATGATAATTGAACCATCGTCGTAGTATATCTAAGTCGTAATTAACATTGGAAAACATATCAAGATAGCTGTTATCAGCGTAGGAAAGAGCAGTATCATCTGCAAATGCCGTAATTTTGCCCTTAAAAGGTTGAATAAATAACGAATTTACATAAATTAGAAAAAGTATTGGGCCCAGGACTGACCCTTGAGGAACGCCTATACTTAAATAATTATGCGAACTCAGAACATTTTTGATTTTTACCACTTGTTTACGACTTGTAAGATAAGAGGCCAACAATTCATGAAAAAAACCTCTGAATCCTGCATTAAATAATTTATTTAACAATAAAGTGTGGTTTACCATGTCAAAAGCCTTGGTTATATCAATAAATAAAGTGGAAGGAATTTGAGAAGCATTCAAACTGTTATATATTTCCCCTGATAATTTTAGTAATGCACTTTCAGTCGATTTACCACTTCTAAACCCGAACTGACAATCACTAAAGAAATGAGTCCTATCTAAAAATGATAACATTCTAGATTTAATCCCGTTTTCAAAAATTTTAAAAAAAACGGATAAGATGGAAATTGGACGATAATTATTTAATAGCGTTCTATCACCTTTTTTGTGCAGTGGTAACACTACAGCTGTTTTTAAACACTCAGGAAAAACACCGTCTTGCACACAAAAATTAAAAATATAACAAAGAACATCAGAAATATGAAACGCAATTTGTTTCAATATGAAACTTGAGATATTATCAAAAGACGACGAGTTAGAAGATTTAAGTGATATAATAATTTTGTAAATTTCAAGCGAGGTGAACGGTTCGAAGAAGAAGCTTTCTGAATGAAAATTGCTATGTATTAAACTATTCACACAATGAAATGAAGGATGTGCTACATTTGAAATATATTCGCAAGAACCTACATTAGCGAAAAAATTATTAAACAAATTAGCAACTTCTAAAGGCTCAGACACAGTTGAATTAT
Organism: Rhingia campestris; assembly: GCA_932526625.1. NCBI lineage: Eukaryota > Metazoa > Arthropoda > Insecta > Diptera > Syrphidae > Rhingia > Rhingia campestris. Next base: position 282,280 of record OW052182.1, read on the forward strand.
TATTGTTAATAAGAATATCTACATAAGATTTATTTTTGTTAAGTATTTCATTAACTACTCGCCATTCCTCTTTAGAGTTACCTAGGTTTCTAGCTAATACAAATAGCTAATAGCTATACAAAAAGGAACTGAGGAAATTCAAGTGCAAATCCTGGAGACTCTGCCGTGATAAATTAAAAGAGACTTCCGAGGTGTCTAGACTCGGAAAAATATTATCCACTAGTCTAACTATTCCAATCTATCTCAAAAAGAAACAGATATGGCACTTGGGCGACTTCAAGCAAAGAATCCTTAGAACTACTAATGGACACCCATTTCCCGGTAGTTAATAGGAAGCTTTCCAAGACGACATCAAGAGAACCAATCTTTTGACCGATAACTTTCAAGATCTTATCACAAAAAAACAAAATACTTTAAGCGGTACACAGCTTCAAACCCTTTAAATCCGCGGGACCTGAAGGCATCTGGTAAAAGTTCTCACATCAATCCGAAAGACCTGAGACCGATAAGCTAAATATCTCGGACTGATTTTGGACAGGAAGCTTAACTGAAAGCAGAACATAACAGAAATAATAAAGAAAGCGACAGTCGCACTTTAAATTTTAAACGAACATAAAAAAATTCCAAAAAAACACGGACTACACCCCCACCAAGTTAAACTTTGATAAGAGTTTCCAGGTTACAATCCCGCAGTCAGATCGTGAGAGTGACGAACCTGTGCAAAATGACTCGATCCATTTTTATACCGAAGACTCCAAAAAAAATTACCGAGTGGGTGCTGGTTCTTCTCCGACAGGCTATACTCAGCCTATCTTTCCATCTTCTTGATCATTGCAGCGTGTTCCAGGCGAAACTCATGCCGATCAAAGAAGCCTTATCCAGGCTGAAAGAGAATGTACTATCTGCCAATGATATTAACATTTATAACAATAAATACGTCGCTTAAGTCATTATCTCGAATGACTGACGTCGCGTAAATATTATATTTGTGGAGTTGATTAAATAAAATTATACATAGGTAGTAACTAAAATGTGGAGATCAATTTTATTAAAATAGTAAATGAAGACATTCTGCATAAACGTGGAAAACAAATACACATACACATATAAATATCTAGTACATAACATAATTCCTCAAAAGCTTAAAAAAACATACGTGCTTCAAACATTTTCCTAATTCATATCTAACATTTTTCTTTATCCGATAAGCACTCATATGCAATCCATATATGATAACAATAAATTGTTTAAAATATCCCAGCTAATTCCATTTAAACATAACAAGGATGAAAAGGAAGTAGAGGAAGGAAGAGCAGAAAAAAATATCGCTTCCTGAATTTATTATCGTTAATTTTTTTATGATTTTTGTATTATAAATGCTATAGAGCAAATGAATGGGGTAGTGATCCTTGTGGGCTGGGCAGGATGTATTGTATGACAGAAAAATAGGTAGGACACGCCCCTGTAGGGATACGGTTGCACGCACCTTTTTTTCATTCATTTCATTTTTTTGCCTTTCTCCATACTGGTTTGAATTTATCATCATTATTTGAAAACCTGGTTGAATGCAACGCGCCACATTTGAACGTGATGCCATCCGCCAGATGTATATCACACATGTGTAGGGTATACCTATTTAAATGGAAGATACTCTTAGTTCAATTGTTCAAATTTGAAGTAATCTTTTTTGTTATACATAGGTGCTGGTTATATAGTTTCTTAGTACTACTTTTAAGGTAAGTAAATGAATATAATTCTATGGAAGTGGTAGAAGAGTTACATTTGTGAAGTTTTAAGGGATTTCTGTTTTAAATAATATTAATATGAAGGCTCTGTGTTCTGTTATATAAAGTATCTTGTTGGATCAGGTATGGGGATAGATGGGCATATATTTGTTCATTGTTCTTCCTTCCTTATCGACGAGTGTAAGGATCCATAATAATGGGTCGCCTTCAATACACACTTGCGCGCTTCTTTCACGTACAGGAACGGGGGACCAATCAGGATTTTGTGGAAAGAATTTCCAAGGCAGAAGGAAGGGATATTTTTAGTCTTGTTAAGCTTTCAATTTCATTTAAGTCGGTTAAATAGCCTACCGGATAGCGAAATATTAAGTTCCATCAACATGAGTGATGGATTGACATTTTACATTTTGTAGTCAGATAATCTTTCCTGACGTGACCCTTCAGGATTTAATAGTCCAGTCATGAATAGACTACTTTAAGACTTACGTTTACTTTAAGCATAAATTGATCTTTTAGGCAACTCCACATTAAAAGATTCCGCTGAATCTTATTCAGACAGCTATTGGCACAAACATTGAAAAACAGGCTTATTTTATTTTCACCGCTTACTGAAACATTTTAAATTGCACACAATGTACTCATGAGTATAACGCCTTTTAGAACGATTCTGATCATTCTGTCCGATCCCAAAATTGCGTTAGAATCAGATTGCATTCATAAGCGGAGCTTTAAGAATAACCTCCTCCGCTGGCCGTGATGATACATTACATATAATATCTTAAGACATTTTCGGCAACAGACAACAGTTTGAGCAGCTGTAAGAATAAGAGCCGCATCACGATAATGATTCTGGTGGAAATCATGGAGGAAATCTTTAGAATGTCCTAACTGACGCGTAATTTAATAAACATGAAGAACAAACCAATCTCTTTGTTTTTTTCTATTTCATATCAAAAACGGCCCACGAATGCAGACTATAACTACATGAGTGTCAGAGATATCCTAGGGAACTGTCAGAATCAGAATGGACATCAGCTTTTGAAGCTTTTAGTATTCTTCGAGTGTGATTTCTTATAGACTATTATTGCACAGATAATCTTCATTCGACTATGAAAAATAAACCTTACTTGCTTAGAATACTCATTTCAAAAGGCATAGATAACAAGTATCTGTGCTAATATACCAGCAACACTTACCGCAGCAGCAACTCAGACGTGCATTGTTCAAAAATGTTTGCCAAGCAATTGTCACCCCAAAATTATATTTATTTTTCTCTTTTTTATTCAGTGTATCCCAAAAGGACATAATGTATTTATGTCATGCTATTATGGAACAGATTTGTTGCACACACTTTCAAGCAGCGTTCCGAAAGCAATGAAAATGTTTATTTCAAAACCGATGTCCCATTGTCTCCTCACTGAAAGACTACCAGCAATTTTTCGATAAACGAGTGTACGCAAGGAAACAAAATGATTGCGTTAAAAGGAAGAGGGTTCCATGGTGTACATTGAATAGGACAAACAGGAAACAATAACAATTGCACACCGTGCTATTACTGATACTAGGGGTCGCCGTTGGATTTATGATTCAACAGAAGCATCACATTGAATTCGATTTTTTTTTTGCTTTTTGTGGTCACCTCTAAAGGGCTCTGTCAGGATCACAGCATGAGTTCCGTATTTATCACTCGGACTTGGTGTCTTTCTGTCAATCGATTCGTAGTGAAGAAGATACAAAAGCCACTTTTATAAATGACAAATTGATGCCACTAATTTTCTACAATGATGTGTGCAGCTTCCCCAAAATGATTGGGAATATTTTCTGCCTTTGCCGCCAATGGTTCCTTTTTATGAATGGTTTTTGTGGGAAAATTGCAATCAATTGAGGTGGGATTGCGGAATAAAATTCTTTTCTTGTAGTTCTTTATTTGTTTTCCCTTTATTTCGTGTGCACAGTAAATTAATTAATAGCACGGGTTCCATTGTTATTGACGAACGAGAATCGCACATATAAAGAACGTTTGTAAAATAATTAAAATATCGCGCCCGATCCCTTTCACCTTTTGCGTGAAATTCAAATGATTTCTTCCATTTGGTTGCATCTGAATGCAAAAGTTTTTGTTTGCAAAACTTTTTAATTGAGTGTACACATGAATTGAGGTTTAATGCATTTCATACTGAACTGAAGGTTTGGTTATTCAATTCACTGAACTTGAATTGATCTGCCTAAATTAATTATGGTCCTGTTTATGCGTATTGACGCTCCTTTGTTATTAAAATTAAACGTATTCCCTATACATGGTTGCCTTAAACGTAAAATATTTCGATATATGTGCACAGTAAACACAGTAAAAAAGCGAGCTATATGAATATTTGTAGTTATTAAGAGGGATATGTATTTATTTCGACATACACTAGTCGGCATAAGTATTTTGACGAAACCTTTTTGTGACTATTGAGACTAACTTTGCTTGGTATCGTTAAAACAACGGTGCAAAAATGATGCGCGAAACAAAGAATCTATTTTTAGCTCTATGCATGCCAAGTTTTGTATTGTTTACCTTTTGCATTCTCTTTCTGCTGATAAGAACGCATGCAGACAAAGAATTTGTGTAGTTAACTTTAATTTACATTAAACGTTGATAACAAAATAAAAATTTATTAAAATTTATTAAAAACCATGGGTAAAACGGCTGAGTTGAGTTTGGTTGTCAGATCTTCAATGGTAGCGAAGTTTAACGCTGGAACGGCAGTAAAAGACATAGCAAGTGAGTTTAATGTGTCGCGTCAAACTGTGCACTATCAAATCAATAAGTTTAAAAAGCATAATGACATCACAAACCTAATGAGATCAGGTGCTAAGCGCAAAACAACGCCCACTGAAGACCGAACCCTTCTACGGGAATTTAAAAGAAATATATTCCTGAAGCCTCAAACTGCTGCAAATCAATGGAATTTGACGGCAACGAATCCAATCAGTGAGCGCACTATCCGACGACGTTTAATGGAAGGAGATTTTAAAACATTTAAAGCTAAGGACGTGTCGTACATATCAAAGGTAAACAAGCTTAAAAGACTGTCTTTCGCAAAGGAACATCTGCACAAGCCAAAGGAGTACTGGAGAAGCGTTCTATGGACAGATGAAAGCTCCTTTGAGTATAACTCATCAAAAAACAAATTTTACGTTAGATTGCCAAAGGTAGAAAGGCAAAAAAGACGCCCCGTTTGTCAAAAAGTGAGCCATGGTGGAGGCTCTGTCATGTTCTGGGGATGTGTTGCGTATAATGGCCTGGGTGAATTGGTTCCTATCACCGGCTCGATGAACCAAGGTCAATATTTAAGAACCCTAAATGATAATGCCTTTCTTTCCGGAGGTAGGCTTATTGGTGAATCATTTATCCTGCAACAGGACAATGCCCCATGCCACAAAGCCCGGATGATAACTAAATTTTTGAAGGATGTTGGTGTTGCCACTTTGGACTGGCCACCTCAAAGTCCAGATTTAAATATAATAGAAAACGTCTGGTCTCTTTTGAAACGCAAAAGAACAGTTTCTTAAAATAAAACCAGAGAGGAGACGATTTCTGAGGTCACTTCCCTTTGGGAAGAGATATCTCCAGAGATTCTTCAAAATTTAGTAGATTCAGTACCGAGACGCCTTCAAAAAGTTATTGAAGCCAAAGGAGGTTATATATTTTACTAAATTCTTCTTTATTTATTTACTTTTGTTAAGTTTAAAATGTTTTTTCTTAGAGTTATATACTTGTCAAAATACTTATGCCAACACACGAAATGACAAATTAATTTATATCTTTTTTGACTTCTATGAAAAAATATTTTTTTGCCTATTTTTAAGTATTAGTTATTTTAGTGTATTAGTTATATATAAAAATGAAAAAATAAACATGAATTCTTGTCAAGCCATTTAGAAGTTAAGAAATCATCTTAAGATAAAGAAAAATTCCAAAAACCTATACCTTCACATGATTATGTATATTTACAAATTGAGTCAATAAAAAGTTTCAATTAAAACACGGTGTGCACCAGGGAGTCCTGTGCGGAGCGTAGGACTGCTTTTCGATACAGTAGTAGCGAAGAGGAAATATCCATGCAACGTTGTATTTGGTTGATTCTTTGGAGTGGAATACCATACTAGTCCATAAGGAGTTATGTCCATTACCTTAGCCACGGGAAATGTTCAAGAGACAGCTTTAAACAAAAATTCTAAATATCTGGATCTATCATCGCAGATACTGAGTGCGATCTTAAGTATAAATCCTATGAACCCCGTTAATAAGGCACGTTAATTTGTATTTTATATTACAGTATTATTTGCACAGGTCATCTTGCGAAGACTTTTACTCAATGGATTGTGTTGGATCTAACTTCGACAGGAAGTCAAACTTCTATTTAGCTCGACCATATAACCATTACACCGCGGCCAGCCACATATGTCAAATATAATCGCGTAAGATAAGCTGTTCTTAAAATGCCGGGATCAGGCAAAAATAAATAAGCTATAATTACCCCTTGCTGTGAAGTTATTTGAAGTTATTTGATCTAACACTTTTTTGAGGTCGTCCGGAGAATTCTGCACCTGAACCATGACTGCTGCAATACGCCATGATGGTTATATTTATAATCCCCTTTTCCTAAGTTTATAATCCTGCCTATGTAAAATAGGAATAACACATATGTGTGGTAATTTACACTTTGAATAATCTAAATATTAATTTATATTTTGCTTTTGAAATAAGTGACAGAAAACGATATTTTATTAGATATTGTTTGAAAGTGTTTCTTTGCAATGAGACCTCTTTTATGGTTACTTTAATGAGCAAAATAACTATATCTGGGATGAAAACAAAACCCGAAGAAGCTTGAGCACAGTCATTCCATTGAGACAAACCAGTGGCTGGGTGAGATTTATTGGCCGAAGGAGTTATCGTTCCATATTTCTTTTAAAATTTTACACGGTTTTTTTACGGTTTCAACAAGACTGCGTTGTTTGCTTCAGAGTTCGTTAAACAATGTAATCAACAAATTAATGTAATGTAATGTAATCTTCTTAAGCTTAATGTTAGATATTGCTATCTTCCCTTTACTTTTGCTGTCGTCACCAATATTGAATGGTTCTGCTTTGTCTTATGGACCTTTTGGATCAGTGAATCTGTCATCCTCGTGGGCGCGAGAAACCTAGCACATAAGTTGTGACCAATCATACGCGACTTGTTGACATCGTCGCAATCGGTCTCCGAAATAAGATGTTGGTGGTATGATATTAGTCGAGTAATTCGGAGATTAGCATTCTGCAGAGGTATGGGCTGTTTCTTGCAATCAAAATACAAAAAATACCAATTTTTGGCGCAACAGGCTCGTATTTCTTGCACGATGGCGGGACCTTCTGTTATGTGTCGAATCCGAACGGCTAAGTTGAGAAAAGCTTTTCTTGACAATTGACAATCATCACTAGAGGATGGTCAGTGAAAAATCATCTTGGTATTGCTACGGCTGGCAATCGAACCCAGACCTTCTGCGCGGCAGTTCATTGCACTAACCATCGCCTCACTGAGCCCTTCCTGCAATCTTTCGATATTAATTTTTTTCACAATATTACGCATTTGTGAAGTATTCTTACCTTAGCTGCAATAAGGTAGTGATCCGTGTCGACGTTTGCCAAAATACTGGATGCGTGGCTTTTGTCTATCACAATGTGATCAATTTGATTGAGAACGCTTTGTCCCTTTATTGATATCGAGTTGAGGAAATCGTGTGTTGACTACAGTGTCACTTCGTTCCGCAGTCATATATGCTGTGTTTTCCGAAAATACAGCTAAAGATGTACTCTCTTCCTACCATTGCGTTAATATCTTCCAAATGTTTTATTACGTTCTTCGCTTGTTACTCAAAGATTTTTCAGGAGCTCGTCGAAACGATCTTTAGCATTGTTATATTTTTCCTTCTTCGGAGTGGAGTGCACATATAGCGAATTTGGTCTTGATGCGGATTGTTTCAATGTTTTCTCTAATGTATTCAATTTCACTTGCTTTTATCATCTCTGCTTGAAATGCCCATATGTCCTGTTGCCTTAACTTCGTAGGCGCCACCGTTGACTCCATCCATTTGGTCCGCGAGTGGTATTTTATTTCCCACCTCCCCTGCATATTTGCAGAGAGTTTTTCTCATATTAATGAAAAACTTCCGCCATGCTATTACCTATTTAATTCTGGGAATATATGTTCTAAAATGCTTTTAAAACTAAATTTGTTCTTCTCCATTTTATGAAAGAGTTATGATCCGCAAATAATTTTGCATTTATCCGATTCAGGGAAGTTGGTGTAGAGTCATCACACTTTCAAACTTTTTTTATTATTTGAAACATTGTTAACATTGGAAAATGTATCTGGCTACCGTAAAGCTTTCCTTGTTTTCTGTTTCTTTTGATAATATATATATATCTACTGGTGACAGAATAAACTGAAAATTATTCCCCTCCAAAATATTCAGCGCTCATTTTCAAATGTTAGGAAATGATAGGAAATATTCGACGAAAATACTACTCTAATAATGAACCTGTGTTCTGGAATCAAAAATACCCTCTGGACTATTTTGTGCAGCGTTATTTCAAGCCGACAACAATTCCAGTCATGTAAGCCAACAACAATTCTTTATGATTAAATTATAAATATTAGTATAAAATAATTTGTCAACCGAAAGGAGTTGTCAGAACAGTAAACCCTTTTCTCTCTCGTCACATTTATGTGCACCAAAAAGCTTGACCATTTGACCAATTTGACAAATTAAATGGTGGGAATCGATATGACTTGATTTCATATTTGACATATGGGACCTTCTTTATACCATTGGGCAATTAAGGAACAAACATTTGTATAAAACATCGTTATCGAAGAGGTGTATTTTTGACTTCCATTTTCCATGCGTATGCACACAAAAGCACTTTATTCGATACTATATTTCATAATAATAGGATTCTGTGGTAAATGAATGCTGGAAAGGGTTGACTTTTCCTCGCATGCATTTTTCATTGGTGTCAATTAGTGTGTATTATTTAAATGAGTCAATTTGTAGCTCAAAATCTACCCATATTGTGTCTGTGTATAAAGTAGCCCATTAAGTGTTTAATAGCAGAAATATTCGAGGATAATAATACACCTGACGTTCATATTCTTCAATCCAATACCTTATTGACCAAATGTCGTTCGATATTTTTGAAATAGATATGTGTAATGACTTTATATGTTTTTGTGTTATATAAAGTCTGCTTTGACTCGTTTAAACAAAACTGAATTATTGTAAGTTAAACATTTAAGTATTTTATACATACTAACTTGTGGTCACATTTTCATTTTCCAGTAAATAAATAATCAGTTACTAATCAACAATAGTAAAACAAACAAAAAAATAGTAAATTGATAAACTATCTGCACTTTGAGTCGAGTTCATTCAGTAAATATCGCCTGATTATGTTTGTTGAGATGCCACTCTTCATTAAAATATTTAACTTGTTATGAAATAATTATGTATATCAAAAGTAGTCTTGTTATATGTAACTATATTGATATTAACTGCTCGAATCACAAAACGCGTAAGAGAGCCGAATGATAAAAAATTTGGTCCAGATCTAACTTGCTGAAAAAACCTTCAAAATTTTCTTACACCTCAGTCAGTCCCCTCGCCTACAAAACCGGTTTTATGCCAGTTGAACTCATCTAATTCTCTTAAATAACCAACAACACGCGGCGTTCCTAAGCGTTCCCATATATAAGTACTGACCGCGACTGACGCTGCTTGGATTCGGTGATCAGACGCCAAGAAGAACATAGGTTTTTAATTCATCCATTAACAATAAATGTGCTTACATATTTCATAGGTACCTTACCAATTCATCATTTGTATATTGTCAAATGATTATATAAAAATGAAATTGCTACCGAGCACCTAACCAATAGTTACATTAGTTAGTCTCCAGGTCATGTAAAAACTTTGAAAAGAGGCGTGATACCATTGACAGTATAAATCATTTTTCTTAAACACGCAATTATTTTTTTTCAAATTCACAAGGAGCTACATTTTTGCTCTGTTGTCCTTATTAGTTCTTGGTAAAACCCACCCATTGGACATGCATTTTTAAAAACTAAACGCAGCGCGAGAATACTCGTTTTCTATGTTTGTTCTTTTTTATTGCCAAAGAAAAACTAATCGTAGAGGGCACAATATCAATTATTTTTTACGAAGCTTGTTATCGTTTAAATTTTTTATGATAGGTGAGTACATAGAGGGTTCGTTTAATAAAAATATTGAATACACATATACATATATGAAGATAAGAGTAAAAATAAAAAAACATCGAGTTTATTTGTTGCGCCATGGTAAAAAGGATTTTAATAATGGTAGTTGAGGAGACCTGGCTCTGTAGATTTAGTTTCTAATGAAACTACGATAAACATTGTAATGCATAGAATGAGCTTTATTATCTTCGTATAGTTTAATGTTTTTTTTTCTAGTATTAGAAAGGATAGAAAAATATAGCGAATCAATAAAATATAAATTATAAAATTGTATTTTATTTAAAAACCTAACAAGGACGCTGTATATTTTGGAATCGATTTTTACTCTTTATACCTTTTGGAAATTTAGTATCCCGAAACGTTTGCTGCCTTTGAATATAGAAAGTCATAAAATTAAAGGGTAACCCTGGATTTATATTTAAGAGTATTTAACTTAACATTCATGGTATTTATATATGTGTTAGTGTAGTTAGTTAGCTCATACTAGCAGCCTTAGTGTTCGAAATACTTTGCTTACGAGTAGGTCGACAACTCCGATGAAAGGATTTGACTTTTAGCATGTTTTCTCTTTTACACTAGTGCATAACCCGATTATCGTATATCTGTCACTTTTCACTGAATTACCGCCGGGTATAACATTTGTATTCTAATGCCAGGTAATTTCATGCGCGTAGTTAGAACCCACCGCCACATGAAAGTTACACATAAAACGGGTGATTTTTTAAGCGTAGTTTTTTTTAAATCTAATAAAACACTCAAATTTGCATCAAATATTCAATTGTAAAATAGGCCCTTGCGGCTTTGTTCGCGGCTCCGTTTCAAATGGTTCATTCGGAAGGTCCAATTTTGCGTCACTTTTTCGAGCATATCGACCTATATTCAACGAATTACGAATTTTTTTATCCTGTAAGGCTATTCAATCGTGTTCGGCTTGTCCACAACAAAAAATCAAGAGGCGTTAAATCGCATGATCTTGGCGGCCAACTCACAGGCCCATTTCGAGAGATGAGCTGCTCACCAAATGTATCCTTCAACATTTCCATTGTTTCACGGGCTGTATGACATGTGGCAGCGTCTTGATGAAACCACATGTCAACCACAGCCAACTGGGGCAAAAAAAAGTCGCGTATATCTCGATATCGTTCGCCCGTCAACCGCGAACTTTGAAGAAAAATGGACCGATGATGCCACCAGCCAAAAAGAAAACTGTGTACATTTTTCACAGAGCACGAATGTTGATTAAAACAATTCAATAATTTGCTATCGTTGCTCGTTTGTAAGTCTTTCCATAATTAAATAATATATATACTGAAAACTTTTCACTTTGAGAGATGACGTTTGGACGCCATTACTAACCAGTGCTGCCAACCTGAAAAACCTCACTTAACTTAACTTTTTCTACATTAATAATGGGTATGGCTGCCATTTTTTTAATGACCACTATAAGACGGTTTGGAATAGAATCAAAGACATCACGAATAGCTTCGATAAGAGTGTCCTTGTCATCAAATTGTCTCCCGCCTTTCGATCATTCTTAAGTCCGGTGTATACGGCGGCCATGGCAAAAGTCTTCTGATTGAATCCAACTTCTAACAACCCTGGAAGTGTGAATGAAGGCATTGTCTTGTTGAAATATCCAAGCCGGGGGTCCGAAAATGTTTTTCACTTTTTAGAAATGACCGTTCCAGCAAATATTTGTATTTGTAGATTAATAAAAACAGTTCTTTTGAACGCACAATTTAGCATAATTTTGAAAAAAAAAAACGCTGATGTGAGCTCATGCAATGAAATATTCGCAATGGCTTCATCCTAGTGGCGCATCTTTTTACATGCTTTTCATGGGCAATTCCAATGGTCGTTTCTTATTTACCCTTTAATGTTATGGCTTCCTGTTGTGAAAATGTACATGTTTACAGAAAGTTTCCGGGTGCAAAATTCCAAACAGGTATAAAGAGTTAAAATCGATTGAAAAAATTATGGCCTCATCCTAGTGATCGTCAGTACATACATATATAATATGAAGTACAGTTGCAAAAGGTATACCGATAGAGTGACAGACGGACATACACAGCCACACACACGGTCAGACGGATGAAACCTAGAGTTCCAAAAATGTTCATGAAAACAATAATATGCTTTAGTACGAGAAAGTGAAAAATATGCCTGCATGACCCATTTGATAGTGAGTTAGACTAGGAAGGCATATAATGAAAATCAGCTCGGTTTTAGAGGGCGTATGGCATCGTTCATCCCGAGTCAAAACTGATGCACTTATGCCTCATTTTGGCAAGAGTAATTATTAGTTTGTGGCTCTGACAAGGTCGTCGATTAATTGGTAATGGGGATCGATTTAAACATCATGTCTGGTGTGAAAATGTTATCAGTTGGGAGCTTTCTGATCTACAACCACACTAGATAATAGAGCCCGATCAGGTTTTTGCTTAACATAGTAAAACATTGCATACTTTGGGGTTGTAAATAAAAAGTAAAGGAGTTAGAATTCGATTTATGTCCCCTTCTTAATCACATACATGACTGACTGAATATACACTATTCCCTACGTTTAATAATATCACAATTAATATTATTGTTTGAAAGGGTTTAAATGAAGTTGTAGGTATGTTACAGTTGTCTTAAAGTTGTTAACAGCCACAGGTCCCATACGTATACTTGCATTTATTTGACTCACCTAGCACAGTCCAGTGATTATAATTAAATTGCTCTTTCGCTATACTCACTGTAATTACAATACTATGTACTATTTTCCACCTTTACAGTGCGTGTAGCTCACCTATTTAAAATTTCGATTGTTCTTCTGCGTAATTACACTCAGTGCTGAAAGCCTTTAATTAATTTGTTTCAATTAAGTCCGAAGCAATTGGTCAATAGCATTTGTGGATACTATAACTTGAATTTGACGAATGTGAAATCTACTCACACGACACATTTTAAATATATGCATTATAGACACACATCAATAGAAAGGGTTGACAGCTCGTTCTCGCAGATGTTTTCAGTAGTTTTATTGAAAAACGAAATTGTTTTAGGACTTTAATTTGCTTCATCTCTGGTGCAAGTTATTAAAAGCAATTACCCAATCTAAACTTGTATCATTTCTTAAAACACGTATATGTCAATCAGCGGATGTTCTATATAGATATTCTCGAGCATATGTTCGTTAAAAATTAAGTGGGGGCGCCTAAATAACAATGAATGCAAAACGGAGTAATCTGACAGAAGGGTTTACTTCAGGTATCATGCTATTTACCAATTGCTCCTTGGTAGTCCACTTAAAATCGAATTATCGTAGGTTTAACTGGTACGCATGTTGCATGATAGCCAATTGCAAACGACAGAAAAAAAAATACCTCGACAACAATACCTTCACTCAGTTTAATAACAGACAATGGTCCAAAAGGGTAACTTCCTATAAATTTGTTCGATGCGAAGACCACCTTTTATCATTCCTAAACGTACGGAATTTCCTTGTGTGAATATTGCAGACCCGATTCATCTCACGTATCAAATCGGTTCAATAGACACCCAAAGGAAGCGAACGACAGGTTGCCTTACCAACGCACCTTATATGTCAGACAGTCCTGCGATGGGATAAATACGATAGCAAGTGATTATCCTTATTATCCTTTTTGAAGTGGTGTCATGTTTCCATCAGACTCCTTTGGCGCAATGTTCAATGTGGTGTTTCGTTCGGCATTACCGCCGCTCCCACGATGTGAATAGTTTCAAATGATTTCACAACTTTGACATCATTGCTGACATTGGAGTGAAGCACCTTAACAAGGAACAGCGCACCGTCAGCAGGAAGTAAGATTTCTTTTAATGGAACAATAAAAACACTTACAATAGGGTTCATATTGATTAGCTGATATATTGGGAGGATCATATTTTAGGATCGTGATAAAGAAATTTTTTCAAACATTGCGATTCTACATGATAAATCGCAATCTTTGAAAAAAATATATATATTTTTTAAATATGTATTTTAAACATATGATATGGTCACAATTGCAGGAACAAAAAATTTATCGAATTCAATATTTTGAATGAAAGTATATTTAAAGTTATATGCAGCAGGGGGGGGGGGGGTGGATATACACATACGCATAAGTGGTTGCGCACATAATAATTTAGTTTATTTAGTTTATTTATTTGAAAATATCTTTTACAATAGACTTACAGCCTTTAAAAGCAAAAGTTACGTTAATACATTAAAAACAAAATTAAACAATAGAAATTGAAATGTCGAGGTACAGTTAAACCAAAAACGGATAAAAAAGCAAAAATTTTAGTAATTATACAATGTTTCGACATTCATAATTAACATACAAAAAATTATTATACAATAGTATAGTAAGATTTTGTTTGGTAACAGCACTATGGCCACAAAAAACTTCGCACCCATAGGTTAAGATCGGCATTATGAGTGATTGGACCAATCTTAGCAAAATTTGTAGGGCATACTAAATAGTAATGGTCCTTGAGGTACGCCAAATGTTAACTCAACAAAACGAGATTCATTTGTTCCTACGACGACTGCTTGTTTTTTACCACTGAGATAGGAAAACATTAATTGGGCAGCGGAAAGGGAAAACCGAAAGAAACCACTCATTTTGCTAGTAAGAATCTTGTGATTTATAGTATCAAATGCTTTCTAGAAATCTAAAAGCCCAAGATATGAAACTAAATCCTGATCCATAGAGCACCGCAGGTCATCAGTTACCTCCAGAATCGCTGAAACACAACTGTGCTTTTCCCTAAAACCAGACTGATGGGTACTCAGAAGCTTATTATTTATAAGAAAGTCTGATATTTGTTTGTGCAAAAGTTTTTCCACTATACTTAAGATAAAAATGGGAGGACCGAAATAGGTCTAAACTCTGCTTTTGATAACCGAGTTGCAGTTTTTTTTAATATGGAATTACTTTGGCCAACTTCCAATCTAGAGGAAAGGAACTAGTCAATATAATTGTATTAAATATATGGGTGAGTATTGAGAGTATATGTAGTAATATTATCTTAATAAATAATGGGTGTATTTCATCAAGCCCCATAGCATTAGATTTAATATCAACTATAGCTCCAACAACATCCTCCTCATTTACTCTTAAGAAATCGAAACTTTCTCTACTTCCATTCGAGGAATCAGGCGAATTTGGCGAATTTAGAAGTGTGGATGCTGTTGGGTCATATTGTACTTCTGCAAATTCAGTATTTAGAATGTTTACATCAATGTCTTCGGAACAGTCTCCATTTCGTCGAGCAGCACCCAACTCACGGATATTATTCCAAAGTGTTCTTGGAGGTAAATTTGTACTGAGTCGACTGGAAAAAAAATGTATTTTGGCTTCTCTTATTTTTATGCAGACAATGTTTCGTAGGACTCGAATATTTGCATGGAACTCAGGAAGTTTAAATGTTTTCCACCGCAAATAAGCAATATCCCTTTGTTTTATAGATTCATAAATTGCATGGGTAAACCATGAGCTGTTTTTATCTTAAATACGTTTTGTATTAATTGGGATGTGTTAATGAAAAAGAAAATTGATAGCGTTTTGCAAAAACATAACTTGATCATCTGGTAAATTCATAAAATAAAGTTGTTGCCAATGTATTTGATACATATCCTGTTCCAAGTGAATCAAGTTCAAGCTTTTAAAATCCCTAAACTGGTAAGAAGACGAAAGGTTTTGCGGTACTATTGTAAGAGCTATGAAAATGAGGTAATGTTTCGAGAAAGCAAGAGCTGACAGCTTTGTGTAGAGATTAGAGAAGAACGTTTTCAGGATTGTTTATAAGAAAGATATATAATAAAGTAGCGGAAGACTTTAGGCCAAGTGTGTGTATACGTTCAATAAATTGTTGTGATATTTTTTACATAGTAAATTGCAGTTAAAATCGCCACAAAAACTATTTCATTATATAGAGAAGAAAAATATTCAAGTTCAGTGTAAAAATTTGTTAGATCAACATATTGATTTGGCCTGTAGACTACTCCAACTAAGCACTTATTACGACCATTTAAAATTTTAATAAAGCAATATTAAATTGGTGAGTTGGGTTCTGATCTTGCAATACACTTAGTTTCGATGCATATGCGAATATAAATCGCAACAACATTTAAGTTAAATAAATTGTCAGACACGTCGGCCTGAAGTTCCATGTTTCTGAAACACATATCACATCAATATTAGAACCCTCGAAGTTGTGTTTAAATTCGTCAAGTTTAGGATAAAGACTTTGAGCATTAATGTGGCATACCCGAAGTCCACTATATTGTTTATATAAAATATCAATCATTACACGCAAGTTATTGTTTCTATTATCATTTACACGTACATTGTTATCAGTCATTTTGTAGAAAAAAAAACATTGGGAATTCACACCAAACAGATAAATGGGAAGCGACACACCAACAGGGGGAAAGCCAATAATGTTTAGGCATTATCTTTAGTATACATAAGAGATTAATAAATATTATTAACTTATTTTTCCTATAGACCGATCAAATTACCATACTCGACTAGGCTACTTACATATTTTCGTATAAAACTATTAATTTTTAAGTTTTTAATTAAAAAAATCAAAGTTGAGTTCTTTATTTTTTTTTTTATACAAATTGTTGTGTGGTGGCATATAATAAGAAGTCGATCTTGAAATGGTCTCATAGTTATTTTTATTGTCGACTTATAAAAAAAACAAGATGTAACTGCTTCTGAAGAAGAATAAACTTAAACTGAAAGAATAAACTTAATTTTAGCAAGTTGGTAATTGCAAAAATTAAGTTTATTCTTCAAAAACTATTGGTTGTTGCAGATTATATTGCATTTGTCGATTCGAATTATCCGTCAGGCAGCGGACGACAACCTTGACGGATAATTAAATAGACGCCTAATCGAATGTATGGAATGTATTCTGTATATCGGCAACCCGGCCCGCCGACTTCGCCCGAGTATAATTCGATAATGAAGGTTGAAGGAGACTTTGTGGGTACCTACCATGTGATTCATATGATCGACTACCGAAGTACGATGTTAAAATCGTGCTGGGAGATTTTAACGCAGTAGAAAGGTAGAAAGAGAAGACATCTTTAGCAGTATTGTCGGAAAATATAGCCTACACGACAAAACGTCTGGTAACGGACTTAGGCTAATTGACTTCGCTACGGAACGAAATGACACTATAGCCAGTACACGGTTTTCTCAATCCATAGGAGGACATGGCGGTCTCCAGATCAACGAACAGTGAACCAAATTGATCAAATTGCGATAGACAAGAGACACGCATCCAGTATTTTGGATGTCCGAACATTCCGAGGGGCTAACATCGAATCGGACCACTATACCTTGTTGCAGCCAAGGTAAGGATGCGGATATCCACCACGCCACAACAAACCAGAAATACTGTGAAAAATTTAATGTCGAAAGACTGCAATCGCAAGAGGCCGCCAAGGAGAAAAAAAGAGCAAGAAAAACGCGCGATCGAGGATATAGAGAGGTGCCACTCCAGGAACGATGTTCGCAAGTTTTACCAAAGTGTAAACCGTCAAAGCCAAGAATACAAGGCTCGAATAGAATCACTTCTGCAGACTGTTAAACGGCGATGACGAATAGCATTCTGCTGTCAGGCAGAACGAACCATTTAATATTGGCAACGGCAGCGAGAACAGCCAACCACCCGACTTAATTGAAGTGAGGATAGCAATATCTAAACTCAAGCTTAATAAGGCCGCCGAAAATGACGGCCTTCCCGCTGAGCTTTATAAAGCTGGCGTAGATGACTTGGTAAGTAACATCAACCAACTCATAAGCCAAATCTGGTCGGATGAAAGTATGCCTGAAGAATGGAACATCAGCATCGTTTGCCCGATCCACATAAAAGGAGACCCTCTGAACTGCGCCAACTACAGAGTCATAGGTCTCCTCAACATCGCCTACAAGATCCTATCTGCCGTAATATGTGAACGCCTCGGCTCCAATATTAACCCTGACAACAACATCTCGTCAGAAATCAAACGAAGAATTACTCTTGCCAACTGCTGTTTCTTCGGGCTAAGTGGGCAATTTAGTAGTACAGCCCTCACTCGAACTACTAAGGAGATCCTATATGATCCCAGTACCATCCCAGTCCTGCTCTACGGGGCTGAAGCATGGACCGTATCAAAAGCAGATGAAGAAATCCTTGGTCGATTCGAGAGAAAAATTCTTCGAAAAATCTTCGGTCCCGTTTGCGTTGACGGGCTATGGAGACGAAGATTCAACCAAGAACTATACGAGCTGTACGGCGACAAACCCCTGGTCAAAAAAGTCCGCATTGGACATTTAAGATGGCTAGGACATGTAGAACGAATGGACACCACTACTCCGGCTCGCAGAGTCTTCGATTCCCAGCCAGACGTACGAGTGGCGCGCACAAGTAGAAACCGACCTCAACCAACTTGGAGTGCGCAACTGGAGGCAGTTTGAAAAGGACCGGGATAAATGGAGAGGCATGTTGGTTGAGCCCCAGGTTCATCCCGGACTGTAGCGCCACTTAAGTAAGTATGGAAGTAAGTATACAACAATATAGCAATGATTAAAATTATTAAAATAAATGGTGTCCCATAATTCACGCAAAATGTAATTTTTATAGAAAATAAAGATGTTTATACAGATTGTTGTTATATATGGAACAGCACATCAGATAAATGCTGCCACGGTTTTGGTGGCAAGTACGTACTTTTTTACTGAAATTTTCTATGACCGTTACGTATAAATGTGACTGAATTTCCTTAATGCACCGCCCAATTTCCTCTTTTAAGGCGTCTTGGTAGTCCTTTGACTTCAAAAACCCCAAAGAAAAAAAAGTCCAATTCTGATCGCAAAAAGGGCGATACACGGTTAGGAAATGACACATGCAGTAATTTAATTCGGTGTATGGCATGTGACACCGTCTTGTTGAAACCAAATGTTGGTCATATCCATTTCTTGTAATTTAGGCACTAAACACATGGAAGATAAATGGAATGAAACAGCCACGCGTTGTAGATGCATTTGTTTCTCAACAATTACTCACCTTCTATGCTCTTGCCCAGCTGTCTCAGTAAAAAGGAAGCTTCATCTGGGGAAGTACTTCTGCGATAATCTCGGTGAGCTGGCTCATATTAATGTCAGAAACCTCCTACGATATATTGTCAGCTCTGAATGGTTTAATTAGACGAACGAACATAGGAAAGTCGACAGATCAACTTGGTACTACAACGGACCTTTATGGTCTAAGTGAGTGTGCACGCGCATCGTGTGCAGCCACTAAAACCTAAGCTACTCGTGGGTTTTCTGAACCACAAATGGGACAATATCAACGATACAAAACCATCAAGATGAAAATGAGCTTCACCCCTGAAGATGATTTTGTTCGAAAAATCAGCATGTACTTGTTGTTATTCCAAAATCTATTCAAGGAACTCTCTTCGCGCTGCATCAGTAGTCTTTAGCTCTTGAGTCAATTGATCTTTGTAAACATGAAGTTTCAAGTATTTCATGAGAATTCTTAAGCACTTAATCACTATATTTTTCTTAAGTTTATGTAAGAGCGGTCCACCAAACGATCACAGATCACTCTTAAAACTTACTTGGCTGTCTTTTATTACTACATTACTACGTACTAGGCTTCAGAATAATTCCTTAAATTGAAATTCTCTTTGCAATCTTTACTACAGACAGCTTATCAAATCACTCTTTCGGACTTGGAAAAGCTGTGCCGCCATGAGCGGTGGTTTAAAAAGTTAACAACGTTTTGGCATTGTTTTGATAAACTCGTCTCATAAATGGTAGAAAGTAAAAAGTTTTGTCAAGGTAGATATCAAATTCAACAACAAGCTCTAGGGACATAATATATTATATATATATATATATATATATATATATATATATATACAAAAAGTTCCAATATATACTTCAACCCATTAGGTTCATTAAACTTAACCCACAAATTACTTAATTAATATGATAACCGAAACTTTCCAGATGCCTTAATTTAGTTAAATGCAAGTCTGACATTTAATTATAATGTTTCTATGTGTTTCGTTGAAACCCTCCAATACCACATGTGTACGTATATTCAAATTGCTTCGATAAGTCAACGAATTATAATTAACCAAAATAGTCAATCAATTTCGTCCCTAAATATCCACCAACTACTTAATTTAAACAATGTGTGAACGCATCGAGGAACTCTTGTTTAGGAGCGATCCGAACTGCCAGGTTCTCAGCCACTTTGTCGTCATTATCATCTGGTGTTGATGTTTTAATTATCTGACACATTTTTGTGTCCTCCGCTTCGCATTCTAAACACAGATGTACTCGCAATGCCTGCTGTTCGGTGTGTATATATGGTATTTAACTCTTCAAGAAGATATTTTCAAAAGAACATAAATAACGCGAGCACAATAAATCTGAGTGTGAATAACCGAAATTATGTTAGCTACACCATTCAGCCGGTCGTCGAAGACCAGAAACAAAAAATGAACATTTCCGGGCCTGACACTGTGCCGTACGCTCCCTTCCCTTCGTGAAGTTAGTGTCATTAATCAGAACCGTCCTAAGCATGCAAGCAAAAAATGTACTCTTTTCTTTTTCCAAACCTAAACATTGTAGGACAGACACACTTTCCGCATTGAATCTTGTATTCAAATACGACTTCGAACAGCGGGTGGTTGTGTAACGATGACACCCACTAACATTTTCTTGTTCCATTGTTGTGTCACATTGAACAATAAATTAAAATATTAAAATAAAATTGTTCGCCATTTAGGAGCTATTCAAAAACACGGCGATTAAATATTTGTATTCACATGTGTATAGCTATAGTATTCCTGTGAGGAGCTTATATTTCAAAAGGCGCTTTCTTTCTTATTGTTAGCTTAATTGCCTGGAACAGGTGTCAACCACCGTAACAGTATAAGCTTACACCGCGATTGACATCTGAAACTCACGTTCTCCTAATAATGTTAAAAGTTAAACACACAATCAGGTAGCTGTGTATCTACAACAAATCTGTCTGCTAACGCCAGTCATAACAAATATACAGAAGGGAGATGCGCCATGCCACCCCAGTGATTCACCCTCATCACGATAAATTCGCAAAGCGTATAAACAAATCCCAGTAATGAAATCTAAATCCAGTGGCAGTCACAGTTTAGTCGCTTAAATAACTTCCACTTCACCATCACCATCCATATCGTAATGTGAAGCATATTTCACGGGACCACCCCCTGTTGGTGTTCGATGTAGATATTCACCCTAATGGGTTGACAATAAGAGAGATATTGCAGGATGACTGTGGGTGGCTGGAATGGAACCGCGCTGCAAAAACTCAATCTTTATGGCGCTAGGGGGATGGAGCTAACGAAATTCGAATGTGTCTCGGGGTCGAAATCACCATAAAGTTCGCTTTTTTCTGTCATTAGGAAGAATAAATATTTAATTGAAGACAGATTGAACGATAAAACTCATAGAGGGTGGTTTGTTTGACATTTCTGCGTCGTCAATAATCTCCAGGAGACGAGATGAGGACATACGAGTTTCTGGTCTTGGGTTGGTGATTTATATGTTCGAAAATTTTCCCATTTGTCGATTAAGATGTCCTTGAAATGTCATTCTATTTTATTTAAATCATTTAGGGCAGCGCCTTTCAATTCAAGGGGTAAGATTTATTTTATCGAAGGATTCTTACCACTTTTATACTAATGTATTAGTGGAAGTCAAAGTTCTTAATAATATTAACAAATTAAATAAATACATTTAAGTCACTTGCTCATTTTCAATTTTTTCTTACAAAGAGAAAGATATTGTTTTCGTGAACATTTTCGACCTCGAGGTTTTGCTTAATTCTGACATAACGATGATAGCTAGGAACTCAAAAAAGGGATTTTTTTTAATTCCGTCTGTCGGTGCGTCTTTCAATAATATTGTAAGTTGCTCGTAAACTGTTTGGCTAAATTGAATGCAATTGAATAACTGTGTCACCTACTATTATTTGTAACAATTCCACATAATTAGTTTTAGCCCGAATAGTTTTTAATTTATTTTTTCAGTTTTTGCCAATAACGGAAAATCATTATAATTCACATAGACACCGATTCTTTTAAATTTAGGAGTAAAAGTTCCACATTATTTATATATTTTTAACATCAATAGCTAAAATGAATGAATGTGTGTTATGGCCAAACTATGCAAATCGTCAAATAATCGCATTTGGTTGGATTTGATCTTACACCTACCTCACAGCGAAATAGAAAGTTGCGTACGACTCAATTGTACCCCCACTACTCGTTTTTTGAAATCACTCCAAAAACCTCGCTTCTATGCCAATACATACTATTCAAAGGCTTAATCGAAAATGAGCGTAAGTCAATCCTTAATGGATTATTGACCGTTCAGAACCCTCTAATATAAGTGCATTCTTACTGAGCCGCTAGCGAGGTTCGACGTAATTTTATGTGTTTATTTGTTTTATTTTATTTTCAAAATGATGGGGATGGCATTGGGAAAATCTCCTTTCATAATTGAAATATCAGTACATCATGCTAAAGATCCCGAAGTATTTTTCCTTAAGTCTTGAAGTTTGGAAGTAATGCCATTATGTTTTAAAAAAGGCTTTTTTTGTTATGGTCATTTTCGAACCCTCCATTTTAAGTGGTAAAAACAAGATCGTTTAGGCAATGACATGCACACGCATACTTAATGTGGGAAACATGATTGGTTTTCATAACAGAGCTAACCAAATTGTAGAAACTATGCATACAACGAAGGAGTAACATTCAAAGCATAGCATGCCAAGGAGGTTAACAGAAATTTTGATCAATGGCAAAAGAAAAACCAACTTTTGGATAATTTATTGTTTTCATCTTTAGTTAAAGCCGATCGGTAACTACCTTCAATACAAAATAAAAGACCATCGTATTCGCATGAATATTTCGGAAAATTCCACATAAAATTTGCAAAGGCATTCTGAAAAATTTAGTCTGCAAGAAAACTACATTCGTATACGTATCGATAGGCTAAAATAAATTCTAAGTGGCTGGATGGAATCTCATGACTCACTATAAATCCTTATAAAGTCATTAATCATTAATAAGTGAAAGAAAGTAAGTAAGAAAGTAGAAAGATTGGGTACATCACAATCTATCAATTTATATTACATTTCTTTAAGCAATAGCCAAAGAAAGAATCATTTGTTTCGGTGATTGCAATGTACTGATTGCAACAAATAAATAATATGTGATATACCATTTCAATAAAGATGCAAAAAGTCTCATTCCTCTATTGGACTTGGTTATGATGCTTAATCAGAGGCTTGTTAACATATCTACGATTTCACACCTGAGAGATATTTTATCAGCTAAAGTTCTTTCTACTCTAGGAAAATAAAGTCCGTAACTATAGATTACTGTTCTCCTATTTAAATTGTGGCCTTAATACGTGCACCTAGTATACTAGTAGTATACTTGTGCTTATGAATATATTTTTCCTTTATCAGATTTCAAGTCTTTAGGTTAGCTGAGTTTTCCTATTACATATTATGGCAGATGTTATGAAAAGCATATCAATAATCATACCTAGCCTTAACAAATTTGAGCAATTCATAAATCATAAAGCAAGCGGTTGGATTGGAACTTGGTCTTCAATAGACGCGCCTGCGTTGTCAACGCAACAGCTTTTGGTTATATTCTACTTTGTATAATGTGTCTAATAGGTAAAATTTATAAAGAAGATAGATAAATTTCACGTATTTGATATTTCCAAACATCATTAATACTATACAGATCACACGAATACAGCGCCGAGGAAAGTAATTAAGTGTAAGTGTTTTGCGATACTCCATGTCTCCATTATAAGTTCTTTTAGTAGGAAACATAAGCCTTTCGCAAAATGTAATAATCACATTTAGTTCTATTTATCAGACTTTTTCACGGTTTCAAATGCATTTCAAAGGGTAAACCCCAATTTAAGCCATAACATCCATAAAACGATACTTTCACACTTTTCGGTACTTAATGAATGTATCCAGTGCATTTAATTAATTCAACCGACAAAATGAATACGTTTATTGTAAAATGGAGTATAAAAATTATTATG
The DNA here is from genome assembly GCA_932526625.1 of Rhingia campestris. Classification (NCBI taxonomy): domain Eukaryota; kingdom Metazoa; phylum Arthropoda; class Insecta; order Diptera; family Syrphidae; genus Rhingia; species Rhingia campestris. Next base: position 306,468 of record OW052182.1, read on the forward strand.
AGTAATAAATCTCAAAAGAAAATTAAAATCTAGTTATGTTTCTAGTGCGCAATATGAGGGGTCTAATGCATATCTAATACCTAACATCTGTAAAATGAAATATGAATATTCCCAATCAGCTTACAAGTTTCTTAAGACAAAGTATACATTTTACACTTTTACTGCTAGAATAAGTAAAAAGATGTATCAACGTACCTCAAAATATAAAATCCATTAATCGATAAAAAAAACATATGAGGAGGCTACAATCCGCTGTGCGAATCGTTGAATACCCTTCCCCATTCCATCCTTATAATAAAAATGCCCAAAAAGTGGGGTGTGCCTAAACTGAATGGATATGAAACACAGAAAATTACATTTTCACCAGACCTTGTTCAGAATGTTTATCTTAATCTCTTATGGTTCGACAAAAAGACGTTTTTGTATGGGATAGGTTTTACAAATGTTTTTTTTTTTAAGAAAACCCCCCTGAAAATTGAGCGTGGGCAAAAATGATCTTTGACAAAATGTTCATGGTATAATTCTCAAATGATTTTAATAAAAAGTTTGAAAACCGTTTTTTACTGAAAATGCCCCTATAAAATAGGTATTAAGAACTTATATACGCCTATGGGATAAGGTATAAACAGTAGGACGAATAGATACACTATTCTGATTCGATTTCATACAAGGTTGGACAAAAAGTTGTCAACAAGTGTTTTTTGGCTGTAATATTTTTGTATTAACTCTGTGTGTACGGATCTAAACAAATACAAAATGCCTCATGATTTGAATAGTGGAATAATTGTTTCGATTTTTTTTATTAATTAATAAAATTACAGCAAAGAACAACGGTCGACAGGTTTTACGACATCTTCAGTATCTGTATTTGCTGTTAATTCCTAATATTTATTTTATATAAATCAATTTTATATAAATGAATCCAAGCATAGGCAAATCATGTTAGATCATTATCTATCCAACATTTCTACTTACAAAAATCTCAGGCATCTCTGAAGAATCTGTAAACAGATCACAATTTCTTAACTGGTGAAATTGAAATTTCATTATTTTTTTTAAGGATAACACATAATCATACAAATATTGGGTAATAACTTTTTCATTTTATTTGTTTCGTTCAACATTATACACAATAAAGACTTCAATAATTACACTTATACAATTTATTCTACTTATCTGGGGATAAAAAGGATTTTCGTTTTAAATTTTTATTTGTATAGACTAAATTTTTGTTTTGTATTTATTTGCTTAAATAACAATTAGTTAAAAATAAATCGAAATTTACTTTTCGATATAGAATAATTTGTTTGCTCATTGTTGTTATACATGTACTTAAATAAGGACAAACGATTTAAAATAAATATTATAGTAGTTTAAGTATACTAATCAAACAAAATATTTTAGAATAATTATTAGCTATGCATTCAGTGTTTTAAGTATTTACACACGGACTTTGTGTTTTTTTTCTCTTTTTAAATAAAATATTAGAACTAGGCTACAATTTATTAGAGAATTAATTACTTGTGAGATTATTTAATCCATACAAGAGCAGAGCTTCAGTATGTTTGTATGTAGATATTTTACAGCATTTTAATTATGTACACATTAACCGTTATATATATTTTTTGTTTTAATTTTGGTTTAGCAAAATGCGACAACTGCATTTGTGTTGATATTCATTTTAATTTTTTTATTTACATAGACAAATGTCTATACTTTGATTTTTAAAATACCCTGAATTTTTGTAATTTGTGTGCTTAGGATGGGAATAAATAGGATTGTGTGGATTTGTGTGCTCAGAAAAAAAGTTCGGGAGCGCTCTTTTTGGAGCCTAGAAGGACCCTACTCCATTGCTTTGATTTGCGGCAAAAATGAAGGGTCCAATTGAACCTCAAGCCATTGTGGGTGGTGGCTTAACATCCATCTGATTGTGGTGGTCCATGTTTGGGCTGGGTGCATGGTGATGGTGCTGGGATGGGTGCTGTTGCATGACCGGTGAGCCTCCCATGTGATGGGGCATGCTTGGATTCATGGTCTGGTGGGTGGGTGTCCCTGGATGACTACTATGATGCATTACTTCGGATTGATTGGTCTCCTCTGAGTCACTACATGATTCTGAAGAGCCTTTCTTTATGTTATTATTTGTACCGTTGTGTGTCTTAACATGCTTTGCGAGGTGATCGCTACGCATAAACCGTTTGTTGCACACGGGACAAGCAAATCGTTTCTCACCTGTATGTGTCCGGAGATGACGTTGAAGCTCATCGGATCTGGTGAACCTTTTTCCACAGAACAGCCAGTTGCAGACGAATGGCCTTTCGCCAGTATGCCACCTAAGATGCGCTTTTAAGTGACTAGTTTTGCCGTAAACTTTACCGCATCCGGGAATGTGGCAAGAGTGTATGTTCTTCTTTCGTAGATGAACGCCAGCGGGTCCAAGTCGTTCGGCTTCCTGACAGTTCGGACAGTCGCATGTGGCACGGCCCGCATATCTTCGTTGTGAACGAGGTGATGGTGTGGACGGTGTTGCCGCCTGGCCTGATGCTGTGGCTGGCGATGAATGAGGTAACGTAAAGCCACCGACTCCTTGCCCCGGCAGCATACTTTTGTATGTATCCTGCAGCAAGTGTTGTCCAGAGCCCAATAGGTGGGCGGTGTTCGATAGCGAATGTGTCAACGATGAATAGTCTGATCCAGCGGTTGCATAATTTGCCATTGTGGAGTGCATACCAGCACCACCCATATCTAACCAACTGCCCGCAGCACTGTGCATGTCCCACCAGCCGGAATTAACGCCCTCAGTGGCTGCTTTATGTGACGCTGTAACCGCATTAAATGGCCACGACTCGTATGGATGTCTCGAGTATACGGATCCGAAGGCGGTGCCCTCAACTTTTCCCAGCAATCCCTGGTGCATGTGATGGTTCTCTGCTACACTGGGCGAGGTGGTAGCACTCGGGAAGTACAGATCACTACCGTATGAAGGGTTGGTTACTGCTGAACATGACGATGTAATCGGTCGGCTATAAGGATAAAGGCTGAAATTAATTTCCCATTTGTAACCGGGACCAATTGAATTGGGAATTTGTCTCAATTTACCTGGCTGTGATGTTGACCATGGTGTTGATTGTGCTGGACGGAAGGCTTCTTGCAATCGATGTGCCTATACTTGATGTCACTGATGGAGATGTGGAAATGGAGCATGGCGAATGCTGGCCCGTGCCAATGTTGGGGGTGTTTCCTCCACCTGACGAGGATGTTGGGCTTTTCTTCCACGGATGGAATCCTTTACCGACGGCTGCATCAGCTAACGGTGGAGGTGATTTATTTGAGAGTTTGTTGCATTGAGCGGCCAACATAGCTAATGGTGTGCCGCGAAGACCCGGATGATCCTAGAAAGATTTTTTGAATAAAAATGTTTAGAAACTTTTTGATTTTTTTTAAATATGGAGACAATAAAAATCATATCTTGTAAAAGAGAATACAATAAACGATAAGGTTTTTTTTATATAGAAACGGTTTTGTAAATTATTCAACGTTTTTTTTTTTATAATATTATTGCTGTATTTTTCGGATGATCCTATAAGGTAATAGGAATGTTGTATGTTAATATGAGCAGACTAGTGTGTCATTGATATAAGGCGATTCCTGGATTATCTAGTAAAAATACACCTCGTAAGTGCATTTAATTCTTCTACTTCACGCATGCATAAATAACGAATTGATGTCATTAATTCTTTTGTTGTTTCTGTTGGCGTTAATTTAAATCTACACCTCCATTTGTTTATAAGTCTATGCGAGACCATACTTAACGCAGGAGGAACGTGATATGATTAATTTGTTCCTACATTCCCAACAGAATCAGATGTGTGCACTCCTCGCAGAATTTTTTCTCCGATAAATATCAACTTATATTGAATTGGATACTAGATCCAACTTGATACAATAACTGAAACTACATATAAACATATTGCAATTTTTATTGGGAACTCACTTCTATTAGATAAAGTTATGATTCATGAGTTGTTGCTGAATGTTACAAATCATTTTATTACTCTTCTTGATCGGTTGCTTTTCACATATACTCCTTTAATAAATTGAATTGACTGGTTTAAATGGGATTAGAACTTACGACGTAATCCAAGTTTTTTTTACTATGATAAGTACATGTACTGTACATAAATAAGAAACTATTCCAATCAATGACTTTCATTAACATTTGTTCTTAATTGAAAATGCACCAGGTCTATAAAATATCACCACTTAATTCTGCCGTCAAACATACGTATGCTTAACCATTCTAGGCATCAATTCGTTAAGTTCCGACATGAATGAGTATGGGGTATAAAATATCACCAGTTATATTACCACTTATTAACATAGCGGCATAGAATTAAAAATAAATGAGTCCATTTAAAATCTTTTGAATGCGATTATGAGCTCTATTATTTTTCTATTTATTACGTGATCAATGACGGACCAACTGCAAACGAATAAGTTCACTATTTGTACGACTGATTTGATGAATGCGTTATAAAATCAAATTAACCTGCTTGATTTGGAACCAATTTGCCCTTTCTCATGCCGTAGCGCCAGGTTTTTGATTCAATACCAGACGCACACACACGGACCCGTTTGAAACATAGCAACATCCGACAGCGACAGGTAATTAATTCATTCGGTTCGAATGTAATTACAAACCAAAGCTAATCGAACCATCTTCCCATCATTGTTGTCGGCTACTCTTTTAGTTGTTAGCCTTATCTCATCCAAAGTGTCGGCGATGTTGTTTAGATATGATACACCTGACCACACGAGGTATAATGGAAAATGTCATTTTGTGATTTATATTTGGGTGCGCTGCGCAGGCGCTTTGCTAATTTACCCAAACCCAGGACGTTGCTGACCGCAGCAGCAAAGTTGAAAGTTGATGCCGAAAATCTCACACTCGCATGTCCTACACGAACTGGTAAAAGGTAGAAAGATCAAATGCGTACCGTGAACTTGTCGGTGGTCCCTTGGCAACCGTATACAATAGCCGAGTTGTCATCATTTTCACAGCGGGACTCAGCTAAGCAGGTCAGTTAATGAGTAGTAAACTTTAGAAAATCTATATCAGCTATTGACCAATTCTAAAGAGCGTGTTTTTAAGATTTATCACACAATAGAACAAGAGAGCGGTTTCTTTCATTTGAATTAGAATACCTACATATAGGAGTGTATCGAGCATCGAGGGTATCGCCAGCGCCAGACAAACGAGCGAATACGCTGGCGCCGTAGCTCGTTTATGGTGCATGTGCAGCAAGTAACCTTGATCGATTAATCAAATCAAATGGGTGTACGAGTTTGGTCTAGTACCTACTATATAGAGAGCCAGAACCGGCACTATAATTGGACCAATTAAATAACCTTATAACCACTCACTGAGTTCGTGCACGATTTCGTGCAAGATAGAATAGTGCACCATTGAGATGCGTTAGTAATTCCAGAGAGCAACCTGCTTCTGCTTCTGCTTCTGCTCCTGCTCGTATCTTTGTAGCAGAGTCGGCCATCTGCATATTCATTCAAGTAGATTTACACGAAATCTGTTGGTTGCTTTAGGTATAAAAGTGGAAACAGTGTGGCGCGCGGTGGCACCCAACGATGGGCATCAATTGTCAGTCACTCAGCTACCAACTGATTATGTGCTATGTGCCAGGACTATTGACTAAAATTATGTACAGAGTCTAGTTTGGTAGATAGAAATACGGAAGTGAACAATTGTTTATGTTTACCCATTTGCATTTCATTCAACATAGCAAATGTGTAGCGCTCGACATCTGCAAATAGTCGAAGTAGATATATAAATTCAACGTTCGCTTAAATTAAATTTAATCAGTCTAGATAAAAAATAATCAAAGATGGAAAATAACTCAATACAGAGTTTAATCTATTTAAATAGTTCAATTGTCATAATAAATTGGGCATATATCGAATTTATCTGTTAAAATATGACAATGAAAAAATGTAATGACAGATCTGTTTTGGTATATAACTAAGAATTGTATAAATGTTAATATTTTATAAATTAGAAAATTGCCGAAATGGATAATCCCCGTTATTTATGCAGGATTTCCTGATTTTGTTTGTTTTCGCAAAGAAAATTAAAATCAAAGAAAATAATTTAAGATAATAAATATAGATTTTTTTGTGGCACCGATTAAGGGTGTTAATTTGTTATATTTGCCACAAATGATAAAAAATCTTTAAACGTATCTTATGTATTAATGTATGTATGAAATGATTACTCATGGACTTTTATCTGTATCCTCCTAAAATGTAAATGTTTCATATTAGGAAGAACATTACTGTATTGGTATTGAGTTTAAAAATAAATCTTCTTACATAATTTATGTAAGAATTTAAGATAGGTAAAGGTCATTTGAAAAAACGCATTTATTCAACCATGCAGCTAGATTTCGGAAAGCTGACTTTTTTTTGGGCAACAGGCCCGTTAGTATCCAAGGTCGACCTTTCTCAGAACCATTTATGTGTGCACGATGGCAAGAATTATATTATGTTATATTTTCTTTATTTAATTCTACCATCATTTAAACAATTTACAAACTATATAATTCTATTATAAAACTCTTAAAGTAAGAGAAAAAATATATTAAAAAAAAAATTATTAATTTAAAATAAAATGTAACTTGTGCTTATAATAATAATTATTCGGAGGTTACATCTGTTTCAGTGATAGGTGCATATAATTAAGAATGAGGAGTTAGTAAAATAACGATATGAATATTTTTGTATAAATGGTTAGGTATATCATGTTATAGGTACCTATGCCTTGACGTGGTAAATGAACTTATTTTTAGACCTAAACATATTTTTAAAGTGTTGTAACTGGGATTTCTTGTTTGAATAAATCTACACAATTTCGTAATTAGGTATAGTTGGGGCTTAAACATAATAGACGAATTGCTATGTACAACCACGTTCGTAAATGTGTGAATGAACAATGAAATATTTCACCACAATTGTTTATTTTTAGGTTCGTCAAGTTTCGGTTGATTTTTCTTATTTGCAAGCTCTATAGGCAACTTAAGCAATTTGGAGCTGTAAAGAGAATTCAACGTGGGTACAATATGGACATTAGCAATTTCGTTGATTTATTTCTAAATAATAAACTGTTATCCTTTAACAAATTGCATTTCTTATTTTATGCATGAACAAAATTGCAAAAAAGAAACGAAACTTTTCTATCCAATTTTATTCCAATTGGCATACATCCACATGAGTACGCGAACGGACCTAATGTCATGAAAAGTATGAGTATGGTAGGTACATGATTACACTACGATACTGCAAAGCTACTGAACATATTGACGAGATTGATGCAATTAGATTCGATTTACCTCGAAACTTGAAAATCCACTTCTTGACACTAATTACATCGCACTTAAATAGGCTTGCATATTGCGAATGCAAATTCAACAGTGAGAAAACTCATAGTTAATCGAATAATTATTGTTTTAATTAAATGCATACATTTCAAATACAAGCTTTTCAACCTCCAACTTTCCAATGCAATGACTCCCGAGCACATGCATGCACATTATGCACAGTACATCCACACTACCTACTCCACGCAGTTACAACGGCAGCCAACCAAGCTAACAAATATGAGATACTCGTAAAGTTTCCACTTCTTGTACACAACAGAATTTGACTGTTTTTACGTCACCACGCATACGAAAAGGAAAAGGCGGACCAGTAGGAATAACGTAGCCCGTGCACAGGGGTATCATTACACGAACAATTCATTGTGGGTTGCGGTTTGCCATATTACTTATTTTTCATTTAAGGAAAAGTCAACAATAACGAACAAAAAAAATTACCCTCGTTAAGACTTTCCGAATAAATGTGTACGGTGTAGGTTCTATTCGTGGTCCCATGTTGTTACATACAAACACAATCATATATGTGTGCTCGTTTTGAAACTCCAGAACACAACACGATGTTTGTCGAAGCGTAAAGTTGCACTTGATCTAGTCATATAAAGCCATCAAGTGGCAATACCGTCGGCAATCGAACAAAGTTCGTTAGGGCCAGGACAATTTGCGAAAGTACTTTGCACTTCCCCACACTTGGCGCACATTTTAATTGCTTGTACAGACATTAAAGTCGAACCCCAAAAAACTGCCGGTCTTAAGCACTTACTCAATCCTTTCAGCCAACAACAAATGACTCCATTTAGGTGCTGGTATTGCAGGTTAGTTGGCTTACTCATAGCGCAATTCCCTGCTCCCCAATCGCACATTTGCCACCACCAGACAATCTGCATAAACGATTTTTCATTCGATCGTTGTTGGTCGTCGCAATCGCCGGAGCACCGCAGAGAGGAGTGTTTTGATGTAGAAATTGGAGGAAGAGGAAGCGCACTCGCATCTACTATTCCACAATTCACTGCACCTCCACCTTGTACTCGAAGGGAGTTTCTTCAATTAGCGCTCCGCTCCCAGTTATTAACTTCTCGTCAGTTTTAATTAAGCACCCACTTTTGAACTGCCGCATGGTGTGGTGGTGATATTTGCAGCGGCCCAATTTACTTGCAATTGTGGTAAATGCGGAATGTGAATGTGTCTTACTTGAAACTGTACTTGCATGTCCAAAAGGGTGTGTTCTAGAGTACAGCAATGCAACACTTTTTTTAAGGACTACAATAACGTCTAGTCTATGCCAACGGAAGATTGTTTCGGCGCAGAGTTTAAGTGGCGGCATACATTTCACATCTGAATTTCATTGTTCCCTCGACTCGATGAGTTGTTAAAAGCCACCAAACACACGGGCGTGGGAATTCGCCGAAGACGAATTACTTGCTGGCCCAACAAAATCAATGATATTGCAGATTGACTCTGGCTGCACGATGAAGATAGCTCTATATATCATAACGATGTTCATGATGGGTTCTGGCGATGGTGATGGCGAGGGCTCGTTTTTAATTTTCTCTTCCTTGGAAAAACGACGAACGAGCCGAAATTAAAAACACACTCACACACAAAACTCATTAAGAACGCGAAAAAGTTCATTTAGTTGAGTGAGGTTTCGAAAAACATTAATGGAGCTCGCTGTTAGTTGTTGGCTGTGTTGTTGTGCTCCCTCCATCATAAATATTAAACTGACTGAAAGTTAGCAGATAATTACGCGAAGCTACTCCAACTAACACCGACTGATATCGCCGAAAAAAAAAAAAACAAAACAAAAAAGAACACCAACACAACGTGCAAAAAAAAGATGATGAAGAGCCATAGAACAACGCAGACTCAAGTTTTGTGAAAATATTATTACGAGGCTTAATAGCGGCAGATGATCCTATTGGATCCGTTAAAGTCCATGGTTATGCTGGCTCATATGAAGGACATATTAAGTGATTGCATTAATTGGATTTCGGCATCTCACGTTGCGTAATTTTACCAAGACGGCCGTTGGAAATATGAATACCCATACGTTTTGGGCCATTATTTTAATTTAGCTATACCAAGTTGTTGTTTCTTGATCGCTGTTAACTTGCGCATAGGTTGCGGGTTATTCTGCATGTAATTGCAAGGAATTTGGGTCACTTATGTGACTCGGGTCATATAACTTGATATTAGATACTCGTATTCGTATGAGCACCCCATTCCAGGCAAAGTTGTGAAACTAGTTTGCAACACGTAGTTCGAGTAATAATTGATTTTGTTTTCAAGTGGATTGCCTTTTTCGACTGATTAATTCAACATGGAAAATTAAAATTTATTCACTGTAATTTAAGCATAAGCATTTCACCGTTTTCGAACAAGTTTTCAAGGAAAAAGAGCCCCTCAACCACGCATCGCCCTACCCGCACAGGCGGCTGTGCTGTGCGGTGGCGATACGGCGCGGCGGTGGAAAGTGTTAACAAAAACTCTGTGGTTGTTGGCGCGTAGAAATTTAATGCTGGCGCCGGAATAAAATCTGTAGATGGATGTGGTGCTTACACAAATAAATTCACACACTCCGTCTTTAGTGGTTGGATGCTATAAAGAAGGAGTGTTCCATTCTTTTGTTCCCCGTAATGCATTCTTGGTGCTTTTTTCCTTGCTATTTTTTTTTTATTAATTTCAATATTCAAATAGCAATCTGCTCTTTGTCTGTATAAATAATTTGATGGGTATTGCTATCGAGAGTAAAAGATGAATTCTGGTTTTGTGTGTACTTAATGACCTTTTCACAATGCGGAGTATATTTATGCAGTTCAATAGGATTTAGTGTATTAAAACTAAGGTCAGTGCTATAGAATGCAAATTTCACCTATAAAAGTACAATTTATTCGATAACATGGTAACTGGATCACACCCAAAAAAATCTCCGCTGTAAATTTTACAAAATGTGGCAGTCGAATTAACAATAACTTGAAAATTTGTGTGTTTAACAGTAAATGCGTTAATATTCACAATTAATTGTAAGTTTAACAACGATTGCTTTCATTTTGGCAAAAAAATATTTTAAAATGATCACAATTTCTTATTGTAAAATTGACACCGCGTTGTCAATTTTAGTTGTTAAATGCACAGATATGATTTTCTAGAATCTACATCGCAGAATTGTTAAATCTACAAGCACTTTTTGTATTAATAACATTAGGCTGTAGAAATTACAATAAGTTCTTAACTTATTGTCAGTCAATCTACAGTATTTGGAGTAGACATGACCACAAATCAACAGCAAAAGCCTTACACGCTCAGATCGGAGCACATTTCCCGGACAGCGAACTTGGGCTGCAATCGTAGATTTAAGATGAATTATTAAAGTGGAAAAAAGAATGTATATTATTCTGATTATGTCTTATTAAATTAATAATTATTAAATTATCGTTGTTTAGTACACAAAGTGCAGCAAGTTGAGCACTGCATATTAGGTTAAAGACATCTGCAGTTCATCACAGAGGTCATCATGCAGCTCTTAAGCATCTAATTCATCAATGAACATAATTGTAAGATATATGTAACATATGTAGTCATTAATGTTTACTATTTAAATAAAAATAGTTAAATTATTTGGTGTGCATATGTTTTATTGTGGAGCAAAGATTTCACGAAAATAATTGTGTAAATAAGATCAAAAGCTATAAAAATGACACAAACGGTTGTGGGTTATACATATTGAACTGTAGATTTGACCAAAGAAATGCCATTTTGACTGCAAATAGTTTTGTCAAATACAACAAAAATCTGTATTTTTAGCACATAAATGTTGTGTATTTTACAAGTTGTGCTGTTCATTTACCAATAAATGCTGGTGTACTCAGATTTTTTTTATATCATATTTTTTTATATCATTATATTTATTATAATAAAGATATTATATAAGTAACCAAAGTAGCAGCATTCAAGCTGACTCCTTTGAAGTATGAAAGCATATACCGAAAATCGTTGTCATTATATTGTATACTTCAAAAATGCATTATGTACACACTTAAAATCCATTCTTTGAAGAGTTTCCAACTGTGCAATTGAAACAAAATGATGGTGCTTACGCAAACGCTGCATGTATTTTTAATACTGTTGCTATTTTTGCGAACATGCAGAGAGTAAACCGCTTAGGTGAAAAGCATCCTTTGTTCGATAATCAGTATATAAAAACACATACGTTATTATTATCTCCACAGGACACTGCGATTATGCACTTTTGACATGTAATGAAAAGGACACTCACATACGACATTGCCTATCCAAAAGAGATTAAATACGCACCAACCCTTCGTTCGAAGCAAAATAATAGAAATTGAGCCAACGTTTTGTAGATGTAAATACAAAACAAAACAAAAAATATATAATGTAAAGCATTAAGTGCGCCCAAGACATATTTATATTATTTTAAGGGATTTAGAGATTACTGCACTATGTGACCATTGTGTGTGTACTTCAAAATGATCCAAATACCTGACCTGCATAATGCTAATGGCTTGTAATCATCCAGAATTAGGACCATTTAAGTAGACTTTCGAACAAAAACCAACCATAATATCCCGACCTATGTTTTCTTTTCAACTTAAAATCGAAATCCTCCCTCAGCCAATAGGTTGAAATTCTTCGAACATTAGAATATTTAAATGAAACAGAAAATTTAGTTTTCTTCTGTTTTTAGAAGTGGCATGCATTCATCAAAACAAACGAACTCTGCAGATAGTTTTTGAAATGTCCTATCGCAGGGAATACCTATAGCTTAACATGCAAAAAAAGGCGGTGAACCGCATAATGGAAAACCATGGCGTGACTAAAATAGACAATTGAAAGAGAGATAAAAATATCGTTTTCAAGCCATTTGTTGAGAGCCTACAACTAAAAAGAGTAGCATTTTTCCACGTTCGTGTTGCTAATAATTATTATGATCAATTTTGTGAGAATGACTAAAAAAGTTCAGCGAATAGTTAAAGTTAGTGTTTGGCTATTTCGATAAACATAACAAACACTATCGTGTGTTGGAATTTTATAGAAGTTATTTTTTAGAAAATTGTTTTTAAATTAATTTTTATAAAATATACAAATACGTATATATGTAGCTTATTATATTTGACATATACCTAATAAATTATCGTTGTTGTATATTGCCTGTGTTGTTAGTAAATAGATTGCAATTTTAAACTACAATGACATAGATATTTTATAAATATTAAATAGATACAAATTATTGCAAACGATGTTGATATGAGCGCACAGATACAAAGTTATATTATGGGTTATGGTATATTATACTAAAAGACATATACTTTGATAAATGCTCGAAAAAAGATTCCAGTAATAACCGAAGCATTCATCTAGATTTAAAATACACATTTTCATATACATTTATGTGTAAATTTACAAGCAATCACAAAAAGCATGATTACATTGGTGTTAAAATTGACTCATGTTCTCTGTGTTTGGACTGTTATATTAAGACGCCCTCGTGACTGATGCCCTTTGAGAACATGACATTTTGCACAATGATTTAATTTCAATACGCTCATCGAGTCTCGTCTTTCAGATTGTAACTTATTGACTTAGTAGGATTGACAAAAATCAACCTGATCTACACATATAGAGTAATAATTGAATTAATTCATAATACTGAAATCAGAAAGAAAGCATTCCAATGACATTAATCGCATGATCTAAGTGATGAATAAATATCGCAATGGCGCGGTAAACTTCTGCTTTAACAGTAGTTACATTGTTTCGATCGCTATCGTAGCAGGTTACATCGCGATCGTCTTGCTAAAACCACATTATGTGTTCGAGATTAATTTGAGAAAAGCTAAATAAGTTATTACTTATATCGCAATAACGAACGCCATCAACGGTTACCGCATTGCGAACCACATTTGCGAAATATAACGATTCAACCCCTCGGCCAGCGCAACACACTTCCAAGTGTTTCAATGTTTTCAATTATACCGAGCAATGTTGATCTTCTGAGTTTTAACTTACTTCTCAAAAGATTAAAAACCACGCTATTTTTAGAAAATCATAACATTTTAGTAGTATATTCTCAAATTGTCTATACGCAATGTGTCCATGTGTGCTGCATGACTAAGCCAAGCACATAACAGCTGTCAAATAACAACGCTGTACTATTGACATAAAGAGGCACATTTTTCAAAATAGTCGGCCTTAATGGGTCAACCTTTAGATTCTGATCCTGCCTAATATTTAACCACCATCTATAGATAGATGTATCCTTTAAAGTTCCATTCAATATCAATAAGAACTTTATAACGCGTATGAAGTAAGCCTAAAGGCATATGGCCTCGATTAATGTAAGAAACAATGTGCCTACCCTTGACTATTTGCAGCTTATTGCACATACATATGCTGGATGCAAGATATATACTATAGCTAAGGATAACGAAATGTGGTTCGAGAAGTCAATTTGAGCCGTGTGCAGTTACTTAATCTGTTGAAATTATTGAAAATAATCTCCGTAATTGTTTGTAGGTTCCCCTTCAGTCGTGTGAACATAAATATATGCGCACTCTGCGCTGAGGTCAGCAACGACAAATAGCGCTCGCAGCTATAAACCTTAAACAACACATTTGCATTCAACACATATATGCCTACATGTACGTCTGCGCAACTGCGAGCCACATAATCCAACCACCATAAACCAGAGTGCTTAGCTTATACGGCTCATGTATGAGCATTACTTTGTAGAGACGTGGAGATAGTCACATTATACAATATTTTTCCACCTTCAACGAGTCGAGAGCGATTATCCCGGCAGTTTACATCAGCGGGGAAAATAATTGATTGATTTGCGGATTTCATTTAAAATGCACAAAACAGGAAAAAATATATTTTTTTTTATAATAATGTTCCGTTGAATCGATGGCCATAGCGCCGATTATTCCGCGCTGAATGACTTTGGCGTGCAGGTATTCAAAGTTGCACACACCACTTGCAGATAGAGTTCGTTAACGAATTCTCATCTTTTTAACAAGAATCATAATGCCAATCCCAAACCAATTCTTGGCGAATAAAATTTCACTTAAAAGTGGCGCAGAAATAAAAAAAAAACTGCCCCTGTATTTGCAGATCGTTTTATTGATGATAATTTGGATCAACAGCACAGACCCCTGCGGTGCTATCATCTTAGTTTTATGAACCCTCGTGCAACATTTCTGCAACATTCTTGCGCGAGTCACACAGTCCCAACTCAGAACAGTACTTCGCATCTAGGTACCGGCGAATTTGGCACATTTAAATCCCAACAAGATGATTAATGAAGTGCGGCCATTTGTCAAGAACAAGACTGTGAAAAATTGATTAGCGTTAAACGGCATTCGATGCGCTTTAAGGGCATTCTTCATAGACCTGAGGATCACTTCACCCCGGTTAGGTACATAATCCCATCGATGTGAAACAAAAGTCAAAGCCCCTTGTGGGTAAGTAGGCGTAGCAAATCAAATAACTGTCGAGCATATAGAATGTGTGTAGCGCCAGTCTGTGAAAAATGTTTTACATGCGACCGATTTGCTTTGGTCCTTAAACATTGCTTGCCGTGCATATACCGACAACTGCGCAGAACGTCACACAGTGAACAGAGCATTGGTGTGGCAGTTAAATGCAAAATAAATTCCACAATAAACAAATCAATTCTCGAAGCATATTTATTACTCCGGCCAGGGGAAGGTACACCTTCCAATCGGGTATCGGCTACCGGTGTTCTTATGACGTTTCGGTACGTCTTCCAGAGCTCGAGTGTGTGGCTTCCGATGCACAGCTGGAGACGTCGACGTGAACGCTCATTTCATTTCAAATTCGCTAATTTGAATGCGTTGCTCTTTTCATTTGCGGTCGACAAATGATATACTGCATACGGATCAGAGACGGAACCATGCAACGTGTGTGTGTAACACACCGCAGAGCACACACACACACGACATACGGTCACTGGTCACAAGGAGAGGCGAACATGATTTGCACAATCAATTATTGAACGTGAAAGAATAAAAGTGTTTCCTTGCAAAGCAAGTAGACATATTGATTTAAGGGGGCACAGTTTCATATAGCTTCGGGAAATTGAAAAAGTTTGCAATAAATTTAATGGCACCTTTTGAATTAAGGGCAGTAGTCGTTTGTGGTAGAAGTCGCAGTTCAAAATAAACACAGCAGTATAGATATTGTTACCTAATTAATAAAATGTATACCATATGAGATTAAGAATGAGTATGAGTATAAACGAAACAAGGAAATGATAATATCACGAATAATTGGCATCACATAGCTCTATTTTGCTATCACGTTATTTATAATGTAGGTACCTTCTTATTTTTAAACGTTACCATATTTCACATATTTAATTAAAAAAATAATATTAAGTGTGGCTTGAAACAGTTAATCTACAAACTATGCGAAAGGACTCTTTTTTTTTAGTTTTTTTTCCCGTCCGTGTAGAAGGTGTCTATTCTATGAATGTGTATCCCCCGCCAAACATCGAGTTCTCTTCTCAGGAGATATTGGCACAGATCATGGAGTATGCCCAGTCATCTTTACTTATAGGACAAAGATTTGTGATTAAACCAAGAAGAATTTAACACCACGCAATTGTGTGCTGCTCATTGCATAGTGCCCGTACCTACAGCGACGAGAACTATATGAATTCTATATGATTCTTTGGCTCATTACACAAATCTCATGGACAGATAGATGAGAATTGGTATAAAAACATCTATCTGTCCATATATATATATAGCCGAATTAAGAATTTAGCGTCTTCCTGATAACTAACGCTTAGATTACTATGTAAATGAAAATTTATTTTGAACAACTTACAGTTTCCTTTAAAATTATATATTTTAATATTTTTTACTGCCTTTAACCCCATATTTTGTCTATTTTCACCTGTTATGCACCATTAAACATCTTTATTTATAATCCATAGAGTACTTCGTGAAACAATAAAATCAATATGATAGCTAGCAAAACTTGTAGGACAACAATGGCAGCTTTGATTAAATACTTTAAATTCGTCTTTTCAAACCTTTCTTTTATTTCAATATTTAACTAATTTATTTGCAATAGTTTTCCTTGCTATTGAAGGATTGTAGTTAAATATTATTTTTCATTCCGCTTATTATGGAATTCATAGTTTCAAAAAAAATTGTTTCTCGATACCTTCCTTATCAATTATAATACATGTTATGAAGAAGGCCTTTCCTAAAATTTGTAATAGTTTTCCTTGCTCTTGAAAGATTGTAGTTAAATATTATTTTTTCATTCGTTAAATTACTTTTGAGATATGGTCATAGCAAATATAATATTAAAGGATACGCTTGGTCACCAACCAATATCATAACAAACGGTGCTCTGGGACGTTACATTTACAAGTTTCAATAAAACCATAACAGAATTAAGTTTAAAAAGTCACTAAAAACTTCAAATCTGGCAGTGCCATAAAAAAGTGGCCTTATTTTGAACAAATGTCATTTCTTTAGAAAATCATGGAACCAGCACCACTTTTTGGCAGTCTTGGCGACGATGATAACATCTTATCTTTAGGTGAAATCGGCGTAACAAAATTTGTTGACATTTTCTCTATTGTGGGCTCTATATACTTGCCACACTATAGTGATATGTATCTGGAGTCATTCTATAATATTCAAAAAAAATATATAGCTATTCAAGAAGCTATTTTCTAACAAAAAATGTTCTTCATAAAGCGACAATCACTTTTCCAAATCACAACGCTTCAAAACACAACATTTCTAGAAAATGAACCTTAAAAACGATACAGCAACTAGATGATGTTTTAAATGGGGAGCCAAAAACGATATATAATCCACCCAGTCGAAAGAAAGGAGATATATGTTTATCCCTTTGGTCATGGACACCTGTGCATGCTATCCAAATCGAATTTCTAATTAAGCTCATTGATTTTCTAATGAAACGTATCATTCAAGATAAATCGCCATTGCAATAGTTATTCATAAATATGTAACCTCTCAATAAACCGGTTGAAATCTCCCTCTATAGACCCATACTAGTGTGTACAAGGCGATAAGAAATCGTTTCGCGCAGGCTTTACTGTAATAAAAATATACATTACAGCAAAGAGCGCATCATCGAATCCTTCATTTGTACATTAATCACATTTATTCAATACTTACAACAACAGCGATTCTCATATTGGTCACGATTTATGCGTCTTTATAAAAAAAAAGTGTGCATTTTCATCGCAACAGCATATCTGTACGGTTCTCTTCGCCGTACTATGAGCGTTTCATAAATCAACCACTAAAAGTCGTGAAACACTTTATTCAATAGGCATGCATGGGGTGTTTGGGCGTTGGGTCGTGATTTTTTTTCGTAATCCAGTCATAAGTATTTACTTACAATTACAATTATTTTAATTTGCTGAGTCAGAGACCATTAACCAAGGCGAGTGTTGAAATATTATTACGCTTGTAGGCTAATCCACTTTTCAACTGCAGAATATTAATAAACACTCTTTGTTGCATACGTTGTAATTACAAACACGTATAATTGCACCATTGCGGTTTCATGTATCGACAACTACTTTAATCATTTCAATGAGCAATTGATGTAATGAACTATTTTAATCACCGTAAATCGGCTTCGTTGCAAACGGGGCGCGTGGGTATCAGTGAATTCGCTTAGAGCCTGATGAATTTATTCCATCTCTAAATCAAAAGTAAAGAAGAATACTTTCAGAATATAAACGGCCAACACAAGAGGTCATACAGACTAGTATTAAGATTCTTCTTTTCGACTTCGTCACCTTGGCAAGGCTGAACTGAGAGTTGTGCCTTGAATCCATTGAACGCCGATGTTAATGAGTTATGTACCATACAAATTACACAGGATATAGACACCAATAGCCTCGGAAAGGACTGATTTTATTGTTGATGACCCTGCTAACATCGACTCGGACCACTACCTTGTGCAGCCAAGGTAAGAATGAGGATACCCACCACGACACAACAAAATAGAAATACTGTAAAACATTTAATGTCGAAAGACTGCAATTGCAAGAGACCGTCAAGACGAGAGCTGCCATTGAGCTCTACAGGCAGAAAAGAAGGAAAGAACACCGGCTTTTCAAAGAGAAGAAAAAAGGACAAGAAAACTGCGCGATCGAGGATATAGAGAGGTGTCACTCCAGGAAGTTTTATTAAAGTTTAAAACGTCAAAGCGAAGGATACAAGGCTCGAACAGATTCCTGTCGAGACGAACAAGGAAATATGGTAGTTTAGACACAGTCGATGCTGAGGATATGGAAGAACCATTTCTGGAGACTGTTAAAAGGCGATGACGAACAATATTCCACTATCAGGCAGAAAGAACCATTCAATATTTCTTTGTTTGCTAGTATAGAGAAAGAAGGAGGGAAATAGGTTTAGCTGTAAATGATCTTACCCTCATCTAAAGCTAACTAAGGATATACTGTAAAACACGAAAGGACACACAACATCGAAGAATTGGACAGAACGTCACCATTGTCAGATATAACTTTGGAATAGTATACGAGACTCTGTCTACCTCGGCTCCGCTATTAATTCTGACAACACCATCTTGTCAGACATTAAACGAAGAATTACTCTTGCCAACCGCTGTTTCTTCCGGCTAAGAAGGCCATTCAGTAGTAAAGCCCTCACTCAAACTTCTATAAGGTAATCCTATATACGACCCCGATCATCCCAGTCTTGCTCTACGGCGCTAAGGCATGGGCCGTGTCAAATGTGGATGAAGAATTCCTTGATCGATTTGAGAGAAAAGTTTTTTGAAAAATCTTCCGTCTCGTTTGCGTTGACGGGCTATGTAGACGAAGATTCAACCAAGAACATAAAGAGCTGTACAGCAGCATGCTTCTAGTCAAAAAAAATCGTCGCAGACGTCGGACGCAGTAGAGGAAGACCTCGGCTTAAGTGGTGCGCATATGTAGAAAGAAACAAAATCATTTCTCATACCCCATCGAGGTATCCGTTCGGAAGCCAATCGGAACTTATTACGGAACAAAATAAATGATGCTTACAATCGCGTTCGATGGATTCCACAACAAATCTTCTTCGGACAATTTCGGAAGAATTTCATTATGCTGCTTTGCGTCCATGTGCCATAAATTCCGTCGGAAGATAAGTTCAACAAATGCATGTGCTAACAAAAATGCCAAGTACAAACAAGACATTCTATTTCGAAACTTTAACTCTATACATTTTTAGTTTTGCTAAATTTGGGTGTAGTCAAAAAAATAGAGCCATGATTGTGTTTTGCCGTAGAAAACGGTTATTTATATAAATACGTGGTTCTTTTTCGATAAGGCAAAAACATTTGATTTTTTTCCGGAGGACTATAATTTAGTCTAATGGGTAAAGATTAAACTCAAGAATGAATTTTATTTCAAATTCACGTAGTACTTCAGCATAAAATCTAATCTATGAACGTGACCCACTTTAACAATGTTTGGGTCTGATCGATCTAAATTAAATAAATTAGAAAGCAATGAGTCCTAAGTAAACAATAACAAACACATGAACTCGAAAGGACGTTTAAATGACATGAAATCTTATCGACGCCAATAAAAATGCTATGCGATATATTTGGTGGATGACTACAAAATGTTTCATTGTTTATCATGCGTTGTGTAGATGCATTAAAGCATATACTGCAGGACAATCATATGTCAGATAAAATAAGTGTGCTTCTATTGCTTTTTGCTTATACAATTAGTCAGGATAAAGTTGTTCATTCCAACTGAATTAATTCTTCTTTTATATCAGCTGCGGCGTTTAGACTTCTATTGAAAAAAATAGAGTTCACTTGAAAAACAAACAAGAAAACTATTTAAGCCTGATCTAATTGTCATTCTAGGTTACTAATATTAAATGTAGACAACTACCTACTTATCTGTGAAAGATATTGAAATAACATTTAAATAAATGTCAAGACTCTCACTAAGTGTCACGGCTTCATCGAAACAACACTTCTCTTCCACTACAACTGTTAAGTAATTCAAATAAATAAAGTTCATCTCGAAATAGCACTGCAACGCACTTGAGGGGCGAAAATAACATAAAAAATGGTAAATTCGTGTCTTATTGAACCCTGATAAGACAACAAAAAACGCTATTCGCTATAAAATAAAGCATTTGCGTTAAAATTCAACCACGCCTCCTTTTCCTTGTTGAAGTCAGAATATTTCAGGAATGCTGCTGAGTTGACAATCCATTTAAACACTCTAACAAAAGGCAAACAAAAAACAGTATCTGCGCGTTCTCATTGAATAAAAACCCCAGTCCCGGTCCCGTATTTGCATGCGGAGTGGATTCCAGTACTGAATGAAATTTGCCTGCACATTTGAATGAGATACAGGAAAGAAAAAGGCTGACGATTGATGCTCAATTCATGCATTAGCATTAAGGGAGTCTTTTTTTCATTGTATAGTTCCCGTTGGAGTATACTCATACATGTAGGTATCAGCATTTGTACAAGTTGCTGGTAAATTTATTCTGACATCGAGAGTTGTCCTGAATTTGTCAAGAAGGTATTTAATGCTGCCCCTTTTCGTGCGATTCAAATTTATAGAATGCCGGACTTTTTTTTTAAGTTTTTCATAATGTGAAACTATTTTTACGGTTGAACCTAATATCATAAGTGTTTAGAAATGCAGCCTGTATTTATTTACACCTCGTCTTGTGTGTGATTAGAAATTACATCCATATTCCGCTTCCGTCACTACCTCTCTACCACTACATTATACGAGTACTCTTACTCGTTACCGTTCGTAATTGTGACAGACCCGTCTGCAGACCTATTATATTTCCAGTGAACGCCTAATGAGGATAATTACGGTCTAATTTGATATCTGAATCTTCTGTAAAGAGGTGGAGCCCTTGGTGCACACGAATGTACTGTGTGGGTGCTGATGATGAAAGTTATTCAAGCGTAGTAGGCAAGTAATGACGGTTGCAATTGTGATGCCGTATAGCTCTATGTAGACGCACGTTCACAATTTTGTCATACTTTTCTACTTTATGATGTCAACGTATATATTGGATAGGGTTCGGAGAGGGCCAAAGAGAGACATTAAATTTTTACCGCTGATTAAGTTTTAAGCGCTCTGAAAAATTGAAATTGATGATTTCGAGGTATAGGTACAACAAAATATGTTCACAAGTAAATAGCTATCATGTATCTGTAATTAGGCGTTCAATAGATTTCTGAAGTAGATTTCTTGATGTGAAAAACAAAATAATTAAAATCTGATGATGTATCATTTTTTGCAATCAGCATACTTATTCAATTACCAACAGTAGATAGAATCTGCAATGGATAAAGTCGTGTGGATTCGTGGAAATGCCTTTGCACTCACTTGAGAGGCTTATGTGGTAGAAATCAAGAGGTCTCCATTATGTTGCTGTGTGTTTATCTCAAGTACATCGTCATTGTTGTCAGTCCCTAAATGGCTTGTATAATCCGACAGATAAGCCCTCTTGAGGATGTTAACAATGCGTGTGTGCATATATTTACTGTTTGAGATTATCCCGGCTTTTGTAACAAAGGCACAAAACCTAAAAACTAGAGTGTGGCCACCAGCATTTCGAGACAAAGCGGCTATGTTAAGAGTAGGAATGTTTGAGTGGAGAGTCCTTCTTAGTAAGTCGCAAATCTGTTATTTTATTCAGTGGTTAATAGTTTAATTTATGAGTGTTTCAAAAACTTTCGTATTTTAATCAAGCAAAACAGTGACAAGTGTGTTTGTAATATTAGGACTGCATGCTTTCTAATAAATTTTAGCGCAGTCTTGTTTTGGTGATAGTTATTGATTCATTATTTATTGAGTGATCCCAGTGGGTCAATGTTTAGTAATAGAAATAACACTTAACATTTTTTCAATGCCCTTCCACTTGTCAAAATCTGAGATCTATTCAAAACTGAGAGACTACCATGAAACACTTTCTTTATTCGCCTTTGGGAATCTGTGTTATAAATTATAAATCCTTTATAAGGGCACATAAATAACTGGAAAAGCAAGGTTTCCACGAAAATACAGGATACGTTTTCTATTTTGTCTGTTTCTTAAAAAACACAATATTCACTATTGCGGCACTGAAAATCCTAGATTGATACGGCAAATACCACTACAAATTTGTAAATTAGCTGAAAGTACAACAGAAGTCTGTGAAAATGTTATGCAAAATGTGAGAGGCGCCTACTTGAACAATATTATAAAATATATTTTGAAGGACTATATAGTCAATCAATAAAATATAAATTATTAAATTGTTTTTCATGTTACCGATACATTTTTTCATTTTTTGCAAACCTTACATTATTTGCGGCTCATCTTAGACTTGGAGAGAATTAAAGTGCTAAAGCTGGTGTTTTTCGGAGATAAATTGAAAATAGAATTAATTTTTATTTTGCCTCATATTTTCTCTCTGCGCTATCGACCAAGTGAATTGGTTCGAGCTATGGCCACATGAAGAATGTTGTTTTCAATAAGTAATTATCATGAACAGATCTCTTAGGATCAATAACGATCCATTATGAGTACCTACTCCTTTAAATCATATTATCTTTAACAAAGACATCCATAGTACATATTGGCTTTTTTTTTATATTTGCACAAAATATAACATATCTGAGGCAAAATTTTGTTTAACTGTTTAGCGCACTTTAGCAATGTCCAAAACGGAATCATTATTTGTATTTTATTTTTTGATTACCAAGTGAAATATAATTAAAAAAAAAACTTGCATTGTATTTAAATAACGATCTATGGTTTAAGTTTTAGACCCTGGGTTTAGCGTTTTTTACGACTGTGTGCACAAAACCAATTCAAGGAGTATAAACTATCCCTATCCGCAAATCTTATCTGGTACCAAAAGAAATTGTGATTTATATATAATTTCCCAAAGTTCCCACTGAGCCAAAATGTACTCATACAGTTCAAAATAATTTCTCAATTAAATTCCAAAAATACATTTCAAAAGCGTTTTTCCCAACCAAATTTCTCAGTGCTAACATTTCCAATGCACCGTGGATGGATGTGAAACGACTCGTTACATAACTTTGCAACTCTTTATAGTTTTCCGTCCCGGAAAGACAGAAACTCGGTTCGTTAATCTCAGTCTCAGCTATACGAAGCAACGGGAGCAGTGACACTATAATACGCTTCAAAACTTTACCACATCGAGGCATTTAGCATTTGATTTATGTTCCCAAGCCAGACACGAAAAGGGATGTTCACATCATCGCTCTAATCAAAATGAAGTCGTAAACTGTCACCAAGAGCGAATCGTCCCGCTTGACATCTAATTTGAATGATGTACTGCCGCACGCACATTTACAGTCTACACGTTGCAAATGTTGTCCAAATATGAACACATAATTTCTGGTTTGAGGTAGTAAACGTCTATGTATCCTATTTGGATTAATGTTTAATTCATTTTATAATGAAACATCCTTTTGCTCTTTTACTAGCCATCTATTCTGCTCCTCATTAATCATCATCATCAAATCAGTGGCGGCACAAGATCAAAGAAACAAATTTGTTTTACTAGTTTCTTTAAACTTTTCCACCCATTTCGACAAAAAATGGTTTCTTTTGTTAACTCCATTGAGTTTTGATAAATAACCACTTAAATTAACATATTCTAAGGCAGCCAGAGAAATTATAACCAGGTATTACCTTAATTGACGGTTCCCAACAGAAAATATGATTTCGTTCGAGTCATATTATGTGCAGTCGATTTACGGTATTTTTTTCTAATCTAACCAACATTATTATTTTTGTTAATCAAATCGATTGAAGATTGGATTTAAAACTGGATTTACTAATCTTCTTTTTATAAACATGATTCTACAATGAGGCGGCGGTGACATGTGATGGCGGTCCCTTAGGGCAAAGGTGCGGCTTAACAGCGGGAAACCTCACCACGGCAGCAGGTCACATGTGGCGCTTGTTTTATTGCCTATAAATCCCTTTACCGTAGCGAGCACTTTAAGAGAACGCTTATTACTTTTTTCAAGATGATGAGCGTATATAAATAAAGCGCCTAATTGGAGTTTCTTAAAATGTTACCGAATTTGCATTTAAACAGAAATCGAATGGTTCGGCAATTTAATCAATCATTTGAATGTTCGAAAGCATAATTGGTGAAACTTGTCATTGATGTGATAATAAGTTAATCAGATTAACCAAAACGACGGAATTTATTTGATAAAAAAAGTTTGGCAAGAAGGACGTTTTCCTAATGGTCGGCAGACGAATTTTCAGACCATATCAGTTCGTATTAATTTAGGTTTTTGGTAACTAGCTGACGTAATGATGTAGCTAGTTATTTAAAAAAAAAATATTTTTTAAATATGTACATCGCTTGAGGACATAAATGCAAATATGGGAGTGCGCCCAACTACAGGTGAAAATGTTATTTCAGCGTTTTTTCCATTTCCAGTTCTATGAAATAAACTTTGAATACATCGAACATTTTCTCAACTAATTGATCTTAGAGTGATCTGTACCTACTTCCTTTTTTAATTCCCACTTGAGAGAAAATGAGAGAAATGCAGACATTTTTTGACATCTCATGGACAATTCTAAAAAAGTATCCATAAGGGCTTTAGTCATTTAGAGAACTGTAAACGTGAGATGCTTCTATGCTATTGGATGCTTGTCAGACTTTTGCGCTTTCGGTGGGGAAGTATACTTACTCCCTTTTATAGATTTGGAGTGTGTTTTATCAAAGAGTAAACAACTACAAGAGTGCGCATCTCATACAACGTGTGTGCACATTGCCATGTCAGCATCAAGCAACAGTATAGCCGATGCATACCTTTCGCCTTAAGTGGCGCTACAGTCCGGAATGAACCTGGGCCTCAACCAACATGCCTCTCCAATTAGCCCGGTCCTTGGCTAACTGCCTCCAGTTGCGCACTCCAAGTTGGTTGAGGTCGGTTTCCACTTGTGCTCGCCACTTAAGGCGAGGTCTTCCTCTATACTGCGTCCGACGTCTGGCTGGGAATCGAAGACTCTGCGAGCCGGAGTATTGGTGTCCATTCGTTCTACATGTCCTAGCCATCTTAAACGTCCAATGCGGAGTTTTTTGACCAGGGGCATGTCGCTGTACAGCTCATATAGTTCTTGGTTGAATCTTCGTCTCCATATCCCGTCAACGCAAACGGGACCGAAGATTTTTCGAAGAATTTTCCTCTCGAATCTACCAAGGATTTCTTCATCCGCTTTTGATACGGTCCATGCTTCAGCGCCGTAGAGCAGGACTGGGATGATCAGGGTCTTATATAGGGTCTCCTTAGTAGTTCGAGTGAGGGCTTTACTACTAATTGCCTTCTTAGCCCGAAGAAACAGCGGTTGGCAAGAGTAATTCTTCGTTTAATTTCTGACGAGATGTTGTTGTCAGAGCTAATAGCGGAGCCGAGGTAGACAAAGTCCCGTACTACCTCAAAGTTATATCTGTCAATGGTGACGTTCTGTCCAATTCGTCGATGTTGTGAGTCCTTTCGTGATGACAGCATATACTTAGTCTTACCCTCATTTACTGCTAAAACCGATGCATACGAACGACGCAAATTCCCTTCGTACTTACCGCCCGCGTCTGAAACGTCGACAACATTTTTAGCTGTGATGCGTACTCTATAGTTATATACCTCTTTGGTTTTATTTAACAAAAACGTAGACTAGTCGGATTGCAGTAAAGCTGGAATAATATAATCATTCTTGCCAAGATTCTAAAACCGAAAAGGAAGTAGTGGTTAACAATAACTTTTATTTCCAAAACGGACCAACAGGTTGTTATAACCCTGGGTATATTATTATTTCCTAGTCCATATTTTAATTCCCATGTGTACTTCTTGCACAGATGAAAGAACTACTATTTTATACCGAACTGGACCAGGTGATTAGCTTTTCAAGTAATAAATTAATTTTCAGATAAAGACTATAGGGGTGGGGTATTTAAAAACACTACTTGTAGCCTTGTAGGTCTTACAATTGTGAATCAATGGCTATTAAGTGCTTTATCGCTTAAAATCATTAGGTTTTGAGAAAAAGATAAACTATATACAGCGCTGTTGTGTGCCACTTCAAAAAAAAAAATAGGAATGTTAAAGTCTGGTGAAATATATAAAAAATATTTTTTATATAATTATGAACTGGCCCTTGGTAACATTAATTGAGTTAATAACGGTGCGGATGCATGGACTTTATATGCGAATAAAAACACTTTGTATAAAATTGGTTACATTTGCATTGACAAGATCAGGTATATTGTCTCAATATAGTTGCTTATAGGTATAAGGATTAAGAAGCTACAGTACACTTTCGTAAGTGGAAACCTTTCAAATAAATAAAAGGGCATATAACGGTTAACTAAGAAAAGTAGAACACACCATATATAATTCCAAATATTTTGGGTGCAAAAAAAAGGTTAATCATTGCCAACCGACAAGAAAAGTATAGAAATGAAACAAATTGATGATTTTTCAAACATTATTAACACAACATTTTTTGTCAAGTTTCACTGTAGGGCGGAATCTTGGCATTTGAAATCCACAAACAAATAAAAGTATAGTTCTGATAAACATAAAAATATGTTTATAAGTAAGGCCAACTGGAAACACAGCTAGCCAAAGCTCGACGGTTAGTTATTTATAAATTATGATAATAGTTCATTGAATTCAAATGATGCGAATGAACAGTAATTCTCCAGACATTGGGTTCGAGATGAAAAACCTGCGGTTTAAGGATCAAGTGACCGCGGATGCGATGACAAAACGACGTGCCTAGGATCTAGAAGGTGAAAGGCTGCCCTGTCTCCGGCAGGGGACAGCGAGTTGGAAGGCAGTTAACTAAAAAGTAAAGTAAGTATCTGAATTGATGGCATGTGCCTTAAGATCGATAATGATACTTTGGTTTACCTACATTACAAATATTTACATAAAATGTTATATACATATATTTTTCTTTGATTTCCTAACAACAATAGCATTTCTTATTACAATTACGTTCGAGTATTTTCCTTTGCATTATCTGGTTAAAACATTTTTCTAGTATCTCTGTGTAGTTAACTGTTTGTTTCCTTCCCCACATTGAAAATCATATTCAATTTAATACGAATTCCATTCCATTCACTATGATGATGTAGGGATCTACCTACGCTAAAGAGATACGCAATACAATCCATTACCACTTGACCCATCACCCATCAATATTTGAAGGTGACCTCAAACAAATATATGTACCTAATAAGAGTCCTCTTGATTTTCGTCACTTTTCGAAATCTGATACGACATAATCCCTCACTTTTGTATTGTATCACATTTTATATCTACACTCTTCAGAATACACCGAAATACATTGACATTGTCATGTTCGCAAACAAACTAGATATAGGTACTTACCGGATTAACTTGTGGTTTCTGTAGATGCGATGTGATATTACCGATATTCATTCCCATTGCCGGGATCTGGGATCCGTAGAGTTGCCCAGCCGTCGGCGTCATATCAGTCAGCATGCTTTCTGTGTTGTATTTTTATCGTTTTGTTTTGTTCCTTTAATTGATTTGTCACTTTGGCAAAACGATGATAATGATGAATGAAAAAAATTCAATGTTCCGTCTTGAATTTCCAATTCAATAAGCAGGGGTGACGTTTATTCGCATTTAGGTACTGCACTCCCGAAATTTAACCGATTGTCGTTTCCAGTCAAAAATATGATTGACAACATAAATACAAAAAAAATCGGAATATTCACAAATAGGACACTGGGATTTTTTCCCCTACAGACCTCCGGTGAGTCTACCACTTTCCGTTACCCAACACGATTCCTGACAACAAAGGGAAATTCTTTGTGATATTTTTTTTGCGTTGCAAACTAGGCAACAAAAAAGTGATCCTGGTAATCCGTCAAATTATCGAATGCCTCACACAATGGACTTGTAAAATAGCCTTTTCTTCTATTGTGTTGTCGTTAATTGGATTTTTTTTTGTTTTTTTATTTTGTTAATGTTTTGATTTTATTTTATTTGGCAATTTTGTTCGCAGATACTATTTTTCGTATTATTATTAGAGTACGCACATTTGACAAGAAAACAAAAAGAAATAATATCGTTGCGGTCCAGATGTAGATGCAAATTTGTCACTCGAGCTTGAGAGATAACCAATAAATTCCGGTCATAAATTTGAGAACCCGCAGTGTGCAAATTTTTTGTTAACAGAGTATCGACGGCGACGCAAGCAGAGACAGCGACGATGAAACAAACCACCAAACGTAGTTGTATCAATGAGACAACTAACGAACTAAACGGGAAAACCAGAAAATGCCTTTTTCCCCCGATTCTCAAATGTGCGCAAAGATACTCGTAGATACGTGTTTACTTGCTATCTCGCTCCTTCTGCTGGCTGCGATGGTCGTTTGCTCGTGTGCTATAGGAAGCATGCCGTCATGTTGTGCACCATGACGATAAATAACCAAACGGACGAGATTGTATCTAGATACTCTTAGAGGTTGGCCTGCTGTAGGGAGTCGCTGGCCAATCAGATTCTTGTAAAATGTTATTTCGCAGCAAACGTGTTATTAGAGTGAATGGAATGGGAATAGTCGTTGAGAGGTGTATTGAAAAAGCACGCGCGCTCTTCACAGGGGTTAGCTCTGTAGGGCGCCGAATACCCGTATCCTGATTGTATATGTAAAAAGGGGTGGTCGTTTCATTGGTGTTGTTTTTTTATTGTTATTAATTTTATTTCATTGCCGCACGCATTTTTTTTATAAGTATGTACATGCGTAGATTGAAGATATGAGTGGAAATATTTGATTTATTTTTTAGAAATGTTTCAGGATCATAGAACCGATTTTCGACAGAGTTTCATGAATGGAAAAATAGTAGTACCTAATTTTGAAATGACTGGGCGTTTTTTCTTGCGTATATTGATTGATTTTGTTGTGAATTTCGAACTTTTATGCGTTTTTAAAACACAAACATATATGCATGCGTAGTCCAGTTTAATTACATGGGTGGGTAACACATTTTAATATAGGGAACTCCACCAATCATTTAAATAGCTACATTATAATAGACAAAATAAATATATATAAATAAATAAAAAAAACTTTAAAATACATGTCTTTTTAAGCAAAAATAGATAGATCAGTTGTTTCTTCTGTGATTACACTTTTTGTTCCAATTAGGAAAACGCACGTTTTTGTTGTGAGTCAAGATTAGTCACGGAGGTATCTTTGATGCAGGAAAGGAGGGCTTTGCACGCTTGCGGTTGCTCGGATCAGCTCGGATGGGGTTTTTTTCTTGCCCACTCACTCTAAACATTTATCTCGTGCAATATTTGTTTATCAAAAGAAAATAAAAGAAGAAAGTTACTCTATTTAGACTTCGGACTGACAAAGAAGATAGAAAGCGAGATAGAAAGAAAAGAAAAAGAAAAATCGATCAATAACTACCCACTACCACTGAAAGAGATCAGGAACTTACAGCGAAACTAAGATCTAGCCTAAAATAAGCTTAAGCTAAAACTAAAACTTAAAATAAACTCTAAAATAAATCTTATCTATCTTAAAGTTAATCTAAAATTCCCTACACACGATAAAATCATCCCTGAGATCCTACCTGATGTTGATGACAAAGTTTGGCCTGCCCACCCCAAGTGTCAAATAACACTTCCAATTCCAATGAATATCCTTCTGGCCAAGTCTGTGAAGAATAGTCCCTTATACACCCATCATTGACAAACAAAACACTTCATATTAGTTTTAAACAAATATAATTCATTAGGAAATAGTTGAAAATTTTAACAAATGTTCGATCTTATTCACATGTTCCTTTGTTTTATCTCATTGCATTCTTGACAAATATTGAAACAATAAAATATTTAATTCAGACGTCCAACGAGTTTCGACAACATGATGGATAATGATGTAGAATAACATAGTTCCAAGTACTGTGGCTAGATTTAGTGTTATTTTTTACATTTTCTTTTAAAATAATATATACATAAAAAAAGTGTAAATATTGGTTTCTTTAAAATCTTAAATCTTCAAAAGTTTGCCATCGATTCCTTATTCGAAAATTTGACACAACGTTGCATTCGGTATAATGTACATGAATGGATGCACGAATTAATAAAATTATATTTATTATATATTATATTATTATAAAAAATATGTCTAATGTCGAAAATACTGAAGTTATCAAACAAAATAATTACTCACGCTTTGCCGTTTCTTGATAGTAACATTTCATCTGAAAAATAACTTTGGCAAGAATGTGCACATTCGAACCAATGTAGATTACCCAATCTTCGAACGAACAAATAAATACTTCTCTGTGTAATCTCCTGGCTCAATTTATCCATAGATTATGTTGGTCAAAGCTACCGGAAATGATTTCCTCAATTGATAACAGATATAACAAATTGCGACCAGAACCTCAACCTGGATCTAGTGATGCAAATGCCTATCGTGTATTGGCGAGTTAACATACATCATAAACTAGCCCATCCTTTTTAATTTAACAAGTAAGTTAGCTAAGTTAGTAGATAAGTAGGCTAGTTTTTCAGTAATTTTTGTCTAGCATGTAAGTTAGTTCTAAGTTGAAGAAAAATAAAAATGAATTTAAAAAAAAAAGTTCATGAGCTCATCAATAAGTAAGAAATGCTTGGCATTCTACCCAATCGGATAATTGTTGGTGGATTTTCTATGGGTGGTGTTCTAGGCTTCTCTCTCCTCTAGCTAAGTCTGTATTCAAATGATAGGCAGAATTATCATTTGAATACAGACGTAGCAGGTGTCTTTGCATCATTTCTCAATGCGACTCCATTGTGTTTGATTCGTTAAAGAATCACAAAGATCCTGATACTGAACTGCCAGAGTTTCATGGAAGTCGGGATTCAGTAGTGATTTTGGCTTGGGGAGAAGAGTCATTTGAACAATTTACCAAGTTGGGGGTTAATGGAAAATTCGGAAATTTAAACAATACCCTCCATGAGTTGAAGAAACTTGAATTGATGGACATTCAAGACTGGATCAGCAAGAAACTGCCTTTACAAAGTAATGATGTTCAAAATAAATTATAAGCAAGTTGGACAGGAGAATAGAAAAGAAACGTTTTTATGCTTTAAAACAAACTGTAAAATATTTTATTTTGGTGAGGGGTATGTTGTAAGGACGAGTTCTATGGCTGGGATTATTATATTAAATTTATGAATAATTTATAAAACATTTTAATTTAAATTAATTTAAAATAATGCTGAGTAATTGTTTAAGTGTTATATATACTCTTTCAGCTTCATTTCATAAGAAAGCGATAATTTATCTAATACTCTTTGTGTATGTTTTATAAATTAAAAAAATATATATACCAAGGTTAACTAAATGGCATGATGACATAAGTTTTATAAAAAATAAATATAAATAAATAATTATATAATTATAATAAAATAATTTAATATAACTATTTCCCAATTGTTTCATATTAATGTTAAACAGATATCGCACAGACGATGCATGGTAGTAAAGATATTTTTTTTGACAGGGATTGTTTTATATTATGGGGGTTGATTGTGATTAAGAGCGATTCAACGTTCGCATTGTTCCGTTTGTTCAAAATCAAAAATTTAAATATTTTTGAATAATATTGTTTGAAAATTAATAAGTTTTGTTTTGACACCATTTTGCCAATATAATAAAGTTGCAAGTAGTTAAAGAAAATTCCATATGATACTTTTGAATGATAGGTTTAAGTGGACCCTAATGCCGCAAAACACGCAATACTTGCCCTTGAAATTTGTTAAATGACATTACGAATGCAAGCCGTACCGCGAATTTCAAGCGTTTAAAGTGGAATGGCAAGTCAGTCCGAACCATCGGGATTCTTGGTATACAAATGTTTTCTCATTTGTACAAACCTTGTTCATCAGGTTTTTCACCGCAAGCCGAGTGCCATTACAAAAACGTGGTTGGTTTATATTTCGTAACATTATGATTACCGACTTAAAGTTAGAGATTGTGAGGTGGCAATTCGGGTTATTCCATTCCAGAGAGTTTAAAAACTCGGTTTGACAGTTGACGATATTATCTTGGGAAATAATGGAATCCACCTATCAACCAATCATGATTTTTTTATAAATTTGTGCAATGTTTGGAAGCACCTTTCGGATTTTTCCATCGCACTGTTTTTGGAAATATTGGATTTCAATTGAATTGCACATTCAATTGAAACTTGTCGTTTCTTGTGGACTTTTACAAATGACTCAGATCGGTCAAGGCGTTCTTCGATTTTAAATATATGAAAAATGTGGGCATAGTTAATTTCTTTTCCCTGAAAACTTAAATTTGATTACCTACTACGAACATATAAAAGAAATAAGAAAAAACTGTACATCCATTCTCCGTTGTTATATTTTTTTTCGTAAAAACCTAAGCTGTGTTATGACGAACATTTTAAAAAAAAATTAGCCAAATACGTCCGTTGTTTGATTATAGGTAAATCAAAAAAAGTGGGCGTAGTTGTTTTAAAAGCTATCTTACAGGTATCATTATAAACACCGAGAAGCAGTTAGAACTAGCTCATGTGACTTGGAGTTCTTTTTAACTAAAGTGTGACCACGAGCGGATAACAAAATTTACCGAACAAAATATAGAAATTAAGTTTTAAATTCAAAGATATTTGTCTGCTGTCTCATTGCATTTATTACAAGTACAATTTATTAAAATGTGCGATAAAGACCGGATAGGTAAAACTGGCACACAATGTCTTTATTAATAAGAAAAGTTATCATTTTTTATCAAAATTTTTAGCTAAATTTCAAAGAAATTTGAAAATTTGCTGACGAAATTACTTTGGTAATATTGTTCTATACATTTCGCCCAAAGATCATTTCGATTTTATTTGTGTTATTTAAGCTGTGTTATGACGAACATTTTAAAAAAAAATTAGCCAAATACGTCCGTTGTTTGATTATAGGTAAATCAAAAAAAGTGGGCGTAGTTGTTTTAAAAGCTATCTTACAGGTATCATTATAAACACCGAGAAGCAGTTAGAACTAGCTCATGTGACTTGGAGTTCTTTTTAACTAACGTGTGACCACGAGCGGATAACAAAATTTACCGAACAAAATATAGAAATTAAGTTTTAAATTCAAAGATATTTGTCTGCTGTCTCATTGCATTTATTACAAGTACAATTTATTAAAATGTGCGATAAAGACCGGATAGGTAAAACTGGCACACAATGTCTTTATTAATAAGAAAAGTTATCATTTTTTATCAAAATTTTTAGCTAAATTTCAAAGAAATTTGAAAATTTGCTGACGAAATTACTTTGGTAATATTGTTCTATACATTTCGCCCAACGATCATTTCGATTTTATAAACAAAAATTTAAATGTATACCCAATATGCCACATCCATAGGGATGTGTTAGTCCGTGTTAAATTTTTGATATTTGGTATTTAACCTCTTTGTTATTCCTTCAAGGACATGTGTAAATATTTTTTTTTAAAATTCGCCCACTACAATGCCTACTTTTGGGGGATTTTTATTTTGAGGATGGAATGGGATAGAGTAAGCGAATGTAGCCTTTAAAAATTCATCTATTACCAGTCTTAGATGATCTTGCAAAATACTGCTTCTTCGTGCTCGTTGAAAAAACTTATGAGCTACTACCAATCTACGATGTTAAAATCTTAACGCAATGCTAGAAAGTATTTAGCAGTATTGTCGAAAAACACAGCCACACGAGACCACATTTAGCAACAGACTTAGGCTAATTGCATTTGCTTCGGAACGAAATGGCACTATAAGGGGACGGTGTCCAGATCACCGAACAGTCAAACAAATTGTTCACATTGCGATAGAGAAGAGGCGCGCGATCGAATATACATATGTATATAGAAATGGAATGTTTTTCGCAGGTTTTAACAAAGTGTAAAATTTCAAAGCCAGGGTAACAATGGCGCGAACAGAATTTTGTCGAGATGAACAATGAGAGATCGAAGTTAAGATCGAGTGAGGATAGCAATATCTAAACTGAAGCTTAACAATAGACGAACTAAACAGAGTTTTTGATATATCGCTAAAACTCAACCGTCTGTGCAGCCTTACGATTTAGAATTCTCGCTGTTCCATTATTAGATACCGAAAAGGATTTAGACCAGGCTACACACTGTCATGTGACTTCTTGAAAATCATTCTGGAGAGGATTGTGCAAAACCTCTGAGCCAACACCAGAGACACATCTTCCATACATCGGTACAACTACTACCACAAGCCGACGATATTTACTTCATTGGTCGCACTCAACGTGATGTCATAGCCAAGTTTACTAGTAATAAAAAGGATGCGGCAAAAATGTGTTTAGTAACAAACAAGTTTATGTTGTCAACACGAAAGGGCACCCAACATCGACGAATTGGATAGAACTCAGTCTTTCTATAGGGGTCTGAAGCATTAACGTATCAAAAGAGGATTCAAACACGAACTATTAGAGCTATACAAAGACATAGAACTGGTTTTGAACGTTTAATATTGCTTGGATATTCTTTAACTGATGGCAGTTAGCTAAGGACCGGCATAATTAAAGAGGCATGTTGGTTAAGGTTCATTCTGCACTATAGTATCCCGCGCTTAGTGTTCCAACGCACTAAACACGAGACCACTTTAAAAAATAAAAACATATCTACAACGTATGTTTCTTAAATGTATGTATGGATACACCCTTAGAGGTTATAAATTCTTTTAAATTTACGAATATATTCAACTTAGGATAACCATAGGGAATCAAAAAAATTCCAATTTCGATGGTGTATAAGTTTCACTTTAACGTCAAAGTGGGAAAACCGTTATTATTATTTTTAGTGCCTACATAACACACAATACTATTATATACATTTGATGTGTATCCCAAACTGTTAATTTTGCTTTATTTACCCAAAAGATCCAAACACAATCATAGTCTACCCTAATTCATGATATCCCTTTGTCCACATATCGCCGGAGAGAGGGAAATTACTGGAGGGGTTGGGATTTGTATATCTTTTTTCGCATTTGCTTGGTTGGGGATAAAACGAAGAAATTGGCTGACAATATTCTTTGCCACGAGTGGAGAATGGCTGGTTCATTTTAGTTACACAACATTAGGACATAATAAAGCAGGACGAAGACGAGTGAAAGCGCTTTCATGATTACAAATGAAACCCAACTGGGCGTGGGGAGTTGAGGTTAGTATCTAACAAACATATACACACAAGTCCACGCGCAGGAAGACTACTAAATAGAGGGATACTTTCAGCTGAACTCAAAATGTCTGGCTAAATTGCTAGGCGAAGGCGTTGCCAGATCGTAAATCACTTTGAAGTGTGCACCACTTTAGATGGTAGAGGAGCAGAGTGGTGGTCTACGACCCTCATTATCGGACCACTAGCACTGGACTTTCGATTTCCTTACAATGGATACAATCATAGCAAATATAGAGTGGGAATTAAATACAAACGTATCTACTCATATGAATGAATACAATTTTTTTCTTTATCTACGTACGCGTAAATGTTCATCACATCATCCGAAATTCACAAAGTGGCGCCTCTTTATTCCGACGATCCGATAGTCAGCAATCCATCATCATTTGATGAGTGCCAGAGCGAACCAGATAATAATTGTTATTAAGCTAATTAAGTCAAAGTGCAACGTGTATTTACGTCAGAGCTGCGATTGAAGTTGATTCGATCGATGGCTCGATGAATGGATGTATGTATCTTTGCGAGGCCGATCCTCTGCTAGTTAAGCCGAATTTCGTATGCCTTCGCCGTTTACGCCACAAAATGCCCACGGGGCAATATGTGTGATGATTGAGGTGAGGAAGGGAGTCCTGAATATTGAGGTTCCCCAAAAGAATTTATGCAAACAACCTTTAATAGGACAATGAATTTAAGAAAGTGTTAACAGGGCGTGTGCGTGAATTACAAGCGTTGCGCAAAACTTAATTATTGTAATTTGCTTGTTGCTATATAGAGTCGTTTTTTTTCTCTCAAAATTATGGTAATCCTTTTGATGTACGTATGTATCTATGTTACTTCGTTCCGAAGACGCGCGGGTCTACTTCTAAAAATAGAAGAAAAGAAAATCACTTAAATATGTCTCCTAAACGAAAAGACATGAATGAATGGTATTCCCGTCGCTCGCTCCAATGCTTTGGGTAATAAAACATAATCTCTGTCGACGGAGTCAACACCCACATGTTAACAAATACGTTCAAAAACCACAAGTGATGATTTAAGGCCTCAAACCAACACAAAAGGGGGAAGTTCTAAAAAGTTATGATTTGAGTCTCGTTACAAGCAACGGACAATATGCAGGTGAAGATTTTATTAAAATTTAATGATGTGATTATTCCTTTTTTTTGTGCTTACTCCCCTTGCTGTTTAAAAAAAACTTGCAGTAGCAGTAAATTATTTAAATTTTTTTTTATTGTTGAGAGGACATATGGCGCCTTTTCCAGGAAAATAAAAAATGTATACGTTTCCGTTTTTTTTTTTTTCTTCATCAACGAGAATAGGTTTGACGTTTTTTTTTTCAATGCAACTTTGAGTGGCAGAAAGAAAACGAAGGAGAGTTATGATTTAATAATTATGTTTCTAACAACTGACCACACGTTGGTATGAAAGGGCATTCGATTTTTCACCGAGCTGATTAATTATGCTATGACCACTTGCAGGATCACATTTATTCAACTATCTTGTGGTTAGCACCTAATATCCAACAGAAAATGCCATGCTGGTTAGTTGAATAAAAGCAAGTGGACCATAGAATGATAAAAAGTTGCTTCAAAAAACGATTTGGTTTTGGTTGATAAAAGTAAAAATTTAAATATGAAATATGTATGTGTGTGCACATTTTCGTATTTCGTATGTAAGCACCTAGACTACTGCGATATAGTGTTTTCCTTTCAGCATAGAAACATGTTTCGGTTACAGAAAATACAAAATAGTGTCAACGATTACTGGAAAAAACGTGCTGAAAGCATAATAAAATCAGACGGCAGGAACATGTTTTCAAAAATAAATAAAATGTTTAAACCACGTAACGTTGTCAAAATTCCAAAACCACTGTCTTCTCAGATGCTTCTATCCCAGTTAGGGATTAATATCTCAGGTTATCCCATCATCGATAGCCACTATTTTATTGATAGTGGAGCAGATAAGCTTAAAGTAATTGGCTCTCATTTTGAGGCGGTTCACGCCAGGGAACTTCCCAGCTCCAAATCGGTCCAAGTAAGAGATGAACTGTGGAGATTTCACAATAGCGAGATCCCTACTTTATTGACATTTTCTGAGTGGTTAAAAGCTGACGAACTGACAGATGAACAGACTTACAATTACTTCACGACCCTCGACGACTTGACTGACATATTTAGGAAACTAAATACTAAAAGGTCAAGTGGTTTGGATAACATCCCAAACATCGTACCAATTGATATCATACGGCAATACTGCGTTATCTTTAACAATCTACTAAATAACTACTACTTCCCTAGTTGCTGGAAAATATAAAAGATGTTTCCAATAATTAAGAAAAAGAAGGATTCTTCTGCTAATATCGGGAAGATTTTTGAGGTAGTTATTAGTAAGTTTATTTTGTTCGTTTGTAATGAAAAGGAGATTATACCGCGGAATCAATTTGGGTTCAAAATAAGTCACTCGGCAGTGCATGCTATTACAAAACTGATTTCGGATGTTAATTTGAAACTCAACGCCAAAAGATGTACAGCTGCCTACCTAGTGGATATCGAAAAAGCCTTTGACACGGTTTGGATTGACGGGTTAATTTACAAACTTATTCGATATGAATTTCCATCTCATCTTACAAAGATGATAGCATCCATGCTATATGGAAAGAAATCTGTCGTAACAGATAGAGAATACTCGACAGCTGAAGTTTTTAATGTCCATAATGGTCTACTAAAAGGCATAGTTACTGATCCACAACTCTTCAATATCTACATTTCTGATATACTTAGGGAACTCGATAATTCATTAGCATTTGCCGACGACACTACACAGTATGCAAGTGGCTCAAATTAAAGACATTCAAATCACAATTCAAAGCAAGTTTGATAGGTTCCAAGCTTTCTGCTCCGAATTCAAGCTTAAAATAAACTATACGAAATGTGAAACCATACTGTTCAGCACCCCAATAAGACGCGGTAATTCAGATTTGGGAGCAACTGGAGAAATCTCAAAATAACGAGTTCAAATGGTCTTCGGATCGAGTCGAGGACCGTGGTAAAATATTTAGGTGTTCATTTGGACAAGTTTCTGTATTACAATGAGCATATAAATATTCAATTAGACAAGGCAAGAGCGGCATTCATGTCGCTAAAAAGCCTGTTTTATTCCAACTATCTTAGATCCGATGTGAAGATCATTTGTTACCAAGCATTCGTTCGTCCAATTCTGACTTATGAGAGTCCAGTGTGGTGGAACATTAACCCATCGTATATGGAAAAGCTTCGAGTGTTCGAGCGCAAATGTCTCAGAGCCTGCACACAGATGTATAGGAATGCACATCCCGATTATAGGCATTACGTCTCAAACAAAAGACTTCTGGATGCTTCCGGTGTGTCCAGAATTGACAATGTCATTCTAGATCTTGTAAGGAATCACTTTGTTCGTTCGGCAACTGTTAGCGAAAACGAATTAATCTCTGGATAATTCTATCCGAATCTTGGGTGTTTCAGAAATGCCTTGGAAAGTGGATACACTTCGCCAGAAACATTTCTGTTTCTGGATGCATATGGCTACCTATCGGATTCAACGAACGCAACGTGCAAGGAGAGCAACATATGAAAGGGAGCCTTTTGAGTCGGGGGACGGGAATACTGATCAAATGATATACTGCATTAGCATACCTGAACGCGATAAAAGTAACACCAACAGGATAAATAGATACCGATACTGGTGGCTAGGCTGGGGTGAAGCCGATACTTAGGTTAAGTAAAACTAGGCCCTGACATGTGATCTCTGATCTAACGATGACTTGTTAGTCGATGGAATAGAGATCACATGACAGGGCCTAGATAGGTTTAGATAGGTTAAGTTAGTCTTGTAAGTTTTAGTTTTATATAAAAAAAAAGTTGCGACAGTCTTCTAATAGGTTTTGACTCACATTTTCCTATTTTCAAAAAAAAAAAATATAGTACCTAACAATAATACAAAAATTCACAAAAAATATAAAAAATGAATTAAACAAACAAATTATATATCATGTAATGCAAACCATAATTTTCTTTTACTTTGGCAAAAGTTAAAAATGTCTAGTCTTTAAGTTTATTTAGGCTATTAATTAGTATTAAAGAAATTGTGAATAAATAAACGTTAAAAAAAATTGTACTGGTACTTCACCTATCTAAGCTTACGCGACGGTGGAAGTCATCATCAAAGCTTCATTAAACCTTATAGTGGCTGCATCGTCCACAAGGAATAACTGATTCACTTTAGAGTAAACCGGTATTTCTCTCTGCAGGTGATCAAGGATTGTAATAAACAGCAAAGGATTTGGGATGCTTCACTGGTGTACACCGACTTTATTTTGTATTTCTTTGTTGATTCCGGCGGCCATTTAACTCTTGCATCAACCATCTTCTGTACGCAAGTTTTTGGAATCTTATACCCATACCCATATCAGATGTTGATTAGGTTAAAAGTAGGTGAGGTTGAGTGGCGTCTATCTACCCACACTTTGGCTCATGTTATATCATTGTAATATCCTTCGGTGAAGTTCAGCACAGGCCCTTCTGTTTTATTTAATAATAACCAGCCATCTCTATGCCATTACAAACATGTAAAGAGAAGGTAATAATATTTTGTGCGTTTGACTTCTAAGCACGAAGGCCCTAATCCAGAGAGGAGCAACTACTAAGATTTTTCACTTACGCATCTCTTGCGAAAGTCAAACATCAAAAGTATAAAACTGTCGTGGAAGATTGTTTAATTTGCCGTTCGGGATCGGCGTTAAACTTATTCCCAATCTTAGTGGCAAAATTTTTTTCCCGAGGGTTGCTGAAAATCTTTCATAAGATTAGTGTCAGATTATTTCTGATTAAATAAACCACCTTCGATATAATTTCTTAGTTAATGCAACTAAAATAAATCTTATCAAGGTATTATTCTTAAATCTTATGGCAGGTTACTTTCCATAGAAAGATTCCGCATGTTACGCAATTTAGGCATGGTTATTCCTTATATCGCCTAGTCAAAAGTTTTCTTGTAGTCGGCGCAATAAATTGCTATCATTCACACATCGGCTTTAGCACTTGGTTGTATAAAATCAGTTTGTTTTCGGTACTGAGCTGGCTATGTTTTGCGAGTGGTCAATACATTTCTCTATATTTGCTGTTAATGTCAGATTTTCATTTCATTTCATTGTGATTTTAGAAACTCGTCAACTCATTCTCTAGGAACTAGGGCGGTGGATGGACCATTCGAAGTGCATGAGCACTATATGTTGCATGACCATTTCTTGTCATTCTATTTTCACTTTTTAGGTAAGTGGGAAAATTGGTTCGTCGGGTCTTTGGGCGGCTAATTTAAAGATGGTTTTGTAATAAATCAATTTCCTATTTTATCACAAGTTGCGGATAGCATAGTTCATATCAGCCAATGAAAATTATATTTCCCCTTACTTGCAATAAAATATTTCTGTTAATTTTGCTTACATTTAGACACATTTCGTATCACTACTATGCTTCTTTATCTTGTCCAAGCTCTAGAATCTCCTTTCAAGGAATCCCGCAAATTTTGTGCTTAAGATTTGTCTTTTGGATTGAATTGATTCACTTAGGCTTCCCTTGACATCCCTGTTCATATTTGTCGTCTTTTCTGCTTGCAACTTTCAACGTTATTTTCTTAGCCGTTAAGACTGAATATAGTCATTATGATTTATGATGCGTTAATCGGTTATTTCCAGTCGTGTCAGCCAAACAACTATCTATGTAGCTTAAATATGTACAAGTATGTTAAAGCATAACTAGATCTGAGTTGATCTCTAAACGACAGTCGGTTTTTGCCGGCGATGCTGCAGTGATATTCTATAAGCCGGTCCCTGCCAAGGATACTTAAAACCGTAAATTTACTAAAAAAATATTGGTCTCCAGTTTAACACTCAGAATCGTAGTTTTGCGGTAATCCATTATATTTAATTGATTTATACATTTAGACCATTCATTCATTTGTTGTTCTATATCAGTCCCCATAATAAGAATGGTCGCTAGGAAGATTTAAGGACAAATATAAATTCATATATTTCAATATGTATATTGGAATAAATCTATGCCAATTGATTACCAACACCCTTTTTTCTCACATTTGTATCCCTGAATCATTTAAATTTGTTTAACTCATATACTACCGCTATACGGGGCTTCAGTTGACCTCAATAATTAGATAGGTTATAATTAAAGCAACTCTTTGAGACCTCATTAATAATTTGACATGTTTTTGTCAATATTACCACGCACTCACAGTCCCGTTCGTTTGACCTTTTTGCTTGCATATTGTACTGCAAAAGCTATCCTGATAAAGGACGAAATCCTTTAAATGGACACATGCGGAATTCTTAATAGTCATCGAACGAATTAATTTCAACTATACCCAA
This sequence comes from Rhingia campestris, assembly GCA_932526625.1. Lineage (NCBI taxonomy): Eukaryota > Metazoa > Arthropoda > Insecta > Diptera > Syrphidae > Rhingia > Rhingia campestris. The sequence goes on from OW052182.1 coordinate 348,649, forward strand.
GCTGCTGGGCACACCATCGCACAGACATCGTCCGGAGCAGAGGAAATTACAGTGAAACTCAGTCAGTAATTTGATAATTGACTTTGAGAACACTCTTGCCAAATACTATAGAATGTTATAATGTTGGGATATATCCTAACCTTGCTACTGCTCTGTATGATGGTTGGTAGGTGTGCGTCAGGCTTCTGCCGCATACGGAAGTATTCGCTAATCTCTTTTTGGGGTTAATCATTAGTATTACGGTTAGTTAGGTAGCTCCCAACTTGACAAGCAGAACTAGGTGGCAGTGCTGGACTATGCATAAGCTCTGTGATTAAATCGAGCAAGGCAACTGTTATCCGCGCCTCAGTTAAAGTTGGACACCAATTTCCAAACTGGTACTCGACTTCTTCAAGTACAGATACTCGATGTGGAATTAAATGTGTCCGGAATACGGCCTCATTCCGTGGATCCACACTTGTATACGCGCAGTTACATATAGACTTGTGCATTGTCCATATATAGAGATGTGTTTCTCCTGCAATCGTTTCAATATATGTGTTTGTTGCAAAGGAGCCTCATTGAACGATGGGTAGACATCGCGGCCAACATTAATTATAAATCGGTTGGGCTGCAAACGTGTAATTATCCATCGATACAAATCAAAAGAAATAAATTTTCCGATTGATGGTATCTGTGTGTAGCAAGAAACCCCTTTTTGAATTTCATTTCATGTTTTATTTGCGTGCGTACAGTTGCGAGATTATAGCGAACCAAGACGATTGAAAACAAGTTCACAGAATCAGCCTTCCTTGAATTAAGGATTTTTTTTTGCGAAATTAAAAAGGACTCTTAAAAATGTATCATTTTAAAATTACTTCATATGTTTCACATATAATTTAGGTTTTCGAACCTTTTCTTATTTGTACAGATTTTTTTTATTTATATATATATTTTACATTTTCAATAAAATCATCAAATCCCAACTTGGTCTGTAGCGGTTTTCTAGTTTATATATATGGTAGGCGTACCCACCATATATATGAAGACTTCGCCATCGACTACTTAATCTTGAGACATTTTTCAATTCACGACACGTCTTTTAGCGTCATTGTTGCACACCAGTTCAATAAAAGAAGAATTTAAAAAAAATATGGACTAAGCAAAAAAAAACAAACTTACTTCAATTCAATTCAAGGAAAACGCAGGTTGCAATATTTACCAGAAAAGACAAGTCTACTGCTTCACAAATCGAAATAGAGAATAGAATTCTCAAATCAGAATAAATTCACCTGCTATGCATCACAGTTGGGGCAAATGCATAATGTCAACAACATCTATTTTCAAAGCAGCAGCGTCTAATCTAAGCTACCATTTTAGAGCTAGGATATATTTTACACCACCCCAGCGACTACTTCTCTATAAAGCTCAAATACGACCAGGTTTTAAAACACTGTTCTCATGTTTATAGTTCGGCTCGAAACAAAAACTAAACATTGTTTCTTACTTAAAATTTGCATCTGTGAGATCAGCGAAAACTTGTAGGAGATTTGTCTCTTTATTATAGGTATTATTACTGTTATGGACTACCAGCTCCATATGCCCCATCTACAAAAAAGCGACCCTATGTCTTTCAAGAACTCTTGAGGCATATCCCTCCGTAATGTCGCATACAAGATCCTATCCAACGTACTGTGTGAACGTCTAAACCTTTCCGCAACACAGATCGACTATAGACCAAATTTTCACACTGAGGCAAATCCTTAAAAAAACCAACGAATTTCAAGTCGAAACTCACCACCTATTCATCGACTTCAAAGTCGTATATGATAGCATACATCGCATCGTCAGGAGCTCTATATGGCGATGGTCGAATTCGGAATCCCGGTAAAACTGATTCAGCTGTGTCGCGTGACGCTGTAAAACACGCGCTGCAACGTGCAGTTTGGAAATAGCTCCTCCGAACTATTCTTAATATGCACCGGATTTCTGCAAGGAGACGCGACATCATGCGACTTCTTCATTCTCATACCGGAGCAGATAATGCTCAGGGCAGGTGTCAACACATAAGGCACTCGGGAGCCAGATAAGTAAGTAAAGTATGTAAGTATTATAACAACATATTTTTCGAGGAGCTTAGAGAAATTATCCCTAGACTTGTTGCATAGGTACACAGTCAATCTAACGAACAACACAGTACCAACAGTATTTCTGTTAAAGAACAAGCAAAATACGTATTTCCACCAATAAACAATCTGCAAAAATTCAAGACCAGATCAGATCTAAGGACTCTCAGTTTCGTCTCACCTGAACAAATTTTATTAAAAAAACCTTATGCAAATATGGAGACTATAGATACTTCAGCAGTTTGCACCCCCGAAATTCATCATTCCATCTGTAAGACTTTAGGATCAGGGTAACTAACAGCATTACCTGGAGGATGATTAAATATATATGATAGTGTTTGTTTGTTTGTTTCTTTAAAATAAACACCTGCCTCGATATTCCTATTTTCGAATATTTTGGCGTGGTCTTTCCTGAGAAATATGTCTTAAAAAGTGTATTCTGTATCATCATTTACAAGACCCGGATCATCCCAGTCTTGTTTTTATTAGCCGAAACATGAACCTTATCAAAATTTATTTCAAATAAACAATATTCGGAATAGCTTAAATATAATTCTGGATTTGATCTTTTTAAATAATCAAGTTAATTTTAATTTTAGGGAAGCATTGGATACTATTGATTCAAATAGTATTCTTCATAAAGCTTTACTTTTACAATTAAATTTTATAAATTTTGCTCGTTCTAATAAAATTAATTCCGCAGCAACATATAATTTCGCAAAAACCAATTTTGTTGCACTCGAGAGTTATTTAAATATTCCTCAATGCTTAAATGGTTCCATAATTATTTAACAAACAGAAAGCAAATGGTTAAGATCGATGGTTATAATTCTCGCGAAATCGATTTAACATCCGGTGCCCGCAAGGTAGCCACTTAGGCCCTTTGCTTTTTAGTTTCTCTTTAAATGACGTTCATGATATTTTAAAATTTTGCAACGTTTTAACTTTCGCGGACGATTTAAAATTATATTCTCGTAGAAGTAATATAATAGACTGTATCCGGTTTCAGTCTGATATAAATAGTTTGTCGGCATGGTGTAATCATAACGCTATGGAGCTTAACATCTCGAAATGTAAAATGTTTACAGCATTCCGTATTCAATGGTTTTAAATTAAAATATTTTTTTATTTAAGTAGTCTATAAGGTTGAAAAATTGGTAGATGATCATATAAGTCGCGCAACAAAAACCAGTTGTGTAAAGCGATTATGAGAGCGTAGTGCTCTGTGATGTGAAAAAAAAAATTGGATGAAGAAATAAGCATCCTTGCGAATTGGAGATGCATGTTGCTTGAGGTGCATTAACATTCCTGAAAGTAGTGCCACTTATGTATGAAAGTAAGTAAGCAAAATCATGAAATGCAGTTATGTTAGTACATATTGACAAGACTAAACTATTTTACATTCACTTGGTGAAAACTGTATGTTACATATACGACATCATAATAATGCCTATTTTTTAGAAATATGTAGATTAGTCCTTTTTAGTTAAATGAATATTTAAAGAAATCCAACCGAATTAATCGTTAATCAATTCGTTTTATGTCTGAAAATATGTATCATCAGTTCTGTATTTTCGCTATAGTTCCGAAAAATAAAGGGTGTCCCATAATTCAAAATTTGAATTTGGCGCCATTTAATAGTAAATGTAACGGAAAAGGTAGACAATGTGACAGCTAAAGAAACAACAACGTATTTTCATTATTGACCAATATTTTAAAAATAATGAAAATTTGTCAGCTACAGTCCGCAATTTTCCTACAAAATATGGCCGACATATAGTGATTTAAAACCATCAACTGTGCAGAGAATAATTGAATTGAAATTCAGGGAGACTGGATATATTAGTGATCTTAGACATCTTGGGTAACCTACCACAAGTCGTTCAACAGAAAACGTGGAAGCGGTTCGCGAGAGTACTGCTGACAGTTCAGGAACATCAATTCGGCACCGTTGTCAAGAATTGGAAATTTCGAGAAGCTCTCTTCAGCGAATTCTCACGAAAGACTTAAAATTCATGCTTGCATAGTTCAATTGACTTAAGAACTGAAGAATACTGACCATGTAGCGCGGAGAGAGTTCGTTGAATGGATTTTGGAACAACAAAAAGTGGATGCTGATTTTTGGAACCAAATCATCTTCAGTATACATTACTCATTTTCATCTTGATTGCTTTGTCCCAATTGCGGTTCAGAAAACGCACGAGTAATTGTTGGGAGACAACTATATCCACAACGCTTGACTGTTTAGTGCAGACTTTGGGCTAGAGGCATTATCGAACCATTCGAAAATGCGGTTGGGTCAGGCAATAACAATTAATGGTGTTCGTTATCGTGACATGATAACCCAATTGTTTGTGTCTAAATTATAAGATATGGATGTGACCAACATGTGGTTTCCACAAGACGGTGCCACATGCCATACAGCCAGAGAAACAATTCAATTACTGCATGAGTCATTTCCTAATCGTGTAATCGGGCTTTTTTGGGATCAGAACTCGCCCTCCAGATTTTGAGATTTTACTCTGTATTGGATATTTTGTCTTTGGTTTTTTTTTTTTAAGTCAAACAAGCCCACGACAACCAACGCCTTGAAAGACGAAATTGTACGATGTATTAATGAAATTCAGTAATATTTATACGAAATGGCCATAGAAAATTTCAACACAAGAGTACGTACTTGCCAGCAAAGCCGTGGTGGCCATTTATCCTATGTGCTACTTCGTACACAACCCCACACGATGTGCTATTTCGTACACAACTCTATGAATCAATAAAAAATGTAAGCTTATAAATTAAAAAAATCTGAATTTTCTATCAAAATTACATTTTGCGTGAATTATGGGACACAATTATATATATCCAGTGAATTACCGATTTTACTTTTCCCTTAGTCCAGTGCTGGGTTCTTCTCCGAAGCACTCTGATTGTCAATCCCGGACTCATCCAGTGATTTCCAGGCTGAAAACACCATGATATTGAACGCTTACGTCAATTTATAGATCTATAAAGTTACGAATAGATAGATAGATAGATTTCTTTATTTCGTATTTACATATTAACATAATTTAGTAATCGCACAGCAGATTAAGGTACAGAGATATGATACATTTATATCTTTCTTCTGAAAAATGATTTCGACAGTATAGACACATTATATATTGACACTTGTGAACATAGGTTTTGAAGGAAAATGCGATGAAAAACGTTCAATATAAACAAAAAAAGTAAAAGTAATTAAATATATAAAAAGATAAAAAAAAATAAGTTCTAAAAAAAATAAATAAATGCATTTATTTATTGGTTCAACATAAGTTTTAGAACTCTGTTTTGAGCTACTTGCAGTTTTTTAATTTACATTTTTCTCCATACTGGACAGCCATAGAGAAATATTGCTTAAAAAATAACTTTTATTATTATTATTTTATTTGGTACAGATAATGAAGAATTTCTATTAACGAATTGGTAAACCATTTTCGTTTCGATTTTTACTTTATTAACAGTCTGTCTGATATGATCCTGAAATGTCAGTTTACTGTCAAGGTAAATACATAGGTAGATCTTGATTATTGTCAATATGACCGAGCTTTTGATTTATTCTAGATCTATAATGTGTCCAATTGGCATTTTTTTATATCTTGGATGTAACGAACATGCTCTTCTCCAGACCAAAGAAGTTTACAGAATACAGGGTTATGATCCGAATTTAATTCTTTAAAAGTGAGTTTGATTGGACCACGTACACTTTTCAATAGGGCGATCAATGGGCGAGATAATTTCGTCCATAACTTCCACATCACTGTCACGCAAACATTGTAAGGGACTCCAATAATTTAACCTTGAGTCCTTTTTACACATATTACTACCAATCATATACTGCGATGTTTTTTATCCAAGGGATTTGCAAATCCCTCGGATTTCGGGGATCTAACGCGTTTTGGAATTTTGATAACTCTTTTCAAAAAGGAGACGAGGGATAGCCCGTTTGATAAGTCATGCGCGGACAAAAGCTCATCAACAACTGGTGCAGTTACGAATAAATGCTAAATTTCTTGGACACAGCATAAACTATACAAGATTTCTGGCCACAACAGTGTTTTTTAGAACAAACAAACTTGGAAAATATAACCAATAGAAAGCTAACAATTTGTAAAATCCATAAATCCGTACTTAAAGAAGAACCTTCAAGTTCTACTTGAGTTCATTTATTGTTATTATAAGGACACCCGCTATTTAAGAATTTAGAGATCTTCAGAATTTCGACAAAGTTATACTGGGTCAACTTTTTTTTCGTGTAATTTATGCTCATATATATGCTTAATTCGGGGGTTAGCATCTATTCGCACTTTCTCGACTTGGTTAGCTGTTCGTCCATGTACATATTCTGAACTGTTATACATAAGTCTGAGTAGAAAAGGCCTCAGCTAATTGAGTACACTTATTTTGACGAATTTTTCTTATATGATCCGATACGGTATAGCTGAATATTTTATACCACTAAGTTTACCTCTATATTATCTTGCGCTAGCAAAGGTTAGATTTAATTGAATAACGTACCTCCAATTCGGGACCAAGATCAAAGAAGCCGCCCAGCGATTTGCTTTCGCGCCGTTCAAGACAAATACGAGTCAAATATGTACGAGTGAAAACGGCACCACATTTCGCCCTAATAAACAAGTAAGACATCCAGTTACGGATTTGTTGTGTTGTCGGTGTGATATGGACACAAGCAAAAGTCAGGATCGCGTCGCACCAACGGTAGGGCAGAAGAGATGTGAAAACATTTTAATGCGCATAAACGTCTACACCCCTCCGGTGTGTTCCAAAAAGCAATGCATACCTGTTTTACTCTCTTGAGCGCAAACCTATCCCTTCTAAGGTGTCTCTTCCATTTATTCGTATTTTTATCCAACCGACACGGAAAATTAAAAATTTTATCCGCATAATTTTTGAATTATTTTTACTCACCACCACCCCCTTCGGTCACAAGCGCACAATGTGCTTTGGGCATACGACCCGATTAGATGCTTATGCATTTTTCAATTATTTATCTCCACAATGGGCGGCTTGGAAAAATTGCTGCAAAGTCATGTTGCTGTACTGGGTACTGGTGGAAGTCTGCTCTGGCTATATTCTGGGCGCGGAGTGACAGGACAAGCAGTCGAGGGGAGGTGGATATTTGTGAGACAACGGCTACGACGATGTCGAGGACGATGACGACGACGACGGCAAGTTGGCTAAAAACGATTTATCGATTTGAGGCGGAACTGTGGGCTACACAAAAAATACTATGCGCGCTCTTATCACATTTACTCTCATCTCTACCTCAGCATGCCTTTGATTAACCGTACTGACACAATAGCAATGCCTACAATTTACCGAGACTATGTACATATATTCGAAGAGAAAAAGTACAAGTACTCATATTCCTTTCATTTCTTTATTTAATTTTTATCTATTAGAACGCTTTTGTTGCTGTTCAAACTCTAGATACACGTATTATTTATCGCTTTAAATTAATTATGTTTAACATGAACAAACGTCCAAACAACCACTTTATTTCCACCTACAATTGTCAGCGGAATGGTAATTTATGAGCGTTATTTTTTGTTCTCTTTCGTAACTTTGACATTTTTTTGTATCCCAAAAACGCTGTTTTCCAATGCGGGCTTGCAAAGCGTCAGCAGTATTACCTGGACAAATATAATGCGTATCGCACTGGAATAAGGGGGGAAAGACATTTCATTAAAATGAACTCCAAAGGGGCGGGCCACGTGCTTACCATGAATAGGGTTGAAAAGTGAAATGTTTCCCTTTTTTGTTGGTTTATTTGAATTGTATAGCTTATTTTCAATAATATGGTACAAGCTTTTTATATAGATTTATGAGAGTGATATGGAACCATGATAACGTATTTATAAACTCAATCGAATAATAAACCAAATTGATGTTGTCTTTTAAAATTAAATCTTGTCTTTAAAACTAAATCTGAAGATCAGTTTTGTTGGTAACAACATTGGCATTTGAACAACAGCACGATCGGGGACATACAAAATGCCTGCAGTGAAGTCAGGCTGAACATTCAGAAAGATTGTCGCAACCGTCAAAATGCGATCGAACAACTCTGTAACAATTTTTAACTGAGCACTGATTTTGAAAATAAGTTTCAACAATTCTTAAGGATTGTTCCGGCGTAAGTATATTCATGAAATGGGAATGCATACTGAATAGATAATGAGAAGATACATGCTTCAGCGGAGTAGATCAAAACGTGGATCTTCTTACTTTTTTTACCTTTTAATAACACTTACAGTCCGGGGTGGACCACGGCCTCAACCAACATGCCTCTCCAGCCAACTCCGTCCCTGGCTAGATGCCTCTAGTTTCGCACACCAATTTGGTTGATGTCACCCTCCACTTATTGGCGCCACCTGAGGTGGGATATTCCTCTACTACGTTCTCCCTTCGGAGTGGACTCAAAGATTCGACGGGCTGGGGCGCTGGTGTCCATACGCTCCACATGTCCTAGCCATTTCAAACGCCGAATTCGAATATATGACGCGAAGAATCTTCCTTTCAAAATGTTAATGTCAATGTCGGTCAATGAGGCGGTCTTATAAAAAGTCTCCTTTGTTTTTTGAGAGAGGGCTTTACTTCTTAGATGCCTTACTAACCTAAAAAAAACAGCGATTATTTACTTATGTGGTGCTACAGTCCGGGATGAACCTGGGCTTCAATCAACATGCCTCTCCAATTAGCCCGGTCCTTAGCTAACTGCCTCCAGTTGGTTGAGGTCGGTTTCTACTTGTGCGCGCCTTTACTGCGTCCGGCGTCTGGCTGGGAATCGAAGACTCTGCGAGCTTGAGTATTCGTTCTATATGTCCTGGCCATCTTAAACGTCCAATGCGGAGTTTTTTGACCAGGGGTATGTCGCTGTACAGCTCGTATAGTTCGGGGTTCGCCTCCATAGCCCGTCAACGCATACAGGACCGAAGAATTTTCGAAGAATTTTTCTCTCGAATCGAACAAGGATTTCTCCATTCGCTTTTTATACGGTCCATGATGCAGCGCCGTAGATGTCCTTAGTAGTTCGAGTGAGGACTTTACCACTAAAATGCCTTCTTAGCCCAAAGAAACAGTGGTTGGCAATATTCAATACATGCAAACACATCACTGAAAGCTCGCTGCGTTCTTCCGATAACTTCAATATCATCCGCATATGCAAGTAATTAAACAGACTTTTGAAAAATTGTACCTCTGGTGTTTGAGTTTCTTACAATTGCTTCAAGTACGATGTTAAATAAAGCATACGATATCGCGTCACCTTGTCTTAAACCTTTTCCCACTTCAAAGGGTTCGGTGGTGTTGTGTTCTTGCCGATTTTGACGGAGCAGCAAAATTTCTCCAACGTCATTCTGCACAAACGGAGTTTGGTAGGGACACCAAAAATAAATATGGCGACTTAAAAATCGATGAATAGATGGTGAGTATCGATTTGAAACTCCTTGGTTTTCTCCAAGATTTGCCGGAGTGTTAAGGTTGTTTGACTTTCCTGGCCTAAAACTACACTGAAAATGGCCAATCAGGTTGCTGACAATCGGTTTTAGGTGTCCACACAGAATGGTTGAGAGGATTTTATAAGCGACGCTTACGAGACTGATTCATCTGTAGTTAGCGCAGTTCAGAGTATCTCTTTTCTTGCGGATAGGGCATACGATGCCTATGTTCCATTCATTGGGCATACTTTCATCCGACCAAATTTTACAGGTGATTTGGTGTGCTCTTTACCAAATCATCTCCCGCTGCTTTAAACAGCTCGGCAGGCAGTCCAACTGCTCCAGACGCCTTGTTGGATTTAAGCTTAAATATCGCTATTTTTATTTCATGTTGGTCAGGGACTAGAATCTTCTCGGTATTATATAGAATCTCCTTAAAAGTTCGAATGAGAAGAAACAGAGGTTAGCAATTGCAATTCTACGTTTGATATATGACGTCTGACCCTGACGGAGCTTGAAATTGTATCTGTTGTGCTCTGGTATTAGCTAATAAGTCCTTTGACACCTTGATATAATACTTTATTTGGTATTTGCCGACCCCAATGCAGCAGCGAGAATGCTTCTTCAACATCCACGCAGGCGGACGAGTTTGGGTAGTATACCAAAACAAGACAATGCTCTGTGTAATTCTGTTAAATAAAATCATTATTAGCAACGAAGAACATTTTGATTTAGCTGGCATTGTTAATAATAAACACAATGTTATACCACTACACCCTCGAAGAGTAACTGTTACTGGTGACCGCTATCAGGACACGTTAGAAAAATTTCTTGTGCCTGATTTGGATCAATTATAGGCCTGTATTATAGGCCTGTAGAACACCTGCTTAAAAAATCAGTTTATCACGAACATTTCGTGCTACGATGCGAATTCTACGAGGAATTGTTCCCGGCCGAATAATGTAAAAAGAATGCCCCCGAAATTAAATAAAAATGAAATTGCTGAAATTACACCCAGAACTCTGCGAATTGTTATGCGAAATTTATTGTCTATATCAACTTATTAAACATATACAAATTGTTATAAATGTATATATTTTTATTTACATCTTTTCAATTGTACATTTACATATGCATATGTCTACAATTTTCTTGTTATACACATTTGCATTCCACATTTCTTTTGTACGACTATGCATCGCCTTCAGGTTTTCCTTGAAATGTGCGTGGTTGTACCTACCACCATGTTAATAAAAAGCGTTGTCCATCGATTACCATCCGCAAGTGTGACAGCGCGAAATCTGCAAACCAAAAAAAAAAACAAGCACTCGGATGTGTAATTTTATTATCCGTGGGTATACATGTACCTGCCTGGAATCTTATCGAAAAGCGAAAATTTGTTCGAATCATGAACTCACCTATGGGAGTTGAGTAACAAGTTTTGCCTATCCTATATGCAAGCTCTGTGCTGCAGCTTTTGTTGTATGCCGCACATCTGATATAGGTTCCGTAAAAATTAATTGTACGATGATTGGAATTTTTAATTAACTTTGCGGGTGAATAAAAACAAAACAAAATGAAAATAAAATACAAACAAACTGCTATCCATCCACAAATGCGTTTATCGTGCCAGCCAGCGTACATTAGAGGCGATACAAGTATTGCTTAAGCCATTTGAGAAAATCTAAGTAAACGGTTATCTTTTTTTTGTGTAGCGTAAGAAATTGATTTCAATATATTTTTTTGCAGTTCATAGACGTCGTATTTTGATGGTAATTAAACTTAAGGAGGAAGCATTAAAAAAGGTGACCAGTGGAATGTATTTGTCTGATGATTTTGTTTCGAGGAGGTGATCTATCGGCTATCATCAAGAATGTAAATGTATGATCGTTTAACGAAGTGAGACAGTACATTTTTTTATCGTAGGTTGATTTATCTCTTGAATTGGTCGTCTAAATCATGTGATTTGACGCCCTAAGGGTAGTTTGTTTAGAGTTATATTCAATTGTTTGGTCTATTCGCAATAAGCCTGCGACAATTATCATCCTTAATGACAGGGACGACAGCAAGACCATGAAAACTCGAAATAAAAAATTTCGAATGGAAGAAAGACCTGAAAAAAACTCAAATGGACATTTTTTGAGATTTTTAAAATCTCCGAATTTTAAATTTAGATGTTTTTATAATGGATTTTTCAGGATCAAAACCAAGGAGACTTCCCCTTTATTTGAGAAACCGACATACAACAGCAGAGACAGTTAGCTACTTAGTTATGTTTGCATTGAAAGCTAGAAGACCTAAACGGGTACGCCTAATGGGCATTTTTTTATATCACATCTTTAATGTCTTCAATGACGTAAACTATGGTTTAAATAAAATCGGTTAACTACTGATCTCTGATAGAAATTTTCCTTATTTTGATATACTAGAATGTATTTAAAAAACACTATCAAAACGAACCTTTAAATTAATGCGGTATCTTATTTTTATACATCAACCACCTACTTCCGTCAGATGTATTTCAGACGTTTGCAACTTGTTATCTTAGATCGAAAATTCAATAGTAACATGACTCGAAAACCTTGCATTAGACAACACAACCCCCTACCTACTAACAATGATACAATGTTTCGGTTACCAAATGTAATGGAATCTGAAAAAAAGGAACTCAAATTTCGATCGAAAAGGAAAATAATCGACAGGATATGTCAAGGATATCCTCCAAAGTTTCAAATAACTCTAAACGACAACAAACAGCGGAAAAAGAAAGCAATCCATACACCACCAAACAACAGCGTGACACATCACAGTCCCTTCCATGTATAAATGAGCACATGTACTGCCACAATCGGCTCAAAAAGGATATTCTCTGACAAAGAATATTGTTGTTGCTATCTGTTTTTTTTTTCACCGAGTTTTATTGTACGCTAGAGTGGTAGTCCTTCAATGATGTGAACAGTAGTTAATAAAAATTCAACAGCTCTCATCTGAATAGCCATCATGATGTTGTTTGGCCTATTATGTATGGTAAATAATGCGAGTTCATTTTTTTTCCTTTTTTTATATAGAAAGAGTGTCATACGTGAATGATCCTTTGCATTTTTAGGGGTCCGCTATGCGATTGTTATTTATTACAGCGAATCACTACCGTCTCGGAAGGATGCAGATAGCCCAGCCAGCAATTTATCTTTTTGCATTAAATTGACAAATCCCGGGAATAAAACAAGTATATTTGATTTCGTGCGTGTGGCAATACCTATGTATCATGCTTGCCACATGAGTTTTACGCGCATTGTCATCGAGTTTAATGGAGAATATTTCCCGACTTGGGGTAATGATTGTATTTCTTAAAGAGCCAGGGTAATTTATTGAAATAAACTGCCTCCTAAATTACAAATTTAGATGTTTTTATAATGCCGCAGAATATACAAGTACAAATACAAGGAACAAATTTTAGTTACCAGCATTCGCCATTCATAGCACCGTGCCGCGGCGGCGTTTAACCATTCACGGTAGAAGTCAATCAATACATCCAACCTTGATAGGTTAATTGAAGGTAAGAAACGAACAAAAGTTACCTACAATATTTTCCACTTTGCTCACTTGCGCTGGAGTAGCCACCAGCAGACAGTCAGTCAGTCAGGCAGTCAGTCAGGGAGGAAGAACACACTCGTACTCGTATAATGCCTGGTTGCCAAAGGGACTGCGGCGCTTAGAAGTGCTCAAGTAAATTACGGCTTTTAAGCGCAATTCTAGCTTCGTCACGTTCTCCTTATATGTTGTTCCCCACAGGAGTCTGCTTCTTGGGCTATGCGACGAGCATGCTACAAATGCACTTTTGATCAGGTTGTCAATTAGTTGCAGACAGAAGTCAGTCAAAAGTCAAGTGCTGACGTATGAACTACATAATATAGTTCAATGATCGCATGAGAATGACGAGAAAAGAACAGATTTGCGGTTATGTTTGTTTATTTTAGAGAGACACTAAAGTGGTGTGGTATTGCTCCAATAGGCAGAAATTTTGACCACCAACATGTTGTTATTGGAATATCGACCTAAATAGTGTTTATTTTCAAAACCAGTACAACACTGACATGGCGGCCAACCACACAAGTGTCATCTTAATTCGCAATTCGAGAGGGTGCAGCAGCACATGTCAAATTAATATGCTTTTATTTAGTGGAAGCACTGTGAGTTACCTTCTTAAAATTTGGTCTATCATTTGGAGATGTTGGCTAACTCTCGGTTTAATAGACTTTGTTAACAATCAGTTAGCGACCATTGTGTAACGTAAAATTTATTCGCTCATGTGGAAGGTTGTGCAAATTATCCCAGATATAAATCAGAAAACCAACATTTGACAAAAGCATAATGATAACCTAACCTAATACCAAGAAAAATAAAACATAAAGGGCATACACTCCTCATCAACTGAATACATATAATATAAGATTCAACTTAATGAGGAAGTCGAACCTGAGCTGGTGTAAAATGGCGCAGGGACATAAGTCCCGAAGACATAAGTCCTGAATTGATTTTTCAGGAATAATGTCTCATTAAGATGGGACATAAGTCCCGAATTCAATGCGGGACTTATGTCCCACTTGAGTGGGACATTAGTCCCGAAAAATTAATTCGGGACTTATGTCCCACATAAATATTTTAGCAAATATACGCCTGGAGAAAAACTAAGAAGACCTCCCCATCTGCTTTAACAAATATTCCAATTGCCATACAAATTGTGTTTAGGTTGACATTCTGTTTTTTTTTTAATGAGGCCAAATTTTGGCATTTGGCAATATGACACCTTTGCAAAGCGACATAAGGCCGAATTGGCTTTATGACACTTTTGATTGCATATGCGATGTTGCGTAGCTGATGTGTACATATATAGGTTTTATTAACAATTCTCAGAGTTGAAAATTATTAAGAAGTCTTGACAAAATAAATTGATATTATTAATAAATTTATTTGATTTTTTTAGTTTATTAAATAAAAATTAATTCATTACAAACTATTTTGTATTGTTACTAAATTTAAAGAAAAAATCAAAATATTTCGCGCGAATTTTTTTTCTCAAATATTTTGATTTTTTCTTTAAGAAAATAACAGTAAATTTTTTTTCAATATAGAACCTGAAAACGTTATGGGTATTTTTACTTTTTCCTCCTCGCTACTTCAGTTTCGAGACATACCAAGTTTACTCATGACATTTTTAATTTTAAATATATCCGACACATCTTATGGGGTACCGGGAACTTTTGTAAATGCCTGGTTTCTTATGCGTATGAGTTGCCTTCGTAGCTTGCCGAATGGGCGAATTTGGCGTGATGTCACTTCCCGATTTGGCCTTGTATCGCTTTGCAAAAGTGTCATATTGCCAAATGCCAAAATTTGGCCTTATGACACTTTCTTAAAGCGACATAAGGCCAAATTCTGAGATTTGGCTTTATGTCGCTCGGCCTTATGTCACGGCACCATTTCAACTCTCTTTCTGGGAAAAGTCCACGCTCACGCAACTTCGTTGCTCCGCTCACTGTTTAATTTTTTTCAGGACTTGTGTCCCATTTTCAACAATAAAAACTCGGGACTTATGTCCCACTTTAGTGAGACATACCACTTTAATGGGACATTAGTCCCGAAAAATCAATTCGGGACTTATGTCTTCGGGACTTATGTCCCTGCGCCGTGTAAAATATCTCTTAGCTCTAAAAAGGTAACTTAGTTTGACAAGCTTGATCGAAAGAATTCATAACATCAAGGGTATAACAGTTCTTGATTTTCCATGATTTTCAATTGCAGATCTCCATACATGGGTAACATAACTTATCCGGTCTCAATGATTTTAAATTCAAAAAATGTTTGTTTAGTAGTCTATAAGGTAGATAAATCGGTAGATAGCCATCAAAACTAGCGATTACAAATGTTGCGATAAAAACATTCTCGGTCGCCAAATATGTTTTAAATGGGCTTTAAGCATTAATAAACGAGAGAAAATACACCTAAATTCTATTCTATCTATCTATCTTCTATCTGCTCATTCAGCACTCAAGTTTCCATTAAATATGTAAATCAATTAAAATCCAACGTGTTACATTTCCAAGAACAGAACGATGGCCAAAGTTTTGCAGCAAGGAAAACTGATCGTTTGGGATGAATGTACAATGGCACATAAAATGTCTTTGGAGGCATTAGACAAAATGATGTAAGATTTACGAAACAATCCTAGACGGATTTGTGGTGCGATAAATATGTTAGCAGTGACTTTCGGCGACCTATCTGGAGAAGTATTTTTAAAGCAATTGCTGGACAGTAGCTACGGCAAAACCCCTGTTGACGTTTCGGCCGGCTGTATTTAATCTCCGGTAGTTTTTTGTCAGCTTACCTAATCAAAATCCGAACTCATCCGAAAGGTGTCCAAAATTACAAAAATCATGATTAGTAGAGCGAACGTGCTTTATTGGCAACGAAAATCATCGACGTCGACGAATTGAATTTTAAGATTCAAATTGAAATTGCTCGCGAATTGCATTACTTCCCAAGATGATATGAACTATCCGACCGAATTTTTAAACTCCTTGGAAATACCCGGATTACCAGTTCACAATCGCCAACTGAAAGTCGGATCCGTAATCATATAATGTTACGAAATATAAACCAATCACGTCTTTGTAATGGCACTCGGCTTTTCTTGCGATTTTGGCGAGTTGGTGTCAAAACAAAACTTATATAATATTTAAAATTTTTTTTTTTTTCGCAGTAATTCACTTTGTTTTTCAATGATCAAGAATACTTTTTGTGAAGTAATGTTTTTGATTCCAGCCAAATGAAACATATTTTTTCAATGATTCTTATAACCAGCTACCTAAGGAAGATGTCAATTATATCATGTTCTGTATTCCAATGAATTTGTTCAATGATAGCTATGACTGCACCCTTAACCTTGAAAATCCATGCTTCTCGCATGTTCAATTGTATGTCGCCTGTTCCCGCGTCGGAACACCATCAACAACAAAGTGTGTATCATAAAGCATTGCAAGGATCGAAATTATAATACAACAATACCCCAAACCTATAAAAATACAAAGGATCATTCAAAAAACAACGTTCACCGGGTCAGCTAGTGTTATTATACAAAAATAAATTATTTAAAAGCAAATATTGTTCCGCAGAGGCGTTTCGTTTTCATCTCAATTTCCCAATTAAAACCCAGTAGCGCATTTCCTTGCTTATTCCATGGAGGACTAAACTCGTCCCCTGAGGAAATGACTTCATAGCAAGACGTACTCTTAGGCGTTGATTTCACGGCGCATAAGCTATACTCAACTTTTCCGATTTTGTGTATGCGTTTCATGTTGGTCACGGCTGATTAAGAGATGTGTTTCAGATGGTCATTCGGAAAATGTGAAATATTTGTTAAACCCGCACCAGGGCGCACCAAACGTGGGCGTTTGAGTGGCGCACCGTACCTGATACATAATCTCAAAATTGACCACATATGTCAGTGCCCCTCAGTGGTTTCCTCATTCTTCCTACGTAACTTCATAATATTCAAAATATTTGAAGGTTCTAAATTCTCTGAACGGCGCACACCACCAGGCACACTCGTCACCGCACTAAGTGCTAATACCCCAGAGAGTTGTTTCTCGATTTTTCGACCTTTCAGTATTTGGGATAGAAATCGGGACCCGAATCGGCTGGTTTTTAGAAGATAACTTCTGCGGAACGATATGCGGCACGAGATCGGAACATAGATGTTGTTGTTCGGCGTTGGCCATATGTCGGTGTACATTTCAATTGCCGATGGCATCCAAAACATGAGTCCACGCCTTCTAGTCACGCCGCCTAGTTAAGTCATCATAATCAACCACATGATCGCAGCATTGGTGCACTGTTGGTTTTCTGGACAACCGAGTTATCAGGAAATTTGTTGGTCATTTGGTTACGGAAAATCTGCTACATTCTTTGGGTAATCGTTTGATATGTGAGTGCGCATTTTTCTGTCTAATTTCGATGGTATACACGTTTCGGTAGACGAACGCAAATTCCATGTCATGGTAGGGTTATAATCGATAACCTTATCCTTCGCTTGTGTATACGCAGCCAAATTAATTTATTAAACAACAAGAGTGAAAACACTGTTAGTCAAATAGAGAATTAAGGCAAACATACCTACATATTTACAAATGAATTGTCGCACTTAACGGCGTCTAAAATTGTGTCCTTTTTGTTGTCATTATCGAGGACAAAGAACAAAAAAAAAAGAACCAAACTATTTGATGTCCCGAAAGCGTGCCCCAAAATGCTATACAGAATGACTTTTTGTTTCCTTTTTGTAGAGTGCTGGATAGGCGAATCGCTAGGTTAACTACCGCTTGCAAACGCACGTGAATAAAACATTATCAAATTCAGTCACTGCCGAGGCCGACGACTACTCCCGGTCGGCCGGCAGTCCGCATCCGCAATCAATTTACACGTCGCTAGCTAGGGGGTTGTTTTAATGTTAGTAGTAAGTAAATGCCAGTGAGACGCATTACAGCGAGTGCCATTGTCACACGAGCGCTAAACAAGAAATCCACGCATTGTTAATTTGTCATTGTAGCCGCATAGCTCATGTTTAGGACGGCTAAGTGGCTGTCTTTCTGTCCATAAAAATGATTGCTGTTTTGCGCCTCAACCCATAATGCAGTCATTATTTTCGTATTAACAAGGTGTGGAAGGAATTTCTCCATGCCAGAGTTCACTTTTAATGAAGATAATGGACTTAACTATGCGTCCCAATTTGGTGCACCGCAGCACCACATGCATATACCTATATCAACCTTAGCAAGCAATTGGCTTGATTGTCATTGCGTTTATATGATTAAATTCAAACAAAGTATCGTTTCATATCAATTAGGTCTGTCGAATCTCAAGACGGGTTGTGGAGTATGTTAATGATGATTTTCGTATTGGACGTATGTTTTTGTTTGACATGTGCCTTATTTTTAGTGAAAATAACAACAAAATATTTATTTTTTGTTTCGGAAATTGCTTTGTGCAGAATATATTAATCAAGCTAAAGGATTTTTGGCAGCATTTTTGGCATTTTATGGTTTTTCTTATTCTGCAGAAGATCGGGATGGGAGGCAGTTAAGCATGTAATACAATTCTGTGCTGCAGATCATGTTTACGTACTTTTGAAAATGGGTTATCTGTATAGGATTATAAAGTGTGTCCGATAATTCACGCAACATGTAATTTCGATAGAAAATACAGATTTTTAATTAGTAAACTTAACATTTTTATTGATTCATTATGTATACAGATGTGCATGGGATAAGCACATGGGATAATGTAAATTTTAATCTAATACAAAATAAACAATGACACCAAGTTTTTTTAAATACGTTTCATTATATAAGAGATATTAAAAGTTAATAAAAAAAATGGCCACCACTGGCTTTGCTGGCAAGTACGTACTCTTTTATGGAAATGACTCACATGTAGTAATTGATTTTTTGCTCTGGCTGTATGGCATGTGGCACCGTATTGTTGAAACCACATGTTGGTCACATCCACATCTTGTAATTTAGGCACTAAAAACTGGGGTATTATGTCACGACAACGAACACCATTCATTTTTACTGTCTGACCAGCCGCATATTCAAAGAAGAATGATCGATTATTTTAAAATATTTCTTAACAATGAACTGACAGCTGTCACATTGTTATCTTTCTTCTGTTGGCAACACAGTACAATTAAATTGCGCAAAATTCAAATTTTACAGAAATTATGGGTTTAGATATATTTGCGAAACCACCAAAACAGCAATAAAATATTGCTCAACAATGAAAATGCGTTGTTCTTTCGTATAGCGGCCCTTTTATCTTAACCCCGAACTGTCAGCTCATTGCTCCGCTAAAAATTGTTATAAAGTTCCTCTACCTCTGCATTTTGGTTGTCATAATCTTCCAACTAAATGCACCATTCATCACCAAACTATTAGTCATTCATCCACATTTTAGCACCGAAACTCATTTTTGGTTAAAAGAAAATTGGCGTATTTTGGCTGATTAACAGCCAAAAGCAATTAAAGCAGCAACCCAAAAATTCATTGCTTAATGTGGTTTATGTTCAGGCGGCATCATTGGAACGCATTTGTTTAAAAATGCAGAATTAGCGTGTGTTAATGTCAATGGAGATCGATGAATTTTAGTTCATTATGGATGGCGCTATATGCTATACAGCTAACGAATCAATTACTTAATTTAATAAAACATAAACAAAACAAAAAAAAATCCGGAAGATCATTTGGACCACCCTTTACTTTGTTATAATAAAGAACATCACGTTTTCGTCGAAAATTCGAGTTTCTTAGTATATGTTTTTAACCAAATTATATATATTTAGTGGAAAAAAAAACTACAGATATTCTTATTGAAATTAAATATGAAGGGATTTGCCCATATAATGTTTAATCATTTTGCGAATTGTTTAACTCATATTTTCAAACAGTTTATTTGGATGACGTTTTTACTTATGTTGTAAACTAATACGACGATTTTTCTCCTATAGTCGACTTTGGAACACTTTCCTTTAGAAAATATAAAAAGATCTTCATGCAACGTCGTAATTTTATTACGTGCGAAAGATTGTAATTTTACGACGACGTTTCATAAACGACCCTAAAACTGTACCACTTAATAATGCGATAACCCACTGAATTCCAGCTCATTTTAGTAAATTATTTATTTCGATGATTTTTTCAGTTTAGCGCATACGTTTGATGTGTGAAAGTGACTGATTAAATGTCAAAATAGCATTTCAAAAGTTTACAACGTTTACCACCTCAGTTTACTCACCCAATCCCTGTGAGAAAATTACGATATTGTTGGAAAAGATTTCCCATACAAATTTTGACAGTTCATTTATCACGTCGTAATTTTATCACGTTTACAACGTTTACGACGACTTTCCGACGCTGCATGAATACCCCTAAAGTGTTGGCGTAATCTTCAAAAATCGTAGCCATTTAAAATTCCGAATGGAAATGGAATACCATCCATATTATATTATAAAAGGTCTCGACAGGCATTTTCCTAAATTCTTATAAATATTCACCAGTTATGGTAATACATAAGTCTGGAAGTAGAAATGTGGTATACAGATTCCGAAATTATTTGAAAGTTTAGTGATAGAGAAGATTTACTTTTTTGTAAAAGAATCTTTATCCAACTATACACATGGATTTACGAAATAGTACTTACTGATTTTGCTTTAAAGGCAATATAAGAAGATTACCGATTTGATCAGTTTTGATCAGTTGGACCTCAAATGAATATTGACAATCTCGAAAGACTGCAGTTGCAATATAACAGATGTATTGCGGATAGATAAAAAAGCATGAATCCATTGTACACCCATACGCGCGCCGGCCCACAGAGTCTTTCACAGTCAGATAACGCTCACAAGTAGAATGTTGCCTTTATTTCTGTTAAGACACCAGTGATTGTCAGTCACGACTGTCAGCGTAATGACACTTTTTAGATGGTTAATAGTTTGCAAGGGTCGCCTGGGATGATAAAAATGTCCTCTCGCACTTAAAAGACTTAATTTACTACACTACCCTACTTCAAGATTAGAAAATAAGTCAACTCAAATTAAAAATCGTTTTCTAAAAAAAAATGTTAAATTGGTTTTCAACTTTAATAGTTGTGACACGTAAGCGAAGGCCTTTATATATCTACTCATTTACAAATATATATGCTTGGCTTATGTTGAATTCTTCCAAAGTTCAAAGAAAGTTATCAACATTTCCATTTACATATGTGCATACATACGAATACCAGCTTCAAGCAAAAGCAAACAATTGGCACGCCTTTTAAAAAGAAAGCTTTGCGAAAATTCAAATAAGCTCGCTTAAGAAGAATCAATGGGCAGAGTGAGTGTATCTCTATTTGAATGTTCAAATATCAACTAATGGCACAAAAAGGGTTGTGAGCCAGTACAAGTGGAAAATTTATTCAAGCCTTTCCTTTGAAGCCAATTGATAAGTTCCCTTTTCACTCTATACAGTAGGTATATCGTTACCGCTATTCATGGGAAGGGAAACGCAAATAAAGCTGCCAAAAGAACAATATGCGTTAAATTGAAAAACGAGTCAAAAATGCCTCTGCGCAATGGTAGAGAATTTGAATTTGAATTTTCCCGAGCAATTTTCGGATCAACCTTTGTGCTACTATTTCAAAGGACGAAAGGCGACTGTTAAATTTGTGGAATTGTGAAATTGGGAAATTGGCACGTGACCGCTGACAGCACGCATCGCCTGCATGCGTACGAAGCGAAATTTTAAAATATGCCTTAGATTAAGCGCTATTTGGGGTTGGGATCTCAACGGGGAGATAATGTGGTCCATTTATTACAATGTGCTGCTTCTGCTGTGGTGTTGATGTTGATGATGAAACTGACGAAGTCAACGACGACGACGACGACAACGATGATGGTGACAACAATTGTAGAAGTCGTAAATTACATCTAATGACACACACGTTGATTGAATTCAAAACATAATTTCCAGATTCAAAAGGGACAATCACAATCACAATCGCAACCACGTAACGAGATCGAATTAGGTTTTACGCTCGTTGCTTCTTGCGCATCGCGGAAGGAAATTTTAAAATAGGGCTGGCTAACTGTACAGGGAATGTGCTTGAAATGGGTGACTAATGATTATTGATACTGTTTTGACTTTCCCACAACCCATAAGGGAGGCGAATGGAAACGTATGTGCTGTTTGTGTTACGCGCAATTAAAGGATAATTTTTATTCAAATATCTGAACAAAATGAAAAGACCTTCAAGGTGCCCAGAGCCACGACCCGTTCAGCTGCAGAGATCTATTACCAAGTTCATTTATCATGTTGGGTGCACTAACCGTACCAGCTCATTTGAACTAAACTAATTGCACTTGTCTGGAAGCATGTTTTTTTTTCGTTCGGGCGACTTGTATGGGTATAGAATGAATAATGAATCCACATGCGACTATCGTCCTGAATTGATTCGATAGCAAACAATAGGAGTGGGCAGGGCAGGTATTGCATTCTGCTCCAGATACAAGCGGGTAGTCCTCTTACATATGTTTTCCTTGATGTTACCTTTGCGCACTCATTATCTGGTGAATGAAAAGCCTTTTGACACCTGTTTGATGTTTGACGATTCTTTCCTAACCTCAAAGGTTGACTGCAGTGGTGAGGATGCATCGAGGATGTCAGCCTATACGAACTTCGCTACAAGCAAGAAAGACCCAGTTCGTTGTCGAAAAAGGAAACGCAACAAATGACCCTGTGTGAGAACTCGATGAGGGGGCCGAACGGAGTAGATCATCATAATTACACTGTCTGCTCTTTGATGGGTCGCTCGTCATTTTTTCTCTCTTCTTTTTTCTGATTTCGGAAAGGCCAGCCATAGCAACCGGAGATGCCGGTGGAAGACATACTCACATCAAAGAGTACCGAATTCAATCCGTAGACAAAACAATGGCAGCTTCCATATAGGGTGCGCTTACTGCAACGCAGTAGAGTACATGCTGTCCGAGCGGGTACCCAAATGAGAGTTCGTGGGAGTTGGTTATTTAATGATGCCGATGATGGCGCCAGCGTCCTCTTCTTCTAGTTGGGAGCAATTAAAATCGATTCATTATTCCGCATTGGGCCAAAATCAATTAGGCAACGCACACCGAATACAAGTAAATTAATCGGCTGTCTTTTGAAATCTTACGCAGTTGTAATTATTAAACTCTCACCGATCGCACGAAGCGAAGCAGATCACCTGAAAAGGATTGTTTTTAAAATTGATGATTCCTCGGTAAGGATTGGATATGCGCTATGATTTTTGGACTGCTTTGCTGTGTATGGATGCGCAACGTATAATTAGTGCGCGAAAAAAAAAAAGAACAACCTGCGAAAGGTTCCAACTTAGCAGACATGTCGACGATTGAACTCAAAATGTTTCCATTTCGGCGGCACGAAAACGATGATACATATATTTGCACATCTCGCGGTTCGTTGAAACAAAAGAAACGAAATAACTAGGAGATATAGGTGGCCGAATGTTTCCTCTTTGCTTTGTTCTGATTTCGCCAAGAGGAACGTTGCCTGATATCCAGACCAAGAAACGCGTTGAAAAAAATAAATTAGCGTCCTAAATGTGGTCTAGACGAGCGATTGCATCTCTTGGTAAAAGTTAAAGTCAAATGTGTGAGAATTTTTCTTGAAGTTCGTTATAGATTCTATCTTCGTTTGCCTTTTTTCATACGAAAATTATGATTAGCGTCAAAGCATGTAAGAGCAGTTTACACAAGCATAAGGCGAGAGCGCATGTCTTCCTATAAAATGAAATCGATCTAAATATAATTATTTAACCAAAATTTCGGGAATCAAAATTGAAAGTAAGATTTATCGATATAGAATAGAACAGAATATTTTATTTCGTTTACAAGTAACAATGTGTTATTGCACACTTTTAGCAAACAGAAATCAGATATCAATATACATCTCTAAAAAAATAAATAAAGTTATATATAGTAAAGTTTAAACTAATAAAATATTTATATATTCTTGACATAAACAAAAACAAATAAGCAACTATTTATAAATCTACAATCTACATTTTTAGTAACAAATACTTTTTAAACTATACATAATCATTAATATAAAAGTAAATAATGACTTAATTATAATAATAATGACAAAAATTATTTAACTTATGTAGCATATAAATATCCAAAATTAGATAATACTATAATTAACTTGTTTTATTAAACAAATGTATGAATGGATTAAAAATATTTTTTTCATTATTTGTAAAAAGGATAAATATTCAGGTAAGTTTGGTAAGTTTGGAAATTCAGTATACTAAGTCTGGATTCTGATAAGTAATATTTGGATTTAGTTGAAATCTACTAATTAAAATTTAAAAAAAAGTGGATTTGTTCAAACTCCAGTTTATCAGAGTCGTCTTGGACCTTTTATTTTATTTGATCTATTGCACGATATTTCCTTACCTTCAAACTGTTTAAATAAAATTAATTGGGGTTTCAATTTTCAAAATCGCCCGCATTAAAATTTAGTGTTTGTATTGAGTTTTGCTATTCCTATATTTTGAGTGGTAATATGGGCACGAGTGCAATAAGTTTGGCACCAACAATTTTTAACGGTAGAGGTGTCAAAAACAAGCATTTTTTTTTACTATGGGATGGGGTCTACCTCCCACAGTCTCATAAAAAAGTACTAAAAATGAAATAAATATATATTAAAAAATAACGGTAACACTTACAATTAAGTAGTACACCTTTTTTTAAAGCCAATACTTTGTTCTATAAGTTAATTTTTAAATAAAAAGAAACCTATGCATAGTTTTTGAAAAAAAAAACGGGGTTTAAACTGAAAACTAAATGAATTGTTGTGCTTTACTTACAAAATGACTGACTGGTAAGCGTAATGCATTGCAAGTCTACCACCTCGTAATTTCTGGGTAACGCTAAATGATTTGCTGTACCTTCTTTACTTACAAAGATGAACATTTATCCTCTAAGTGAGATACCAAAAAAAAATTATAAAAAAAATAGTTTCAGTAATTTTTAATTTTCTCAAAAACTAGAAGACATTAAACCATTCAGTTTTTTGTGTTCGATTCAGAATTGATATAAGCACTGACCAGAAAAAGCCAATTAAGCACTTCATTTCACAATTATGAATTTTTGCATTTTACATTTTTTTTTATCAAATTTTGAGTTTGCATGCAAATTTTTCAAAAACTATTGACATAAATAATACAATTTAAATTGAGGATTAAACAACTCGTTTTTGGCTTTAAAAATCGGTATAGTACATTGTTGTAAGTGTTGGCGTTGTTTTTTTAATATTTTTTTTTCATTCTCTGTCATTTTTTTCTGACCCCTCTACAAAACACCGTTATCAATTATTTGCGACAAACTTATCGTATTCTCCCCGTGATATGTTATTTGCATCCAAAGACTATCAACGCAAACAGGACAGACATTGTGTTGCTGATATTGACTGCTTTATCCGCTTTTCATACGGCAATAAGAGTCATACACAAAATTTAATTTTTACGGTATTTTTGGGTAAATGAACTTTTTTTTAATTTCTGATCAAAGTTTTATAGATAGCCTTGGCAAGATTTCTTGTATGCATCATATATATTATGATGAGAATTCATATTAGATATGATGGCAAATATAATTTAAACAAAGTCATTTATAAATGTCTAATTGCATACTGTGAATTTATTCCTCTTTTTACTTTCCCAGTATACGTAGGATATCACTTTTCCCCTATGAACTGGTAAAAAGAGGTGCCGTGAAATAAGTCGAAATGAAATAAGATAAGATAACCAGTTTGAAAACAAAATGTTATACATATTATGCTAATTACTTTTATTTGTTTGGGTTGGAAACATTAAAAATGCGTGCGAATGAAAAATAAGACATGACCGCTTGAAACGCTGTCGTTTGTTTTGGAGCAAGCGGTAAACAAAATACATCAAATGGTTTTCCCGAAGTTCGCTGAATTCTCTAGACGAGGAATAACCTATTTAGATTAAAATTAATACCGTTAATAGAGTTCTTTTACTTTGAATATTCTTGCCCGACTGTATCTCGAAATAATATATTTATAAGAGAACGAGGACATTTCGAAAAGATGTCGATCATCTATAACTATAAGTTATGCAATTAAATCCGTACAGAAAAATGACAGAAGAAGGACTGGACCGATAACAATATGGCCTAAGAAAAGGCGAGTAGGTGCGTAAGTGATTTTTTTTATAAATTGATCGAACACAACAGGGGTAAGCAAAATACGTGTTCTTAAAACCGATCATTATACCTAATATTAAAAAAAATATCTATGCATCAATATATCTATTACAATGAGATCAAGAACCTGGTATTGCCATTTGTCATTAAACCTACCTACTACACATACATGATTAATCTTTTTTAGCATTTTGAAAAATGAAATCCTTGTAGAAAATAACAATTAAAATATAATTAGATTAGAAGTCAAACGATTACCGAATCATTAAAACCGTCTGTAAAATGTATCTTCGCCACCATCACATCTTTTTCATACCTACGTACTTATAAGCCAACTCAGTGTATCTACATTTCTCGAAATATAAATCACTGAACTCTAAGAAGTTGGAACAAGAGAGGGCGATAGTCCTCGCCATGATTCGGATACGATAAATCAGTTCCCATTACCCCTTGGGCTATGAATTTTTCATTTTTCGATAATTATAGTTTGTATGCACGTAACTTACACACATTATTCTTTTTGTTCATCATTTTTTATATTTAATAAAAACAGAAAATAAGGCGCAGAAACAAGAAAGGGTTACGCGACGTATTCTGCGTTCGCTTAGAAATGCTCGAGGACGCATATGTGCATCGGTGAGATATTCCCTCACAAAAATACTGGCCAAGCAAAAATGTCCTGCGCCTTTCGAAGTTATCATCGTACAAATGAATGCCATGAAACCAATATAAATTGTGCACCATCCATGGCTGAACGACCGACCGCGACTCGACGCGGCAATTTAATCACAGCCCTCTATCTTGATTCGAGGTTGTCAGGCGACCGCATGTGAAAATTATACTCAAACAGACAGCAAAGTGAAATATGGTCGGCAGCCAGTATCACAGTTCGGTGCAGCAACGAGCGAACTAGTGTAGCTGCAATGGTGTGCGATAGCAAACGGAGATTTGTAGCACTTGGCTCTGAGGGTTTCGTCTTCGCAACATACCTTTTGGGGCACTGGTTAGTGGCATTGTCATCGTATACATAGAGCAGTGTTAACTTGAGGGCGATGTTTATAGTAGGAAGTAAAATGATTCGCGATATTTTGGCCAAGTTTAGAGCTGGGTCGTAAATCAATGGTATTAGCCGTTAGCTATAGTGTTATACTGACGACTAACTCTCGTCTGCGAAGCGAGTCGAGTCTTTGGCATCTGTCAGTCCTGATTGAGCGAACACCCTGTTGTGGGTTGTTGTTTGCATGGACGTGTTTGCGGCTATTTTGTTTTTTGTTCGTCTATGGAAGGGTGTTCAACTCGATCCGACATCCAAAATCAGTAGCTAATAGCTTTCTATAACCTGCAATTGAGACTATAACGTGATTTCTGGTTTCTGCTTTGCGATCGAATTACCTGTCGACCTACCCCGAAGGCATACTGAAAGTGAATAGTATGGATTTGTATTATTAAGGGCTGAGATGGTTATAATACATTTCCAGAATGGGTAAGTAAAAAGAGTGTCAAGAATGGAATTTAACTTTAATTTAGTTTATAAGTTATTTTATAAATTACATAACTTGTATTTAGTTAAGTCATTCCCTGCTAGACTTTCTGGACAGTTTCTATATTTTTTAATCAATTTTCATTTTTCTTCATAAATTAAACAAACACAACTTAATTCTAATGCCTTTCTGCCTATAATGTAATATGGTAAAATGTGTGAAACAAATTAGATATATGCAGTTTACCAAGAAACATTTTTATAAAAAACTTGGTTTGGACAGTTTATATATTTGACACTGTGTAACAGAGAAGCAACTCAAATTTTCTATCCGAACTTAAATAAATCGCGAATATGTATATTCAACTCCACTACTTCATAGACAAGCTAAATGAACTTAGATTTAGTAAGATATCTTAGATAAAGATCTGTTCTTATTGGTCAAAATGGTAGATTGTCTAATGATAACATAACTTCATCTAATATATATTACATATAAGCCACACTCCTTTTGTTACGATATGTTAAATGTATCGCTTCTCCGAAAAGTTATTTGAATTTTCTTAGTCGTGTTACGGAACTCAGATTTAGTAAGATATTTAAAAGGTTCTCGATTGATCGATGAAAACAGATCATAGAGGTATTATTAAATCTGAACACGGCATGTGTTACAATACGTTAAATATCAGTTTAATATCTTTGGTTATATTTTCATTTTTCACAATTTTTCGGAATAAACCAAAACCTCGCATTGCCCCGTTAATTGGGACCATAAAAACACGACGCAAATCGAATTAACGATTCCCATGTATTTTTACTACATTTGGTTTAATTGGTAACAGAATAAAATTTATCATTAAAAATCCAAATGTTTATTTTTTGATATGTGTTTTATTTAGTTGCATTGCAACCAAAATGTTAATTCAAATAATTGGAATATAAATATTTCATAAAACTATATAAATTAGTTAAAAAATCAAAAAAAAATAACATAGAATGTGTCTTCAATAATAGGTAAGGCTATTTAATTCATTTTTAAGTTTCAATGCATCGCTTACAAAATAAGAACAGTTGTCAATATATTTTCTTTAACAACAGCTTCAGGTGCAACAATATCATTTTTCAAGGCGTGTTCAACTTTCATATCAATCAAATGTTCATTCTCTCTCTTCATCGTGCGATATAACACTATCAGATCTGTGTCGTAGCGAGCTTAATACAAGCGCATCTACGAGCAGAGATTTGTCACTGCATATAATATGCATCCACAGGCCCATCATTTAGTGCATTTGTTAGTGGGACATAACAAAACACAGAAATTATGTTGACATCACTAACAAAATCAATAAACGATGAAATTAAAATTTATTTTTGTATTATTAACAAAACAAAAAACAAAATTGTACATACACTTATTAAAACTCTAGCTGTATTTTGCAGAGAGTTTTTTCAACTACTTTTACTAACATGCAGGTCAACTACAACGCTATTTTTATGGTAAACTCTACTCATGCGTCTAATTGCCACATGCATACCATAGTTGTAGTTATGATTTGGTATATGTAAAATATTTAGTCTACGAAGGTTATAGGAACCTCACCGGGTATTAAAACCAATAGCACTTAAGAGATCAGGAGCATCTATTTGTCCTGATAATATTTGGTGTAATGTCATTGTTAAGTCTACGTTGAGACTGTTGTATCTGGCAACGCTTGGCAGAACAGACTAATTTGGTAGCACAGGCGCTATCCGGCTTTATAGTACGCCATATTCTTCAATCAGCTTTTCCGGCCCCCTTCTCCATTATCGCCCTCTTCCTTCCCGGACGTCAGCCACTTCTGACAACACGCGACAAGACGCTCATTTACTGAATTCGAAATTGTACACCCAGTATATTAATAAGAAATAAATTGAATTATATTTATAAGAAGTATCCCAAGTTATTTTAATAACAGAGACAAAGGCAACAAGTGCAGTATTTTAATTCGACACCTATACGGAGGCAAACTGTGTACATCATCCCATGGAAGTGGGATTAAACTCTAATTTAGGATCCAATTTAGGATTTAGGATCAACAACTCGTCAAATTCGGGTTCCTCTATACCCTCAAAGTTTGCTGCTGCTGATTCTGTAAGTTCTCCACGAACGGTTGGTACATCATAAACTTCTGCTCATACATGATCTTTTACCTATATTTTTATAAATTTTTCCAGAACTCTTTCATGGTTTGTTTATCTTCTCTTCTAAACGGACATCATAGATAATAACATATAAAATTAGATATTACACCTTAGTCCCTTATGGTTGTATGATGGAGGTTGTATTTGGAGGCATAAAAACAACTATATTATATATTCAGAAAATTCATCTGATTAAATTAGATGTCCATGAGCATTGTCCATTATCAACATTTTAAAATCAATGATTTGAGCAGAACAATAGGTTTTTGAGTCAGGAACTGCCCAATTTTCTACCCAATATTTTAACAGAGCTGCAGTCATCCAGGCCTTCTTGATCGCACATCAATAAATCGAAAGATCACATTTTATCACATTTTTAAAAGCTCTCAGATTTTCAGAATGGTAGACCAGAAAAGGTTTAAATTTAAAATCGCCTTCTGCATTCCCTCCTAGAAAAAGTGTAAGCCGATCGCTGCTGACTTTATACCCAGGACAAGATTTATCAGATTTGGAAATGTACGTTCTCCCTGGCAGGCGTTTCTAAAATAGACCTGTTTCATCGACATTCAGAACTTGCTTAGGAGAATATCCACCTTCTGGATTCTTCTTTAATTATTTAATTGAAGTTTAGATTTATTTGCAACTGCAATATCTGTACTATCTGCTTCTCCTTTGTTTTGATACCAACCATGGCTTGATTCAAAATCTTATAAATATCAACCACTTGATAAAGGAAAACTCTCTTTTAGATCATTAAACAAGGCCAAGGCTTTTTTCTGAATAACCATTTTGCTAAGTGGCATTCTTCGCTGATTTTGGTTTTCTATTCAAATGCTAAGAAGTGACTCCATTTTTAACATAAGAGGACTTCTGTTCTTCGTAATTTGTTTAGACTCTAATGGTGTAGCAGCTAGTCTTAGCAAACTCTTTTATTTTATCAGCGGTTACAAATTGTTCTTATGGTGGGAGTGAAATGAAGACTTCACAGCTTTTTCTCCAGATTTAAAAACGTTTTAAAATTTCTAGTTTTGATTCCAAATTAATTTTTTGGATTGGAAAATTTTGATTCTGAAAAGTTGAACTTCACTGTTGCAAATATTTCTCCAAACTGACTGACTTTGCGTACATATGTACATAAATCTTAAACTTGAGGAATCCCCTTCTTACAAAAAAATAGGAATAACAAAAACCCAGACCGAAATCATATCGACGAAACTTCGAAACCATAAAATTTTGTGAACAACACTGCTTCGAAAAGACGCAAATCCGAACGACGCTAACCGAGGTTTTGGTGTAAAGTTTAATGCTTTCTTCACAGACTTTCCTACTATGCTTGAAAAGTTGGATTGAATAAGAATGTACCAATGAGGTAAAAATATAAAACTGATTCTGAAAATTGAAAGATTGTTTTATAAGTTTGACCGTTCGAATTCAGCTTTTTTGACTGGAATTGCTAAAGAATTTTTTTTTAATTTTATCGTTCAATTTTTTTAAAATAAAATAAAAGTATACAAAATCATTAGTAGATCTATTAATTTATGTTTAAATTTCCTAAAAATTACTTAACAATTAACAATAAAATTACATTTGGTCAAATAAATTTTTAATTTAGTTATTGTTGTATATAATAAATATAAGGATAGTACTAGGCTACGATTCCTCTCTAGCGAATAAAGAAGTGTGTATATTATTATTTAAAATTTTATAAGAGCACCTATATAGAGATGATAAGGGGCAAGTTAAATCAATAAGCAAAGTGGGGAACATGACATTTGGAATGTAAATTTAATGTGAATTTACCGACAAATGTTCAATGATAACATTTTTCGTACGGAAAAAATAAATACATTTTTTTCCTAACTTATAATGAATTCTAATGAGTTCAAATTTGTATATTGGATGAATACAATTGACATCATTTACAATTCAATATTTCCGTTTCTCCAAACTGTTAATTTTGACAATAATTTAACAGATTTTAGTAATTCTTATAACAAAATCAAACACTACAATTAATTATTTGTGACGAATATGATGTTTTAATCGAATTAAACCGATTTGTAATAAAAAAATGTTGATTTAGTAAACATTTATGAAGGTTAGAAAATACAAATTTTGTTTGTTTGGTTTTCTTCATATAAAAACTACGAAAATATGTTAAATTTAATGAAGTTTGCTAACTAGAACACAACATTTGAGTATTGCCAGAATGCTGGAAGCCGAATATTTCGCAACAAAATTAATTTTGGTATTGCGTTGTTAGTTAGACTGTGTTATGTGTTGCAAGGCCATGTCTTGTAGATCGTTAAAATGTCACTATATAGTCTATTGATAATATTGCCAAAGTTTTTTGAGTATCTGGTGTAGTATTATTTGCTGTAAGGCTGCATTTTACCAGTCTTCGCTGAGATTAACATAAAAGGTTGACTCTTTTCTGAATAGAGTCGAGTATATGTTTTTTTTTCGTATTTTGAGAGCAATATTAGAAGCATTTTCTCTGTGAAGGAGCTGGATTAATGTAATATGACTGGGTACTCTGATTTTTCAGAAACAGTTAATTAACGGTACATTTACCTGCTGCTCTTTTGAAAGTTGATTTTCTCGAAAAAGGCTCTAACGTTTTTCTTAGATTTTGAAGGTTAAATGGTGTAGACGCGTGTTATAATCATTTTTTCTCTAAAAATTACTATAACGGTAATTCATACATTTATGATTATCGAAAAAGGTGAATAAATCTTTAATCAAGTTTTGCAAATTTTGCGTATTAAGACTATTAGAAGCGCAGATATGCTTTTATCATTTTTTTTTGTCGGAAGGGCAAATAGTGGAACTTCAATAAATTGATTTTTTCTCGAAAAATTATGAACGTATTTTAGAAACTTTGTTTGTGCGTATTCTTTAGACTCCATAAATATAATATGCATACCTCATTGTTTGCAATCAAAAAATAACGATTCTTTTTAACATTACGTATTTTTCACTTACGAACCGAACGATTTTTTTTTGTAATAACTATTCTCATAACATGTTGCTATATAAATCACGATTTTTATTTCAGTTTATGAAAAATTACTCAAGTATAACTCAAATAATATTTTTTTTTTCCGAATTTGATTTAAACATCGACTGTTCTGTAATATTGGTATAACGGACATTGATGAGAGACCCCCACCAAATCAAAATAATTTTTAAATTGCATTTGAATTGCAAATGGTTGAAAATCAATCAAACTGGTACAAATGTATCAAATGCACTGTTTCTGAGAAATCGAAAACTGAAAAAAAAACTATTTTATGAAAAATTGAAACTGAGACCTTAATATATTAGGTTTGAGTCAAACATTCAAAGTTTGAGTCAAACATTCAACGTTTGATCAAACATCGAGTTCAAAGTAAACTAACATTTTTAGCAAAAGTCAGAATAATCTTCATTAACCCATGTGCCTTTTTTTGAATCCACGTCGACCTTGATCACCATCAAGATCTAGATCTACCTACATCAGCTTCAGAAGAGACCAAACCCCAACACAAAATAAAACTCGGAGGCATGAGTTAATAATGAAATAAAATTTAGTCAATTTTGAATATATATATATATAAATGTATTAACGTTTAATAAAATATACACTATCAAACTATATGATGTACAGTTTTAATCTTTTACATATCTTACAATCTACAATAAAATAAAATAATATCTTATCAATCTATATTTACAATAGGCTCTTTCGTAAAAGTTCACAAGTCTTCTGCAGCGTGATAACTTTCTTGGTTAAGAAGACTTAGTTCGGCATAATATGGCAACATTAACAGGTTTTTGTTTAACAGGAAATTAATTCTGATAGCTGTGCGTATTCCACGGATGGTGATGGATGGACACGGGATAATTTGCAGCGGACGATGTGGGGGCTGTCATCATACCAGTGCTGATGAACTCCGGATAGGTTGAGTAAGCATCGCTTTTCATGGAGTAACTTGCAGTCGATTGGCTCATTGCTTGCAGAGGATCGTATTGCATGTGTGAGAGCGATGCGTAGGATGTCGCTGACGGAACCTCCCCCATGTTCACCGAGGGATAGTAACTGGCAGGATTTGTCTGCTGGCCTTGTATGCTCAATTCTGTTGGTTGCTGGTGTTGGGGAAACAGCGAAGAGCTTTGGTAGAAGCTCTGGTACGGATTGTAGCCGGACGGTACTTCGGGTGTAGTGGCGACTGAAGTCGGTTCGATTTTCAGGGTTGCCTGCGGTGAAGCATCTGCAACTGGACGGGCAGGCTTTTCAGCTGTAGGCACCGAAACATCAACATCTGTCTTCTTTAAAGTGGCCTTTTCCTCAGTTGTGCCAGCTTTTTTACTCTTCTTGTCCTTGAAGTGGGTCTTCTTGTGCTTGCTAAGATGATCGCTTCGTGAAAACTTCTTCGAGCAGATAGGACAGCTGTAGGGGCGGTAGTTTGTGTGGGTACGTCCGTGACGCTGCAGTTCGTCTGACCGCGAGAATCGCTTGCCGCATGTCAGGCACAAGAACGGGCGTTCGCCGGTGTGCCAACGCAAGTGTGTCTTCAAATGACTGGCTTTGCCATAAAGGCGCTCGCATCCGGGAATATGGCAAATGTGTTGTTTACGACCGCGCTCATCGGGACCAACAATTGGTGGCAGACCCGACATTTCATTTGTGCAATTGGGACACGTACACCGAACACTTCGTCGCTGTAGTTGCGTCTGGAACGCAATATCGTCAAAGGCGTTCCCAAATCCATACGAGTTCGATGTCCATGCTTGGTGTGGAAACCATGCAGCCCCAGCTGGCATGGCCATGTTTCCATAGTAGTCCGGTGCAGCGTATTGAGCATACGGAAACTGACTTCTAAAAAGAAAGAAACGGATGAGAACGTTAATATTTCGTACTAATTAGGGGTTTTTGTTTACAGAGTTGGTTTTAAGATTTATGAAACTGAGTCTTACCTTGTGTATGCATTCCAAGTGTAGCTACTGCCCAAGTCCACGTTTTGTGTGGGAGGGCTTGATGAAAGCGATGTCGGCGATGGAAAGATACTTGGAGACACACTCGCCGAAAGGTTAGAGTTTGGCGAAACCGATCCTGTCGATGAAGCCTGTGGTGGATATTGATGTGGCTGTAGTACCGTGTGTACCTTCGGTGGAGATCCATGAAGTCCCAACAATGGGCTGGATGTATTTACGGACACTGGACTAGAATACATATTCGCCAAGCCGTGTGTTGCAACAACCTGTGGTTTCAACTGCAAATAGGAAACAAATAAGAGTCAGATTAAAAATGTGGTCTTGTGTAACAATTATAGTACCCCCTAAGATAATCGTCAGGTACGCAATAGAACCAAAAAGGACAATACAGGCGTTTAAAATTGAAAAGCCGATTTTCAAACAAAAAGCGTAAAGCCTTATGCCCTTTTTCGGTCTTCTTCTGCGAAATGGGAATTAGGATGTGGATTTGCATGTGCATTCTTAAAAACCGACAGAACTGAAGGTTTGTTGCTTAAACGATAATCAATAGTATTGCGTGTCGAAAATAAATGTTTTGTTGTTTTACGTGCTACCTAAGATTTTTTAAATAACTTTTTTTTGATAGGTACTATGTAGTTGTAGATACTATTAGAAAATTAGCCACAATATCAATAATTGATATTGAGGTTACTGATGAACTAACAAACCCAGTAAAAAAAATAGTAGGTAGGTAATACAAAATATAATTAAAACTTACATCTTCCTCGTGCATGTTAATCCTTTCGTTAGTGACACCAGGGAATTTACTAGTGTAGGGATTCACGTAGTTACAAGCTGCGTCAATCATCGTTTATTTATTTTTTGAAATTGTTTTTTTTTTTAAGAATATATATTTAATTAACACACAATTCGGTTTGTTTTGTTTTATAATTATTCACACTGTCATAAAAATATTATGCAATCACATTAGTCATACAGGATCAAAACAGCAGCTATACACACAAGTCAAATTGCTTATTTCATTCGCACTTTTATTTGCACATGCAGCATGTAATTTAGTATTTTACATGGATGAAGTAGTGAACTTGTTTTTATTGTTTTTTGTTGTTTTGTCTGCTTGCACGGTGCGGTAAAACGTTTAACTCCCGATAATTACAGTTCAAAAAGGAAGAGCACGAAATGCAATAATTGTTCTCGTTCGCGTCGGGAGAATGAATGCACTGGCACTAGTGGATGGCAGGAATCGTACTTCACCGTTAAAACATAGAGCTCCAAGATAAAGAACACAAACACACGGAGAATACGAACAAAAAAAAACAAAACAAATTTTAGAGGTAGAAATAAGAACAACAAGGTGAAATGAAGACGATGATGGTGCAGAAGACACACGTCGGTCGGTCGTCCACTCTCTCTCTGTATGTTAGGAAGCGAAGGCAAAGTATAATTATTGGGTCTTGTCTGCGTCTCTGAGTTGCTTTGCTGCTCTCCCAAACAACCACCGGTAATTATCGTTTTCGACTGAGCCTCTTAGATCTGTACACAGTGCACATAAGTTGTGCGGAAGAGAGTGAATTTGAAGAACATTAGGTAGGTTACTAGAAATGTGAAGGGAGGGGAACGAGAAGGAGAAGCAGAACCATACTGCCATCCCTGTCTTATACACGTGCTCTATATGGCCGACGGACAGGAATGAAAATAGTCATCGTCGCTCTCTGTTTTGGTATTTTTACTAGCCCACAAGCAGGTATCGGAATGCCTTTATATTTGCCCAAAACAAACAAAAGATACAAACAACAACAACGTCGATGGTCGATGAGGAGGAAAAACTACAAAGGCACACATTTTGTGTGTGCGTTTCTTTTTATCGCACGCAATTCTGTATCGTTAACCTTCTCGCTCTTAGTGGTCCATTTTGGATGATGATGAGATGATGCTGAGACTGAGTGAGAGCAAGATTTATCAAAATTTGAATCTGTGTTTCGTTTGCCAGGAGCGAAGTGGGCAAATAACATTCATTAGGGGCGCACAGGAATATGTGGCATGCGGTCCAATGAAATAACTGTATTTAAATGGGCGTGACCCAACACCCGGTTGACAAGCGAGCGAGAGAGCAAATGCGGAGAGCACCACAAAAAGTATAAAGTCGGAAGAGAAAGAAATTTATTTTCGTACCCGAAAAATCATCATCGTTTTTTATGGTTGCTTTTCGAGACAACGAGGACGACTCGAAAGAGTAATTGAATGTGTGTGCGCGCGTATCACGCGATTACAATTGCATATTGATTTCCTTTGCTTTGTTAAAGGAGTCCCCAATTGTTTTGTTGCGGGCGTATACAGGGAGCAGCCTTAATTGTATCGAGAGATCCCTTTTTCTTTTTAATATTGAACAAAAAAATAATAAAAATAAGGATTGTGACCAAGTTTTGTCAACTTATACATGTATAATAAATCAGTAGGTTTCATATGTGATCAAAGAGTGCAGAGGTCGTTGCTTTTTTCGAGCAACGGAAGGGCGGTCCCCGGTGGGAAAGTTTGGTTTATTACTGGCACGAGTTGATGCGATGGACTACTATGTAGAATGAGTGATGTAATGAAATCGAGAGCCCGCGCAATATAGTTCATCACAAGGGATTTGGTAGGTACTTGACGGAAGGGTTTTTTTTGTTGTTTTGAAGTAGCAACGTTTAATCAAATCAATAAACTCAGATTTGGGGCGTAGGATCACTAACGAATGAAAGCTTTCATTGAAGTTCCTAAAGACTAGGTAGATATGTTAAGTAGATAATGGCCATTCTTCTTCTGTTAATGTTGCCCTAAAATAATATGCGAAATGCATTTTAGGAAACTGGTTAACATTTTATGCATATCGAAAGATTAGTAGATGCGTAGGTACGTAAGATATATGTAATTATTGTTATGTTTTGGGACCAACATGATTCGTCATAAAAATGTTTTAACCGCTAGCTTTATGAGTTGGCATAAGATGTAGATGTGATCCAGGTGGTAAGAATAGGGGATAGAAAGGCAGTGAATGGGCCACATTTAGTGTTTTGGAATTTTAGCAAGGTACCTATCCCTAGTTTAAATCACGAGAGTAACAACATCTACAGTTTTTATACCCCCTCTTTTTGCGAAAGTCTGACCAACATCGAAGATAATCGGCGTTCAATTGTTGGTCACGTTCGGTAGAGCTGTTGACTATCTTTTTATTTAAAGAGGATTACTAAATCATAAACCCCAAAAAAAGCCAAAAAAAAATCATGAATTATTGATTAAAAAGCAAGCGATTGCGGAAGCGGATGCTGACTAAATAACTGAAAGCAGTGCACCAAAAATTGACCATGTCTTAAATTAAAATCAAAAACCTATTATGAGCTAACGCTCCGAAAAAAAAATATTTCTATAGAAGCTCTTTGACAAAATATACGGTATATTTTAGGTTATGAATATTGTAGAAGATTGTGGTGCCCATTTGCACTACTTGACATAGTCATCTTAAACGTCCATTGTCCAGATCGAGGTATTCAGGATTGAATTATCGTCTGGATAGCCCATTAACGCAAACGGGACTAACCATTTTCCGCGAAGAATTTGTCGAGGATTTCTTCAACCACTATTGATAGCGTTTTATTTCTGAAGTCATGTCCTTGTCAGAGTTAATACAGGACCAAATGTTATATCTGTTGGTGGTAAAGTTCTTTCCAATGTGTCCTTTCTCGTTAACGACATATAATTGGTTTTGTAATAAATTATTTTAAAACCCATTTTTTTCAACTTTTTTCAACTTTTCAAGCAATTGTGGCTGTGGGTCCGTCCAATGAGTCCGACAATTGATTAAAATATCACCAGCGTATGCTACAAAATTGTTCTCCAAATTACCACGATAAAAATTTTATCGGTGGCCAATCCGTTTCTCCTCAAAGGTACTTCGCACGCAATAAGGTGACCGCCTAATAACAATTTAAAAATTAACAATTTTTGTAGAAAGTCTGTCAACATCTGTCGATATAGCAATCCGCGCTGCCTCTATTGATGTCTCTTTTCTCTCAATTATGCTAAGAACCACTGGTTGCATAAATGCATTCTTGCAAGTGGCCCTAAGAATATTGATCAATCTATCACAAAATAGTATCAAACACCCAAATCATATTTATAGAACGAAAAAGATATGACAAGTCAATACCTTGAAGAAGTCCAACAAGAACCTCGAAAGCTCAAGCATGAGCTGAGCATATACATTGAATGTATCAGCAGAGAGTCCTTAATTCGATACTGATGTAGTAAACTCAAGAGTTTGCCTCCATCGAGCTGATCGAGTGGCTTAGTGGTGCGAAAGTGGTTCTATAAAGTGTAAAGTTGAAGGTCTACTGCTACTATAGTGGTCTCCAATCGATGAGCCGAGTAGTATCAATTTTCATAAAACAAATTATTGTTTATGTGTTCAAAAGCGTATCAAAATAACTAGCAGTTATGTATATCATAACTGATAATGGTTGTGAGAAAAGAGTTAGTTC
The DNA here is from genome assembly GCA_932526625.1 of Rhingia campestris. Lineage (NCBI taxonomy): Eukaryota > Metazoa > Arthropoda > Insecta > Diptera > Syrphidae > Rhingia > Rhingia campestris. The sequence continues at coordinate 388,218 of OW052182.1, forward strand.
CTAAGACCTAACAACATCCTGCGAATATATTTTTTAATATGTAATATATTTTTTTTTTAAATAGCCATGGTCATTTCTGAAAGTTCAAAAGCTGGATTTTAGAAATTTTCGCATAAAATAATCAACGCTTAAAATAAATGTTTGCACAAATTTATTGCTTACGGTGGTTTTACTGAAATCAATGCACACAATTTACAGGACTGCCAATAAAAATGGGTTTAGCACACTGTCCCTTTTATTAGTTTGGACAAACAAACAAACAAATCTACTAACTACCTGAAATCGGTGGGTGGGTACGGGTGCATATGCTTTCACCTACAGTGGTTTTATTACATTTAATAAAATAATTCTACCTAAGGCCAGGAAAATACTCCCGCACACAATTTCCATGTTATGTTTTAAAGAAAAAATTTCGAAAAACGCACCAAGCTGTAAGATTGTTTACGTATTCTCAAGTGATACAAAATATTTTGTTGAAAAATGCGGATTACACGGGCAAATCCTCCAAATCCAATTACGGCCCTTTTCCTTATCCTTTGCTAGTAATAAAATAGCGAAATCAAGGAGAGACAACCGCACCATTGTTTATTGCAACGCATAGAACAGTGGTTGTTCCATTATAACCCATAGTATTGTGAAGACCAAAAAGTAGCCCGCCTGAGAAGTCACAGCAGGGGATTACCACATTTTATACTAGTCGCGATCCCTTGACTTTTCCAGATAAGTAGTTGTAAATTATATGCGTTTATAGTTCTCACTGACCAGTGTAGATAGATAGGTAGGTATTAAAGTGCGGGTCTACCACACGCGATTATGACCTGTGGTTTAATCCCTTAGCGAGCATAATGGGCTTATAATCAGATTGTTGATTGGATTTTTACAAATTTGCAAGAATTCTCCTCCACCTTTCAAAACATAAGATCGGTTTCGAAAAATCGCTGTGAGCCCGTAAATTGTAATACAGGCTTATGGAAAGGGTCGGCTTGGGAAATTCTGGATTGTAGGTACTGTTTATTTTGAATGTAGGTCTTCGATAGTAAATGTTTAGACAATTAAACCATGACATTAGAGAGAGAAATCATAAATTTTGCTCGCATACGATGTGTATCAGTACAACTTTAAAGTGTCAGCTTTTAAGTCCGGGAGCATAGTCTCTTACTCGGGTTTCGGTGATTAAACCACCCTGGATTAAACCATTCATGTCCTTGCAGGGCTAACTCGTCTTTCCAGTTACTGAAGATCAGCATTCCTTGTTAGTTCATTTAGACTTTACTCTAATTTCCCGTAATTCTAAGAAAAATGGCAAAATTGCACTTTTTTTATTATAACGATTTTCCAAGAAGCTACCGAATGGTTTATAAGTATTGCTGACAATAAAAAAGGCCAATTTAATGTTAGGTAGTAGACTATTTAATCTGCGGTAATTGCTTATGTATGGCATTTTTTCATTTCTGCTGTTGTGAAATAAAATAAATGTATTAAATTAAAATAGGAGAGTCAAATTCCGTATATTGGTTTTAGAGTATAAAGTAGGGAGTCCTTTTAGAAATATTTTTCTATAATCCTAAATATTTTAGGATACAATAGTGACATAGCAAGTGTGTTCTGTGTTCATGCCGACCGATCCTACAGCATCAGTTTGCTATGTTCTAAGTGATCATCGCCTCAAGCCTAGCTTCTGTATTCATTTGTGTGTGCGAAATTATATTTTTGACACAAACAATGAGACCTCCATTTTAACGCCGAAGCATTGAGAAACTTTTAAGAATAGTTTTACTTTTCAGGATGTTTGGCAGACTTTCGCAATAGAGGGCAGTGAAAAAAACCTAGATATTGTAATTTCTACATTTGAACCGGCGGCCAACGTGTAGTCCAATATATTAACAGCTATGCCACTGCATGGCCAGTGATTATACATTAAGGACCCCCTTGAGTTTCCCTACTTATTTGTAATGTGGTAGTGGTTTTAAGCTTGTTTTTTTCGTAATTATAACATAGCATTGAAGCTGTGACTTACCCTTAGGTTTGTTGTACGTTATAGGTTTTTTCATCTCTTCTTTTGTACAAGGCGTCGATATAATAGTATTGTCAGCCAGTTCAGTGTTTATAGCTATGACATGTCTAGCTACTAGATTATGAATTGCTCAGTAAATGATTATATCCTTGGATCCAGCTACATTTGTGTACATTTACATCGTTATCTCGCAGAATTTGCCTGTTCACCTGTTTTGATTTGGCAACAATTAAAGTCTTAATCACTGATAAATCCCACCCCTTACCACAATGTCCATTTGTAAATCATCTGTAAATCACAATATAATCCTCAGACAGTTTATCAAATTTCATTTTCCTATAGCTCAAAATTTAAGGCCTAAATAATTAAATAATTATATATCACCTCACAAAAATAATTTTTAAGAACAAATTTAAAATGATTTGTTAAATTTATTTACATTACCTTAACTATGAAAAGTAATAAAAATAGTTTGAGGAGATGCCAAGAAAATAAAGCCTTTTTTACTCAATAAAATCACCATCCTTTTGTATTTGTATTGCATTTCTTTTTTTAAATGCGACTTCCATTTTAATTTTGCATCGAGTGTCATTCCAAGATATTTCGCTTCATTTGCAAAAGGCACTCGAACCATATTTAGAAATACAGGCAAATTGTTTGTCTGTTTATACGAAAAATCTACATGAACCGATTTGCTCTCGTTTAGTGCAATCCGCTGGGATTTTGTCCATTCATTAACCTTGTAATTTCATGTTTGTATCGTCAGCAAGCGTTGCAACTATTGTATCGTTTGTTTGTGGGATATCAGATGTAAATAAGTGGTCCAAGGCCGCTTTCTGAGGCACTCCTGCCATTATTTCGTTGAGAAGTTTAGAAGTTTAGAAGCTTACCGAGGCAACATTTTAAGAAGTTCTCCCGTAACCTGGAGCCTTTTTAGGCTTTAGTTTATATTTTTATTTAGTATTTCCAATTTAAGTTCTGCAATACTTGTACACGTACTACATTATTTTCGGGTATGGTGTCGAATGTTTCCTAAAGATGAGCGGCAAAGACGTCTGCTTTCTCCTTATCGCCTTTTCCCAAGAATCTTGCGTTCCCCTTAATGGGGGCGCAGCGTTTTGTTTTCCAAAGTGAATAATTCGGTTCTTTTCCTTGAATTCTGCGAAGTTTGTTTCTTTTTTGTCTTCTTGGTTGAGTCTTCGCCTTCATAGCCCGTCAACGCAAACGGGACCGTAGATTTTTGGAAGAATTTTTTCTCTCGAATCGACCAAGGATTTCTTCATATGCTTTTGATACGGTCCATGCTTCAGCGCCGTAGAGCAGGACTGGGATGATTAGGGTCTTATATAGGATCTCCTTAGTAGTTCGAGTGAGGGCTTTACTACTTAATTGCCTTCTTAGCCTGAAGAAACAGCGGTTGGCAAGAGTAATTCTTCGTTGAGTCCTACCAATGATGTCAATATCGTCGGCGTATGCTAGTAGTTACACCGATTTTTGGAAAATTGTGCCTCTGGTGTTGGCTCGGAAATCACATGACAGCGCATCCCCTTGCCTAAATCCTTTTTTGGTATCGAATATGTCGGTGAGGTCGTTTACGACCCTGATGAAGCAGCGAGAATTCTCCATCGTCATCCTACACAAACGGACGAGTTTGGGCGGTATACCAAAACTAGATATGGCTCTGTATAGTTCGTCTCTATAAATGCTGTCGTATGCGGCTTTGAAATCGATAAATAGGTGGTGGGTATCGATTTGGACTTCTTGGTTTTTTTCCAGGATCTGCCAAAGTGTGATCGGTTGTTGACTCTCCTGGCCTAAAACCACACTGATAAGGGCCGATCAGGTTGTTGATAAACGGTTTCAGGCATTCGCATATTACGACAGATAGGATCTTGTAGGCGATGTTGAGGAGACTTATGCCTCTGTAGTTGGCGCTGTTCAGAGGGTCTCCTTTTTTGTGGATCGGGCAAACGATGCTGAGGTTTCATTCTTCAAGCATACTTTTATCCGACTTGATTTGGCTTATGAGTTGGTTGATGGTTGAGTCATCTCCGCCAGCTTTATAAAGCTCAGCGGGAAGGCCGTCATTTCTGGCGGCCTTATTAAGCTCGAGTTTAGATATTGCTATCCTCACATCACTTAGGTCGGGTGGTTGGCAGTTTTCGCTTTCGTTGCCAATATTAAATGGTTCGTTCTGCCTGACAGCGGAATGTTGTTCGTCATCGCCGTTTAACAGTCTGCAGAAGTGGTTCTTTCATATCCTCAGCATCGACTGTGTCTCAACTAAGATATTTCCATGTTCACCTCGACAGAATTCTATTCCTTTTTTCGTTTAGCTGGGTCGTCCACAGTAATATCAGTCCTTTCCGAGGCTATTAGTTGCTTCGTAACAATGGTTTTTTCCATGGGTGGGTAGTTAACCCAAAGCACAACCCCCAACCTGGAGGGCCAGTTCCAATTTATTAGATACCCCTAGGACATGGGGCCATCCGTATCCACTACGGGATTAAGCGCTGCCGTTGACCTTTTGGTTCATCCGCCACCATCTCTGTTCAAGGGTCCTGACTTACCTACCCTTGAAATTCCTAGACAACTTATTGTCCGAATATGTCGAAGCGACTTATCTAGGTTCGCCTGGGACGGCAGACCGGGTATTCATTCAGCGCCATTCTGACCAGGGTGATTATAGTGTTGCTGCTTTACGTCTTGTTATCAACACTCGGTATTTAGCTTACGATATAATAGACGGTAACTTTCAGGGTCTTTAACGCAGACTTGACCGAAGTTACTTGGTAGCCCAATAATGGCACCGACTTTATCAAGGTACGGAACACCGATCAAATGAATTGGCGGTGGAGGCCGTTGCTTTAGCTGTTTCGCTTTATTATTGATATCTTGGTCACAGTTTATTATTTCAGGAGAGGATACTGGCTTGTCTTTTTTCCAGTCTTACTTTTCTTAGGTACGGAACACCGATCAAATGAACTGCCGGTGGAGGCCGTTGCTTTAGCTGTTTCGCCTTATTAATAATATCTTGGTCACAGTTTATTATTTCAGGAGAGGATACTGGCTTGTTTTTTTTCCAGTCTTTTTTTTAGAATCTAGTCGTGTTTCGCGACTGAGTTTCTCTTTATCCGTATGGTATTCGGAATTCACGGGACAGTTTGCACTTGGTTTTGGGTTTTTAGGTATATTTAATAAACTCTTTAAGATCATATTTTCATCCTTAAGGTGGAGAATTTCTTAACGAAGCTCTTCGCAGAGCAGTTCGACATTGTTATGCCTTGTTCGAAGAACGTCTTTTTCATCTTTTAGGCTTTTATTTTTCATTGAGTCTCGTTTTATGTGAGCCGAAGCTTCTTGAATTGCGAGCTGGGGTAATAATTCTTTTTGTTGTACTCATTGAATTTCTGTTTTTTGTATACGAGTGCATTTTAGTCGCCTTCTACGACAGGCATGCTGAACCCTAACCCGAAAAGTAGTTAACAAAATGTTTACAAAGAACTGCATTGTTTTAGTGTTTTATTCTTGGAAAATTGTAAACGTAATCCCAATTGCAACTCTGACTACACATCAAATGTGCTTATCTTTACCTCCAAGTGGTAACCATCGGGTACTGGTCTCATCCAACCGGATTTGACTTGCTAAACGATAAGTGCGAGTGTTGATAACACGACGAAAAACAGCAATATATAAACACCCTGTTGAGAATGGCACGGAAGAATACCCGGCCTGCTGTCCCAGACGAACCTAGATGAGCTGCTCTGACATATTCGGACAACAGGTTGTCTAGGAATTTCAAGGGTTAGTCAGGCCCCTTGAACAGAGATGGTGGCGGATGAACCGAAAGGCCAACGACAGCGCTCAATCCCGTAGTGGATACTGATGGCCCCGTGTCCTAGGGGTATCTAATAAATTGGAACTGGCCCTCCAGGTTGGGGGTTGTGCTTTGGGTTAACTACCCACCCACAGAAAAAAAACATGGTTACGAAGTAACCAATAGCCTCGGAAAGGACTGATTTTATTGTTGACGACCCTGCTAAACGAAAAAAGGAAAACGACGTTCGTATCTGCACCTGGAATGTGAGAACATTAAACAGGAGAGGTGAATGCGAACAACTAGCGGAAGCCCTAAACTGCTACAAAGCAGACATTACTGCCATCCAGGAAATACGATGGAATGGGCCGGGCAAAAAGAGGATGAAAAACTGTGATATATATCTACTACGGACCGTGTTATAGTGAGCAGAAACAGCGACTATTCGGATGCGGATTTGTTATAAGTGCCAGACTTAGGCAAGAAGTCTTATGTTTCCAAGACATAAGCGAACGCATAGTAACAATCCGCATCAAGGCCAAATTCGCCAACATAAGCCTTATATGCGCTCACGCTCCGACGGAAGAAGAAGATGATATAGCTAAGGATTGCTTCTACGAGCTCCTCGACAAAACCTATGAGCGACTACCGAAGTAGGTTGTTAAAATCGTGCTGGGAGATTTTAACGCAAAGGTAGGAAGAGAAGACATCTTTAGAAGTATTGTCGGAAAACATAGCCTACACGACAACACGTCTGGTAACGGACTTAGGCTAATTGACTTCGCTACGGAACGAAATGCCACTATAGCCAGCGCACGGTTTCCTCACCTCGATATCCATAAGGGGACATGGCGGTCTCCAGATCAACGAACGGTCAACCAAATTGATTACATTGCGATAGATAAGAGGCACGCATCCATTATTTTGGATGTCCGAACATTCCGAGGAGCTAACATCGACTCGGATCACTACCTTGTAGCAGCCAAGGTAAGAATGCGGATATCCACCACGCCACAACAATCCAGAAATACTGTGAAAAAATTTAATGTCGGAAGACTGCAATCGCAAGAGACCGCCAAGACCTTCGCAAAACGCGTATCCCTTAACCTCTCGATTAACACCATACCACCAGCATCGAATGTCGAAGAGCAATGGCAACGATGCCAACAGGCCATTAGATCAGCCGCAACTGATGTGCTAGGTTCTCGCGCCCACCAGCAAGAAACCCCTGGTTTGATGAGGAATGCCGACAGATGCTCGCAGCCAAGAACGAGGCCTACAAGGCTAAGCTGCCATTGAGCTCTATAGGCAAAGAAGAAGGGAAGAACATCGGCTTTTCAGCAAGAAGAAAAAAGAGCAAGAAAAGCGCGCGATCGAGGATATAGAGAGGTGCCACTCCAGGAACGATGTTCGCAAGTTTTACCAAAGTGTAAAACGTCAATGCCAAGGATACAAGGCTCGAACAGAATCCTGTCGAGATGAACAAGGAAATATTGTAATTGAGACACAGTCGATGCTGAGGATATGGAAGAACCACTTCTGCAGACTGTTAAACGGCGATGACGAACAACATTCCGCTGTCAGGCAGAACGAACCATTCAATATTGGCAACGACAGCGAAAACTGCCAACCACCCGACCTGAGTGAAGTGAGGATAGCAATATCTAAACTCAAGCTTAATAAGGCTGCCGGAAATGAGGGCCTTCCCGCTGAGCTTTATAAGGCCGGCGGAGATGACTTGGTAAGTAACATCCACCAACTCATAAGCCAAATCTGGTCGGATGAAAATATGCCTGAAGAATGGAACCTCAGCATCGTTTGCCCGATCCACAAAAAAGGAGACCCTCTGAACTGCGCCAACTACAGAGGCATAAGTCTCCTCAACATCGCCTACAAGATCCTATCTGCCGTAATATGTGAACGCCTGAAACCGTTTACCAACAACCTGATTGGCCCTTATCAGTGTGGTTTTAGGCCAGGAAAGTCCACAACCGATCAAATTTTCACACTTCGGCAGATCCTGGAAAAAACTCAAGAAGTCCAAATCGATACCCACCACCTATTCATCGATTTCAAAGCCGCATAGCATTTATAGAGACGAACTGTACAGAGCCATGTCTAGTTTTGGTATACCGCCCAAACTCGTCCGTTTGTGTAGGATGACGATAGAGAATTCTCGCTGCTCCATCAGGGTCGGAAACGACCTCACCGACACATTCGATACCAAAAAAGGATTTAGGCAAGGCGATGCGCTGTCATGTGACTTCTTTAATCTGATTCTTGAGAGGATTGTGCAAAACTCCAAAGCCAACACCAGAGGCACAATTTTCCAAAAGTCGGTGCAACTACTAGCATACGCTGACGATATTGACATCATTGGTAGGACTCAACGTGATGTCATAGCCACGTTTGCTAGTATAGAGAAGGAAGCGGCGAAAATGGGTTTAGCAGTAAATGAGGGTAAGACTAAGTATATGCTGTCAACACGAAAGGACACACAACATCGACGAATTGGACAGAACGTCACCATTGACAGATATAACTTTGAGGTAGTACGGGACAACATCTTGTCAGCAATTAAACGATGAATTACTCTTGCCAACCGCTGTTTCTTCGGGCTAAGAAGGCAATTTAGTAGTAAAGCCCTCACTCGAACTACTAAGGAGATCCTATATAAGACCCTGATCATCCCAGTCCTGCTCTACGGCGCCGAAGCATGGACCGTATCAAAAGCGGATGAAGAAATCCTTGGTAGATTCGAGAGGAAAATTCTTCGAAAAATCTTCGGTCCCGTTTGCGTTGACGGGCTATGGAGACGAAGATTCAACCAAGAACTATACGAGCTGTACAGCGACATGCCCCTGGTCAAAAAACTCCGCATTGGACGTTTAAGATGGCTAGGACATGTAGAACGAATGGACACCAATACTCCGGCTCGCAGAGTCTTCGATTCCCAGCCAGACGTCGGACGCAGTAGAGGAAGACCTCGCCTTAAGTGGCGCGCACAAGTGGAAACCGACCTCAACCATCTTGGAGTGCGCAACTGGAGGCAGTTAGCTAAGGACCGGGCTAATTGGAGAGGCATGTTGGTTGAGGCCCAGGTTCATTCCGGACTATAGCGCCACTTAAGTAAGTAAGTAAGTAATCCCAATTAATATAATCATGCTGAAGTTCAAGTTTTTTTTCTGAACAAATCACTTCGTCCTTTTGTGAGATATAACTTATATTAACTGTATATTCCTTTTTAGATAAAAACCGTTAAATATTGGTTTAACAAGTTCAAAATATATCCAAAACTAAATCCATTCATTTATTTTAGAGAAAAAAGTAATTTTTTGAAACCATGCCATGTTATTCAACCTTTTGACAAAAACAATTCACAAAATGTTATTAAAATGCTATGTTCTATTTTCGAAAAATAATTAAATTTGTGAATTACCGTTTTATTTATTACGTAGTATGCAGCATTCTAACGCACGTCTGCGCCATTTAGACATCAATTTTTATTCATAATAATCGCTAGAGCGGTTTTCGAAAAAAATCAAGATTTAAAAAAACTTGCAGAAAAAATATGCCATTAAATAACTGTATGTGCCTAAAATTGACTGCATAATCAGTTTTTTCCGACAAAAAATGCTTGTTAAATTTCATAGCTAAGATAAAATCAATGAGTTGTTTAAATCATGGTCAGACCTCTTTTTACTTTAAAACCTTTATTATTATATTTTCTAGTTAAAATTGCTTACACCTGACTTAAAAGTAGTAGGGTAGCTTAATAATAGACTCTACGCTTAAATTTTCGGTATTATAACTATTGCCTTACCGCAATATTGCCTCAGATGCAAGATCTATTCAAGTCAACGGATTCTTATTTAGGTCAAATTTTAAGGGAAAAAACTGGGTAAGCAATCATTTTAATGACCTAGATCATCGTTAAGTTAAAATTTCCGATGTATTTACGAAACCAATACAAACTCTATCACTAGCAAGTAAATAAAAAATCTTATAGCTGCCTGATATATCGATGGTTTAAAATAAGCCGCCAGAACAGTGTTGTATTGTTAAAACAAATCTTCTGTTGCTGTAAATTTCGCATTCGAAGATATTAAATTTACGAACTATAAACAATTCGTATATCAGCGGCCCTTTATGATATGGCTACCTCTTAATATTGTAACGTAACTCAATATCCATATTGCCAGAAGAATTGACTACAGTACACTTACATAAGAAAATCCCTTAAAACCACTTCTTAATCGCATTACAGTGGATTACTCTTATTAAAGTGTGAACTTAGTTCTTCGAACTGTTCACTTGCGCCACTTGACCCTGATAATCCTTGAAAAAAAAAAAAACGATGTACCTACCTAAGATGTTACACCCTGCCAAGTGCTTATCAACCAAATATGGCAAAAAGTGTTGACGCACCAGCACGCACAAATCATCATAGATGAACAAATCAACTTCGGTGATCATCACCAACATGCACTTGCCTTAAAATTCTTAATAATTCCTATAAACATGACCGCCACTTGTACTGACATCTATAATGTCCTTTTTATCTTGTCTTTTTTTGTAATTTCTTTTCATTGTTCGAACGAAAGCGCCTTTGAGCGTGACCGCCTTACTGAGCATCCTTCAATAACCTGCCGCCGCATTGCATTTTTTTTGTTCTGTGCGTCTTAAATATCTTACACACATCGAAAACCAGCTCAAATGTCCTGATAAATGGGTTCCCAAAAGGACATAAACTATATATGTGCCTGCGAAAAAGTGTCGAAATGCTCACAAGGGATCCCGCTGAGTCCGACTTTGATCTGGTTCACTTGGGTTCCTGGTAGGCTAGCTGCGTTCAATTCAATGCACTGGGATGTTCGCAAAACCCTAGGACATCGCACTGTAAAAATGAAACCTTGCACATCATGTGGGATTGTTTTTTCTTGCATTGTACTCGTGCACAAACGAAATAAAAGGACAAATTATTCGCCTGGCTACCGATAGATGAAGACGACACTATCTATAAAGGTATACATCGAGATCACGCAATTGTGTGTCCATTTCTATTGCATTGTGCAAGAATATCGAGTTTCGCTAATTTCGCTCCCACGATGTTCGACTATACGACAGGTTTAAGGAGTCATATTTCTAAAAAAAAAAAAAAAGTGGGAATTTTCTCACTATAATTAACAATTGAATGCTTTTGCTGCCGTTGATAATTTGAAAACAAATTAAAGATCCACATTAAACTCATAAGATAATGCAAATTGTAGAATGTGTCAATATAATACGAAATTCAGAAGCATTTTAATAGTCGATTTGTGGGACTATTGCGTCCTCTTTTGGTATTGGAACAATATTTACCGACGGGCGCCTTTGAACCGCATGACTTAGCATACTTGGTGGATGCAACTTACATAAATATCTGTACTCATATACACTGTATGGCGTTTGCAGGCTTTGTTGCCTTTTTTAACTTTTCATCTTTCTTGGCATGAATTACTGTCATTATCTCGTCAGCATTGATGATCGGCTGGATTATCTGGGTAGAAGCATTTGTGTGCGATGAAAGGCCACCGCCTCTCAAGGGGAATTCCTTTGGATGGCTGGCAGCCACAGTAGCTGATTTGGTATAACACATTAACCGAATTTTGTGAAAAGGCTAAGAGATGAATAAAAGAGTGAATATTGCTGGAATACGAAAGTAATTGCCGTGCGTGAGACAGTGATTTCATTATCACATCCAATGTCAATTGGTAGGTAAATTGATTTGAGGGTAGACTTGTACAAATTAATTGACAAGCAAATTCTGCGATTTTATTCGCACATACACACATATAAAAAATAAAGTAATAATAATAATTGGTAAGGACCTAAGGCACGGTGTATTTTTTACTAGCTAGTATGCAATGAGCAATTAAGAAATGTACTTAATATTAATGTCGCAAAAGTATTACATTTTGTAGCCATAAAGAAATATAAACGCTGTCCTCATTTAATTTAATTAACCATTATCCGAAAAATAGTGCCTATTTATTGGCCTAATTTTAATGCACACCAAAAGCTGCTTATAGAAAGCTTATTACTGGTTCGTGTCTAATATCTATTTAACAGCATAGCCACGAACCATCTGCTTTATTTGTAAAAAGTGCATAATATCATTGTATATGAAACTAATAGTACTATCACTTTGGCAAATCGATGGTGGTGCCTCTATCGGCGCGAGATACTACTAGGCCAAAGAGGGCTCTAAATTTTACGCTCTCTTTATTAGATTTAATGGAGATCCACTCACATAATTTACACAGTTCTACTCTAAAATTAAACCAATCGCATGCCAATATACTATTTCTTTCTCGCTCATTTTGTCAAATACGAAAGCTAAGTGAGTTACTTTGTTGCAATGCGATATGCGAATTGCGAGTGTGCCATACCAACCCCCGGTATGAGCAAAAGCAATTGCATTTCATATCTCAATCGCAGTGCTGAAAAGCCATTTGCTGAGGGATGTTGTACATGTCTTGTTTCATACTTTACTCAGATTCAAATTTTATTTTCGTATTTTTTTGTTAATCTACTCAATGTATTAAAATTTGAGCCTGAGTGAATAATGCAGCATACATAGTTTCCCATCCCATAACATCTTTGTCCACGTACAGCATACACTCTGCTTCAATTGAATGATCGGTTTTTGTAGTATTTTTTTTGTGTGTGTGCTTTATAGATACTGATCGCTCATTTTCAACCAATGTTTTGGTGAAGTGCAGTGGCAGTTGGTTAATATTACAGGTGGACAATTTTACTGTGAATTTTTATACCCTATCCCATAGGGGTATATTAGTTTTGATACATAGTTTGTAGCGAAATAATTTAGCTAGATATATCTCAAAGTATATGGATCGACTCAGAATCAATAGCTGAGTCGATTTAGCCATGTCTGTCCGTCCGTCTGTACGTCACCAGTTTTTGGGCCTTTTAATTTTGAGCTAGAAGGATGAAATTTGGTACACGTACTGTTTGTTGCTCCCAGCAGAACAAGTATTCAAAATTATGAAATCCGCCCACTATATTTCGTCAATATAAAGGTGTTTGCCAAGCCCACTTTTTGGGCGCGTTTTTAATAAAAAACTTTTTTTTTGCAAATTTTAAAATTTTCGAAAAAAAATTTTATGCACAATCATTGGTAGTATAAATTTGAACATTTCGTCAATAGACCATTTTAACCCACGCCCACTTTTTGGGGGCGTTTTCCTACAAAGACCATTTGTATGCCCTACCCCAAGGCATATGCAATACAAACACGTTCTTTTTTGTCGAACCACAAAAGGTTTTGATAAACTGTCTGAGCAATATATTGTGACAATGTCATTTTCTGTATTTTAACGTCATAAAGCCTACATTTTGAGGATATTAATTTTAAGGATGGGATGGGATAGGGTATTCAACGATTCGCACAGCGGATTGTAGCCTTCTCATATGTTTAATTGTTTTATTGTTCTGCTTTTGGTTTGTGCTTCTTGGTTTGTTTTTCAGCGAACAAAAAAAATTATACATTTGTATTTTTTTATTTCTAATAAATTAAAGTTAAATGTTAAATAGCAAATGCTCATATGGACTGTAATAATTTCAAAATTCCATTTTCCTTGTCCTTTTTTAAGCTCCCCAATGATCATAGGAGAGATGTTTGGATATAGGATGCCAAAAGGGTGAGAACATCCGAACCGAGATATTGAAATTAACAGTTACCAAAATATTAGAATGTTGATTTGAAGTTATTGCTGTATGCTGTGACCAGGGCAGTAACAATAGAAAAGCATGTAAATTACTGGGAGCAGCAGAAAATAAGCCGTTTTTTGAAATCTCGGACCAGGTAATATTTCTTTTATATGACTACCCGCATTTATTCAAAAGCCTGCGAAGTTGCTTGTTAAAAAATAATATTCGCATAGCTGATGATATCGTTTCTTGGGGAACACTTGTCAAACTGTTTGAAGAAGATTCCAAGAATATCTTTCAAGTATGCTTCAAACTAACGAAGAGTCATATAAATCCAAACAGTTTTGAAGAATGATCAGTCAAACTGGCTACATAGGTTTTCAGCTGCTGGAATTTTCAACGCCATCTCAGCAAATTGTTTTGAAACCGACACAGATAAAAAAATCGCTGCCTCGACGGCACATTTTGCTATTAAGATGAATAATCTTTTTGATAACTTAAATAGCTATAGTCTTTACACATCCAATCCTGATCGTCGACCTGTTTCAGCATCTAGTGAAACTCTACAGTCCATCAAAACAGCTAGGGAGTGGATCTCATTATGGGAGTCTACTGGTAAAATGAAAAAGCCACATTGCTTTGGTGGTCTTATGCAAACGTTGCTGGCCATAGAATTAATATGGGAAAAACTCAAAAATGACTAGCAGTTTATTCTTTTTGTACATCTAAATACTGATGTTGCAGAAAATTTATTTTCTATAAGAAAATTCAATAAGGATTTCTGTGGAGTTAAAGGTGCGAGGAACTAAGATCCCCACTTTCTTTTTTTTTTTTTTTAATTTTTGTTTGTTTATTGAATTATCGATATGTTTTCTGTTTTTTTACCCCGCTTATAAATAAACATTGTAACGTTTTCTCATATTTATGTTAAACTTATTTTACATATTGTATTTTTTAGTTCTAAAGTGCGTCTAATATGCTACCTCTTTGGAGACGTGGAAAAGCATATTGAAGTTATCACCTCACCTCTGTATATTACTCATTATCTTATTTATGGCGTTTTCCATTGGGAAAAAAATCAATTTTTTTTTTGATCTGAAGAGCGATTTTGACAGTTGTTGTGTTCCATTGGGCGAAAAAATTGATTTTTTTTTTTGATCAGAGATCAATTTTGCAAATCTGAATTTTTCGGCAGATTTACCAATACCAATAAAAAATGATCGCTGTCAGTTTGACAAGAGTTGTTTTCATTTTGATTTTTTACTTCGGTTGTGAAACACAAGAGTGCTTTGGGTTTAATTAATAATGGATATAGACACAGAAAAGAAAGTTATACGTGAACTATTAAATATTTTCAAATGTTTGTTATGTTTTTAATGTTGGCAGCTACACCGACGCTAACTTCACAGACACGAAATGCCGCCAATATAATGACAAAAAAAAAAAAATCTGAGTCGCGTTCCATTGACACTCAAAAAGATCAAATTTCAGATCAAAATTTAGATTTCCCAATGGAAAACCCCATTAGTTTAGTGCGAGTACGCCAAAACCGGTTTGTTCTTGTTTGCACTCTTCAAGTCACTCATAAACACACTCATTATAATATTATTTACTCTATTCAGAAAGAGTGAACAAATGTTTCTTCTCTCGTGAGAAACGATCGATCTCCCCCTAGGCGGCTGGAGACAGAAATAAAAAAATTGCCGTGATGATACTACTATAAGCTTCATATACAATGATAATATGTTTTCAGGACAAATTCCCAATGAAATAGTTGTATCAAATCCAACAACCATCAATTTAATATATCTAGAACCAGAACCTAAGTTCCGATAAAAACCACCAACGTGGTAAATACAATTTAAATTTAATATTAAAATATATTATGGATAATCATGTTCCAAAATTCATGAGCTTTGTTTTAACACCAACTCGACAATGGTTGAATTTATAAAAGCCAATGATGATTTTCAATGATAGCTATAACTGCACCCTGAAAACGTTGTGTTAGAGCGATTCTGATGACGGAAAGAGACTGCAAATCACACTAGTCTACGAGGTAGGTATCCGAAATGGATCTTACTTACTGGTTCTGTTTCCGGGAACGGAATAATTTGTGGAACTTTCTGTATAATGAGAACTTTCTGTATATGAGGATGTGTACAGACATGAACTCCGAAAACATATTTTTGCTGTAGAATCACGCTACTCGCCTCTAGGGTTGGGTTTATAGCATAATCAACTTTTTTTTAAATCAAAGCTAATCTCTTTCAGCGAGTTGCAAATAAAAAAAAAACCGTGAAATCGATAAAAGGGTATTTTTTCTTTAACTATTTACTTTAGGGTATATCTACCTAAATTATTTCTCTTTGTTATGTATCAAAACTAATATACCCCTATGGGATAAGGTATAAAAACGTGTGCAACTGTATCCAAAATTCCCGGAAGATGTGTAAACATTGATGAAGATTTTATTAAAATATTTTGAAGCATATTTGCAGAAGTAGGGTAAATCATCTACATCAGTAGTACAAGCGATCATTATTAACATGTTGTAGCAAAAAGTAATTTCACACCTTATTGCTGTTCGACTACTATTAATACTTAAGAGTAACAAAACCATCAGAGGATTTTGTCAAATATTTTGAAGTATATTTGTAGGTGTTCTGGCCTCACTGAAACGTCTAGATGCGAACAGGGGACATTTTGTGGTTTTAACGTTCGTTGTTCCATATATTTTGCAAATAGAATCCATTTTTATACCCTATATCATTTGACATTTTAAGTTTGAAATAGTGCAGGTAGATATACCTTAAATCACAATACATATATTTTGTCTATACAAAGCTTTTTGCCACGGCCACTTTTTGGGAGCGTTTTTGTTGAAAAAAAAAAAAAAAACAATTTTCAGTCAAATTTAAAAAAAAATCGAAAAATCTGTTGATGCAAAATCATTGTTCATGATAATATAAACATTTCGTACAGAGATCATTTTAACCGACGCCCACTTTTTGGGGCGCGTTTTCCTACGAAGCTGTCTGCATCATTTTCGATATTTCACTGCCATCAAGACACATTTTGAGGATACTAATTTTAAGGATGGGATGGGATAGGGTATTAAACGATCCGCACAGCGGATTGCAACCTTCTCATACGTTTCTATTTTACACGTAAATTAATTTCTAAGCCTATATAGATTAGAAAAAAATTAACTTATGTAGTAAGTAGAAAACACTGAAACTAAGAAACAAGTGTATTGAAGTACCATTTTATATCTGTGGTGACAGATAATGTAGGTAAGTTAAAAACCTACATTTCCAGTTACCACATATGGTGTCATCAATTGCAATATCATATTTCACAATAATGTCAAACATCATCACGAATAGAAAAGGCGTTTTTCCCTCTGACATCACCGAAAGGTCCGTAAGTGGAACGTGATATCCGACCTGAGGAACCAGACATTTACTTCAGTTTGGTGAGTCTAACATTTTTTGGGTTTATCTTCTTAGCCTTTTTGCTACTAATGCCGATTAATTTTAACGTATAATGAATATAATTGACATTTATTATGTTTAAGTGTAAATGGTGGCAAACGACCGAGGGCTCAGTGGCGCGATGGTTAGTGCGATGAACTGCCGCGCAGAAGGTCTGGGTTCGATTCCCAGCCGTAGCAACACCTAAAAGATTTTTCACTGGCCCTCCTCTCGTGACGAACTGACAAATCATCCGAGTAGTATCAATTGTCAAGAATAGCTTATCTCAAGTTACCCGTTCGGAGTCTGCATAAAATAGGAGGTCCCGCCATCGTGCAAGAAGTTGACGTCTATATTGCCGTGTCAATGTGTTTCAGGCATTAAACTTTACCGAGGAAATCATTGGCTTGGAAAAAAAGATTAAAATACGATAACTTCTGCACAGTTCATGAACACCAGCCTTAAGGTCTGCCTTATTCTGGGCAATCAAGCGTTTTTAGTCATGTGACATGGTCGATTGATCAATGAGAACAGTGCATCGGCAAAGTTAACTTGGGAAATCTAAAATCCGGAACACGGCCAATATCTGCAGCTTGTATCTTGCATCGCTGTCAAAAGAGAAATGCATTTCTTGCATGAAGTTGCCCTCTATTCAACTTCGAGCTACAGATTCACGAAGATACACAGTGTGTTAAGGCCTGCTAAGAATGCACATCTGTAGCTAGTATCTTGCATCGCTGTCAAAAGAGAGATACATTTCTTGCATGAAGTTGCCCTCTATTCAACTTCAAGCTACAGATTAACGAAGATACACATTGCGTAAGCGCTTACGGGTTGCCTTGTTTTTAACTTTTCAGCCAGCTACAGATACGCATTCTGAGCAGGCCTTAAGCGCTTACGGGTTGCCTTGTTTTAAAGTTTTTACTCAGCAACACCTACAGATACGTATTCTGGGCGGTCCTTATGTGAAAATGAATGGATAAAAATATATTGTCGAACAAAATTTGGCGAATCTTCGAACGCTTCCCGTATCAGAAAATGCTTGCCAGTTTTGCATGAGCAATTTTTCTTACTTAATTTTGACAGCAAACAAATTTGTTTGTGTACATATATTTTTATTTAATGTTACCCATTTGCCAAATTTTATATACCATGCGTTTGGCGTCGTGCATTTATTGATAATTGCAGAAAAATAATTGTATTAACAATCACTTGTAGTAAACAGTTTTCTACACCAGCTTACGTAATCTCTCAAAATATGGGTTTAACGAAAGGCGATTATAAAATATTAATTGTACAATATATTTATAAAAAAAAAAGGAATAATTGCTACTGAACAATTTTTAATGCATGCATGCATTTAGAATAACTATTTACAGATGTTGCCGGTGTGGATTTGTAAAATGCAAGTGTGTGCCACTCGAATAACCCATTCCAATTTTATGCGATTTCACCTAGAGTACTGACATCTAACGGGAAATACAACTCAACAACCGAAAACAGATGTGCGCTGTGTTGTGTGCATAAGGTGTTGATTACATTTTATCAACAAAATAAGAGAAGTGTTAAAAATTATATATCCCGGGGTTTAGATTTGCAAGTATTAAATTTATTACTTCTTCAATTGTGTTAGTTTTGTGAGTGTATGTGTAACTTTCCAGTGGTGATGGGCCTTACTGAATCATGCATTCATTACATGACATTACAATTTACAATACATTCATGGAGTTGTCGACTTAACTTGTAAGCAATCAGTGTGTAAGGAAGAGCTCTCGTGTGCAAGTATAATAGGGGTATTCATGCAACGTCGGAAAGTCATCGTAAACGTGGTAAACTTACGACTTTGTAAATGAACTGTCAAAATTTGTATGGGAAATCTTTTACAAGAATATCAAAATTTTCGCAAACGAATTGGATGTGTAAACTGAGATGTTTTCAACTTTTAAAACGATATTTTGACATTAATCATAGTCCCTTCCACACATCAAGCATATGCGCTAAACTGAAAAATATTATCGACAACTGAAATAGAACAAAAGGAAACATGAAACATCGTCGTAAACTTACAATTTTTCGCACTTTGCAAACTTACGGCGTTGCATAAATACCCGACCGAAAACGATCCACAGCTGACAACTATATAATTTCTATTGTGTATATGTGTTATACCTTTGAGACACTAATGCTATAAAATAAATACCTTGGCATTGATACTATTGTATTCCATTCATGTAGTATGAGTTGAGAAATGGCAATTGAAAAATATAGTTCGTAAACTTACCACTTAGGAAGCACGGCGCTGCGGTCTATATATATACCACGGTACAAATTATACCCCCTTATTCATTAGATTTCACTAAAATACATCTCAACGGTCGTATAGTTATGCAGTTCATAAGTATTTATACAGCCTTTATTCAGGGTCGCACAATTTCTTATTCATAACATATTTCCCCAACCATAATAGTTATACAGGGTTTGTGTCAAATAAATTACCAAAAAGCTCGGCAGAGCTACCTAGGGATCATTTTTATGTTTGCGAAATTCAAGGTGACAACTTCGATTTTTAGACTTTTTTTTTAACATTTTGGTGACTTATGTTGCCTCAATAACATCGTTTACAATGTTGAGTCTGTAGGTAAACAAGAATACCCCTGCTAAAATGCAAAAATAACCTGGATGATTTTTTTTTTCAACTTACAATTGAACCTTTGGTAACCCTGATGCTCAGCAGTCTGTGAATACAGAAATAAAAAATGATAAATACCATTATATAGGCACTATTCAACCATCAGACGCGTTTAGGATATTTCCGTGGTATTTCCTGAAGCAAAGGTGGCACATCCATATACCATAGTATTAATACCACCAATGTGTCAAAAGTATTAATAAGTTAATCTTTACACGAGACATCATGCTCGAAACCTTTATGTAAACCTTTTTTTCTAACGAGGCCAACTGCTATGTCTTTTTTACACTAATGTATTTTGTGATTGTCGTCACTTTTCAGTGAATAGCTGGTATTAATTGTAATGACAGCTAATTTAATTTCAGTAGATAGAAAGATCCCACCACCATTTGAAAGATGTATTTTCATACTCCCCGATATAAACCCCAGGTGCGAGAAGTTTACCACCTATACACTTTTTAAAGCTGACAAAATAAAAAATATTAAAAGTAGGAGGATTTTGTGTAAATTAGATCGCAATGTTAACCTTGGAGCGGAATTACATTATCGAAAACAATAGACATATGTATTCCAAACACTATAAATAAATCAACAGATATTGCATTAACAATTTGACAATTTGATTGGAAGGTGTTGAATTGTAATTCATTTATTCGTTTGAAAAAATGATGTAAATCTTAATTGCATATTTGGATTAGAAACGAACCTATCATTTCCCCAAACACTCTCTGCCATTCTTTCATTGTTCGAATTCGAAAATTAAGAAAAAAGGCAAACAATCTACTTTTGTTGCTTTAGCTATCTATATGAAGTAGTAGTAGTAGTTATATTATTGACAACTTCCTAATATCTAACCTCTTACCTACTATTTCTCATAAACATTTAACAAAAATAAAAAACGAAATAAAAGTTACCTTCACAATATTTTTTTTATTTCAAATGATAAAACTTACTTTTAACGCAATAAATATAAATGCTAATAAATTGAGTTTGTGTATTTCATTATTGACCTAGGTACATCAGTCACAAATAAAACTAAACTAAATGTCACCGTGCCCTTGCTTATCGAAACGTTTTTGTAGCTCCATCTGCCGGAATGCTGATAACCTACTCTGCAGCCAATCAAAAATCGTAAATTTGTCACGTGCCCATTCTCAACCAATTCCCGATGGCCTCATAGGTAATGGCGGTCGTTTTCTATGTGTGCACTCAATTCTATTCAATTGAGCGGTGCGACCCTATTTCTAAACCGAATTCGACCAGAGTTAGAGGAGTTCAGCAAATGTGTATAGAGAGCAGAGAGAGTACCCTGTTTTTCCCATACACACTTCATTTGATTGTGCTTCGCCGTTCGTGTTCAGGCAGACGACTTTTTCTCGCCATCAACATATAAGTCCGCCATTTTGAACAAATCGGAGTCTCGGTAGTTCTTCGAACAAATTTGCTGGGAATTTTCATCAGAAACTTTGTGAAAATTTTTCTCTAAAAAATTGTACATAATTAATTTTCAAATCTTAGTTAAATCGATGCTTTAAACAATGGTAAAATCGAATTTTTCAAAATAGTGGTCATGTTTTTGCATTTTAATTAGTTTTTCGGTGCTAAAATATTTGGATTTTTCTTCCCTGTGTCTCCAACAAAAAATTCAATTCAATTTTTTTCTGTTCGTTTCGCCGTTCGTTCGTCGTTGGTTTTCTTTCTTTTCTTGTATAAGTGTGTGCGTTTATGTGCGCGCTGGGGCGAGCAACGAAGAACGATGAACAAATTTTGTACGCGCTATGCGCCCTAGTGAGTGAGCGAGCAATATTCATATTCACAACACACGACGGTGATGAGATTTTTCAAATGCAAAACAAAGATCGATGCAGTTAATTAGTTTAAGGTTAGAGTGAAATAGCCATACTTACAGTGGATCACAAAAATCGCAATAAATATTATTTTCCTTTTTTTCCTCAATAAGATTTGGGGATCGTCGATCAGTTGGGTTTCCTTTACAAAAAAATAAAAAAAAAATATTAAAGTGTTGTTGAGTTTTTGTTTTCCCGGAAAAAAAATTCCTTCAAATTGAAAATAAAGTTATTCGTTTCGCGTATATGGACTAAAAAAAATATCTTCAATGTTTATCAAGTGGATGTGTTTTGTGCATTTTATTTTGTATGACAATTCTAATGGGTGAAATTTATTCTTTTCCTCATCATCGCCATCACCGCCGCAGTAGTCGTCTTCGCATTTTTGCCCTGCTCTTTTCTGCTTCGAGTCAGTGTGCTGATTGATGATAAAAAAGAGTTGTTTCAAGGCACTGTGAAATATTTGAGCATTTCGAGCCGCGAAAATTTTGAAAATCTAAAATTCAAGGCCATAGCTTGGTAAGGAAACTAGCTAACCTGCCGAGTTATATATATTTTTTTTGTATTTTTTGTTGGATGAACACTTGCCCTGCCGTGTGTTTGGTAACTAACCGTGTCTGTATAATTTTTTTTAGCAACATCTAGACAAACAGCAGTATTAAGGAGCAAAAAAAAAAACAATTGTTTAAGCATGAAAATGTGCAAATGGAGAAAACGGAAAGCCTCTGTAGTTTTTTCATATTTTTCAAGAACAAATACAAAAGAGCCTTTAAAATGAATGCAAATGGAAATTGTAAACAATTTTCCAATAGGTGAATTCAAGAACTATGCAAAAACATTGCTTGTAATCAGAAACAAATATTTATGTTAATTTTGTTTTGTGTGCGGAAATTAAAAAAAAAAATTATTGTAAAATCGTTTTCAAATCGTTTAAATAATATTATAATTGAAAAAAATGTCAAACCGCGGGCCTTTCACTTAACTCCCTGGTTTGAGAACACGATAAAGTGAGAAAGTGTGGTTAAACCTAAACGTTAGCCTCGAATCGGGCTATAAGAGTGTAATCTCTAAAAGAACAGACAAGAAAATAAATTAACATTGCATTTGTTGAAACAATAGTGTAAACAAGAAATCCGACATCACAATGGCGGATCACCTGGATGAGCCGCCTCAAAAGCGGGTGAAGATGGAGCGCTTTCCCCAATCATCCAGTGATCCCGGTAAGAATAATGTTATAAAATGTACTGTACTCTTTTGCATAAAATCATTTGGAATGAATTTTTTGCAGCGGAAGTTCTGTCCAACATTTTTGGTCTTGAGGATAACTTACCCGACGAGCTTGTCTCAACAGGTAACGCATGGGGCGATCAGATGGGTGGCGGTGGGAACAAACCCCCTGCTCAAGGACCAGGGCCGGGTGGACCGCAGATGAACGGTGGCGATGACCCCAGCGGAGGAGTTTTGAACCCAACCTTACGTCAGATGCATAATCAACACCTGCAGCAGCTACTGCAACAACAGGTAAGCATGTGTAAAACATGTTCTAGATAATTTAGTTCTAATTTTTTTTTTTATTATTTTATCACTAGGGAAATAAAAACGCAATGGTTGGCAACCAAATGGGATTGAACCAATTGGGAAGTAAGAGTCCAAACCTGCAATCCCCCACTGGAATGCAAGGAGGTATGCAGGGCAACATGGGTGTTTCAGGTATGGTTAACCCGATGCCAATGTCCATTTCAAACAACGGAACGCAGACGATAAATTCAATGCCAGGTATGATGCTTTTTTATAAACTTATTAAAAAAAAAAAACAATTTCTTAAATATTATCGTACTAGATACTTGAAACCCTTTCAAGTCCTGGTTAATCATGATTGCACTGTAATTTAAAACAATGTTTGTTCATAAATGCATTTAAAAAAATGGTAAAAAAACACATTAACTTTTCGATTATACCCAAGAATTATATGCTAGGAGTTCTATTTAACTATAAATGTTGAATTCTAGAAATTTATTTGCTGAAATATTGTAATTTATCATCCCACATCAATGATATTAACATATCAGAACTAATGGCACCTAGATTTGTTCAACTCATCGTCTATTGAAAGATTGAAAAACATAGTTAACTTATAAACTTGAAAAAAAAATATTTGGTCAATTATCGTACATTTTGCTACGACATCCCCTTAATCACAGCTACCTACTGCTGTACACCAACATAGATGAGAATAAATTCGACCAATACACTAAAACCTGGAAATGATGATTTAGTTTAATGCAACTCAGAAAATAAAAGAGTTTGCTAAAAATAACAAGTCTACTGTTTTGCAAATCGAAGTAAAGACCACGTCCCGAAGTATCCATATGTATGTTAGGTGTCACAGATAAATTATGTGACCTGTAATCTTTTTCAAATTGTGTCGTATGCATCCTTTTCCTTTTTATGTGAGACTGCCACCCATTGAAGGGTTCTTTATAATTATTCTGTATAAATCATTGCCCCAACGCCTAAGCAGGTGGCACAAGTAAGAGAATAAGTCTGGAATATTGTTCTCATGTTTAGACTTTAAAAATCTGAAGTAAAACTATCACCTTTCACTTATTCATGTAGATTTTCTTAACAATACTATATAGATAGTGCAAATAAAATTGACATGAACAAGTCAAATACCAATACTATTTCAATAATAAAATAATGGGACAGGTTAACACCTCTGATAGAAGTTAAAGACATCTGCAAACATCCATAAAACAGACATAAGTAAAATTGATGAAATTTGCGTTCTTACAGCTTTTAGCGTTAATAGTGTCCTAAAAATTTAGTTTTAAGATATTTAGAGATTTAAAGATGAAGAATCGCAATTTCATGAAAAATGGAAAATGATTAAAATAAATAAACGGACCCAGATTGCATAAACGTAATTATTTTCACAACAATCAAAGAATCGTGATTTTAGGCCGGGTTTTCAGTACTGACTCACACCAAGTCACTCCAGAATGATGGGGGACCTCCTGTTTTGTATTGAATTTGAAGGGCTTGGGATACGATTTTCTTACCAATGGATACTACTCGGATGGTTTGTCAGACTATCACAAGAGGAGGACGAGCCGTAGCTGCGCGGCAGTTTATCGAACTAATCATTGCGCATAACAGTTACACGTGCCACTCAGGTCCGGTATGGTTGTTAATATATAAAAAAAAATCCAAAAGATGTCAAAAATAAAGTTAGTCACTTCACGACTTTCGTATAAATTCGGATTCAAGTATAACGATTTTAAATTTATTTGAACGCATATTCTGCTCAAATCGTATTCGAAGTGTCTGTCCTCGGACAATACACTGAGATTCTTAGACACATTTCAATATTGTCGGAGAAAATCGGAAGAAAACCCATATGAAGCTGTCAGAAATTTTATTAAAAAATTCACTTCATCTCACTGCAACGCTGCAAAAATCTCCAATTTGCATAAATGCTGGATTTTCTGCTATGAGGAATACCTCAGAGAGGCCCCATTAAAAAAATATATTAAGACCCAACTCTTACCTGAACATTTTGCATAGTGTGCGACTTTTACACACGGCTGGTTGCTGGCAGGTAATGTTTCACCATGAGTTTTTGAAAAGCGAGATCAGTTATAAATCATAAAAATGTATTTTAAATTTGTAATTTTAATAAGTTAACTCAAAAATACTGTTCTTGATCATTTGTTGGGTGAATTGATAATTTTTAAAAAAAAAATAGATTCTTCATCTATTTGATGGAACCAATCTTGCTGTTGCCTCTTTACAACTAATTTAAAAAATGATCACCAGATAAAATATTACAACTTTTGTCTTGCTTGGAAAACAAATGGGTATAATTCAAACGCAAGGTAATCTCAGTGTTCACCGTTTAATGTTAGAGTTTCTGTCTATTTGTTTTTAGCTAAAACAAGCAAGGAAATTTTATTTCCAAATTTGATGGTTTAGTTAACAATTGGTGAACTGGGGTTCAACAAACTTTCAATTTAAAATCATTTTCAATTTTAATTAAATTTTATAAATCAGCACATCCAACCACGATTTGTACCACGTACTTTGGATTTAACACGAAGAAATAATGTATGAAAGTTTGCATGTCGAAAAGGTGCAGTATCAAGATTCCTTCAAGAATTTTTTTTTTAAATTGGTATCCTTTAATATTCATTGGTGCTGAAGAAGACTGAAGTTACAAATTAACATCCGTCAACAGAAGACTTGTTCGACAAAAAATGCTGACATCAAAGCGTACAAGACCTACAAGCAAAAGTGCAGTTATTGTCGTCACCTTCTGGTCTTTTAAAAAATGTATAAGGAAACAGCATTCAATATAGGATTTTCCTACTACATCTTAAATTTATTTCGAAAATAAACTGAATCCTTTACATGCTCATATTGACCAGTCTTTACTAAAGGAAATGCATTTATTATCCATAAGTTTGCCAACCAATCTAATTGCACTCACTTTTTTGTTTCGAAATTAATTGTGTTTCTTAACAATTAAACTCTGAAATATACCCTATGTACATATGATATATGTATATTCATAATATTCGTCGTTGTACACTGAATCACGGTTCTTCCAAGACTAATTATTAAATTAGAAAAGAGTTGTAAACCACAGTAATGGCGATGGCGCTTTTTTTTTTAAATATTTTTATAGAACGTTTTGCACCAGGGTATTTAAATACATTCCTGAACGTCACCCACATACCTAAATAATCTTTTAGTATGAGTAATAGGTCCATTAATCCTTGGTTCTGATACAGAGGCGACATGATACCACATTTATGGGTTAATATCTTGTTACATCTGAATACGGCTATGTTTTTAAGGTGCTTATGCTTCAGACATCACATTTGTCTTCCATCTTCTCCAGTGGAAGTCTTTCTATGAGGTTTCATGTAAAAACACGATATCTGCCTGGTTTTGACGTGTTTTCAAAGTATGAATTGGTTTAAGTCACTGGAATAGACACGGATTTATCTCTTGTACTTACCATTCCAGGAATATGGTACACTCAAGTCTAGATCATTTCCCTGTAATAAAAAACGAGTCAACGACTTGGTTTCGCTCACGGTGAGTGGAACCTTAGCGTATCTTTTCGAGAAATCTTCTAATTGTCGCCTTTTTTCATTTCACCGTCGACGCATGCTTACAGATGTTTCGAAAACTTCGATACTTATCCTTATTTTTTATAGAT